>PVKZ01001079.1:0-492393 GCA_004027375.1 Macroglossus sobrinus | reverse complement strand
TCCAAAAGGACCTAATATCCTAAATATACAAAGAACTCAATACAGCTCAATAACAACAAAAAGCAAATGATCCAATTAAACAATGAGCTGAGGACCTGAATAGACAATATGCAAATGGCCAAGAAATGTATAAAAAGATGCTCATCATCACTGGTTATTAGGGAAATGTAAATCAAAACCACAATGAGATAGCATCTCATACCTGTTAGAATAGCTGTTATCAATAGGACAAGTTATCACAAGTGTTGGAGAGGATGCAGAGAAAAAGGAACCCTCATACACTGCTGGTAGGCCTGAAAATTCATAGAGGCACTATAGAAAACAGTATGGAGGGTCCTCAAAAAACTAAGAATTGATCTACCATATGATCCAGCAATTTCTCTACTGGGTATTTACCCAAAAGACTTGAAAACCCATATCCAAAAAGATATTTGCACACCGATGTTCATAGCAGCATTATTCACAGTGGCCAAGACATGGAAGCAACCACAGTGATTGGCTAAAGAAGTTGTGGTACATATATTCAATAGCATATTACTCAGCCATAAGAATTGTTGAAATACTGCCATTTGTGACAACATGGATAGATCTTGAAATAATCATGCTAAGCGAAATAAGCCAGACAGAAAAAGTTAAAAAACACGTGATATCACTTATATGTGGCATATAAATTTAAAACCAACAAATGCGCAGAACAAACAAACAGAGACTCATGGACATGGATCATAGAGTAGTGGTGACCAGAGGCTGGGGGAAAAGGGATGTTGATGGGGTAAAAGTGGTCAAATATGTGATGACAGGAAGAAATATAACTATGGGAGGAGAACATGTAATGTAATGTATATGTGCCTTAATGTTAAATTGTACACCTGAAACTTCTTGGATTTTTTTTAGCAATGCACCATAAAAAATAAATTTTAAAAAAATTACATGATATGTATATACCACATTTTGATTGTCTATTTTTTTGTCTTTGGACAGATGGACACTTAGGTTACTTCCATGTTTTAGCTACTGTGAATAATGCTGTTATAAATCTGGTGAGCAAATTATCTTGGAGACCCTGCTTTCTTTTATTTCAAGTATATATTCACAAGTGGAATTGCTGGTTCATATGGTAAATCTATTTTTAATTTTTTAAGGAACCACCATTCTATGTTTCACAGTGGCTGTATCATTTTGCATTCCCACCGACAGTGCATAAAAGTTCCAATTTATTCTTATTCTTAAAAATACTTGTTATCGTCTTCTTTTTTTTTTTTTTGCTAGTAGGTATCCCAGTGTTTCTGAGGTGATATCTCATTGTAGTTTTGATTTATCTAATGATTAATAATGCCGAACATCTTTTCATATTATATACATAACCATTTATATATCTTATTTGGAGAAATGTCTATTAAAGTCTTTTCCCATTAAATCAAATTGATTTTTTGTTGTTGTTGTTGTTGTTGAATTTTAGGATTTCTCTATATAGTGTGGAGTTTAATCCCTTATCAGATATATGATTTGCAAATATTTTCTACTATTTCATGGGTTGCCTTTTCACTCTGTTGATAGTATCTTTTGATGCATAAAAATTTCTCATTTTGATGAAGTCTAACTTATCTTTTCTTTTGCTTCCTGTGTGTTTGGTGTTCTATCCAAGATATCAATGCCAAATCCAATGTTGTGAATTTTTCCTCAATTTTTTTCTAAGAGTTTTATAGTGTTAGCTCTAAAAGTTTTATAGTTTTATAGGATTTAGATTGATTTTGAGTTTTTTTTTTTTAGTGTTGGGTAAAAATCCAACTTCATTCTTTTGCATGTGGATATTCAGTTTTCCCAGCACCATTTGTTTAAAAGACTGTCCTTTCTCCAGTATGTGGTCTTGGAACCCTTGTCTAATATTATTTGATGATATAGCAGATGGTTCTGGGATTTCTATTTTATTCCACTGGTTTATGTATCTAGTTTTGTGTTAGTACTATACTGTTGATTACTTTAATTTTGTATTAAATTTCTCAGTTAATACATTTGAGTCCTCCAAATTTGTTCTTTTTTCAAGATGATTTTGGCTATTTGGGTCCACTTGAAATTTCATATAAATTTTAAAATGAATTTTTCTATTTCTGAAAAAGATGCCATTAAAATTTTTGATAGAGGTTACACTGAATCTATAGATTGTTTTGGGTAGTATTGGCATTTTAACAGTAGTAAGTTTTCCAAACTATAAACAGGAGATGTCTTATCAATTATTTATGTATTCTTTAATTTTTTTATAATCATTTTGTTGTTTTATTTTAGGATTTTTTTTTACCTTCCTTTGGAGGTTGGTCATTGGTAGTGTATAACTTATTTGTCTGCATTGATATATCCTGCTACATTGCTAAATTTGTTTATTATTAGTCCTAATGTTTTTTGTTGTGGACAACAAACATATATGTTGATTAGTTCTTTCAACATATAAGATCATATCTGCAAACAGATCATTTTATTCCTTTCTTCTCAATTTGGATATTTTAAATTTAAATTTAATTTTCTTGTCCAATTGCTCAGACTAGGACTTCCAGTATGATGTTGGATAGAAGTGGTGAATGCAGGCATCATTCCCCTCTTATGATCTTAGAAGAAAAGCTTTTAGTCTTTTAGTATGATGTGTATTGTGGGTTGTTTTCCTTTTTAGGTCTGTCCCCACCTTTCAGTTATTAATGTAACAAATTTATATCTTTATACATTGTGTGCACAAAAACATAAACTAATATTTTTATAATGCATTAGTATTAAATTATGCAGAAAAAAGTGGAGTTATAAATTATTCTTACAATAATACGAACTTGTATATTTGCCCATGTGAAATTTACCTTTACTGAGATCTTTATTTCTTCATATGTCTTCAAGTTACAATTGAGTGTCTTTTCATTTCAACCTGAAAGATTCCCATTAGCATTTCTTTCAGGACAGGTCTAGTGGCAATGAACTCCCCCAGCTTTGTTTATCTAGAACTGTCTTAAATTAAGCCTCACCTTTGAAAGGAGTTTTATAAAATATGAGGTTCTTAGTGGACAATTTTTTTCTTTTTTTTTTAGCACTTTGAATATATCAGCTCATTATCTTTTGGCCTCCAAAGTTTTTAATGAGAAATCTGATGATAATCTTAGTGAAGATCTCTTGTATATGATGAATTGCTTCACTCTTGCCATTTTAAAGATTCTTTCTTTTTCTTTCAACAGTTTGATTATAATGTATCTTGGTATGGGTTTCTTTGAGTTCATCCTCTTTGAAGTTTGTTGAACTTCTTATATGTTGCCATATTCTCTTTCACTTCTCCTTCTGGAACTCCCACAATCATATGTTGGTTCACTTTATGGTGTCCCACATGTCTCAGGCTCTATTCATTTTTTTTCAATCTTATTTATTTCTGTTCTTTAGACTCCATGGTTTCAATTTCCTTACCTTCCAGTTTGTTGACACTTTATTCTGCTTGCTCAAATCTGTATTTGAGTTCCTCCAGTGAATTTTTTATTTCAATTATTGTACTTCTCAGTTCTAAAGTTTCTTTTGTTTTGTTTTTTAGATTTTCTAACTCTTTATTGATATTCCTATTTTGTTTATGCACCATTTACTTGACCTTCACCATGTCTTCTTTTAATTCCTTGAGTATCTTTATGACTGTTTTGAAGACATTGTCAAGTGAATTTGCAATGCAGTCTTTTCCCAGGACAGTTTCTGTTTTTAATTTTTTCTTTGAATGGAACATACTTTTTTTGTTTATTTGTATGCCTTGTGATTTTTTTTATTGAAAACTACATTTGAATCTCATGATGTGGTAACTCTAGAAATCAGATTCTCCTTCTATCCATGTTCTTTTTTCTTTCTTTCTTTCTTTCTTTCTTTCTTTCTTTCTTTCTTTCTTTCTTTCTTTCTTTCTTTCTTTCTTTCTTTCTTTCTTTCTTTCTTTCTTTCTTTCTTTCTTTATATTGTTATAAGCTGACTTTGTACTGAAGATCAGCCTGAGGTGGAAACTTTTGGTCTCTCCAGTATTTTTCAATTTTACACCTTTCTCTGGGCATGTACAGTGGTTTTCCAGTTTTCTTTATTTGTTTTGTTGATTTTGAATACCTTATTCTATAATGTCCGATTAACAAAGGGGAAAAAAACAGTGAAGTGAAGAAAAGGTGCTAGCTCTTTAAACTTATGAAGTCAATGAAGTCACTTTAGCTGGAGGGAGAGAGCCTTGTAACAAGAGGTTGGTGACAAAAATGGCTGCACCCCTACCATGTCTGCACCTCTATTATCTGAGTCAGCAAGAACACAGATAAAAATATTTGGACAGCAGGGTCCTTATTGCCCACCCTGGTCCCTACAAGTTGTGAGCAAGCTTCTTCAGGAACACATGCACAGCTTTTTCCTATGGGATCGGGACTGGGAAATGGATAGTGGCTGCTGAGCTCCGAACTAAAATTGACTAAAATTAATCACAATTTACCATTCATGCTTTCCACTGGAAGTTGCAACCCTTCCATAACTCCATATTTACAGAATAATTACATCAGACAGATTCTGCCAGTGCAGTTGTTATATAAGTCAGGGGACAAATTCCTGGTGCTTCCTATTCTGCGATCTTCCTAGAATTCCTCCAGTCCATTGCTCTTACTAGTTTTTCTAATTTTTTTCTTTGCCTCATTTATGGGTTCCTCTCTAGTCATTGGTATTTTCTGTATTATTTCTTTTAACTTTAATGTAACTAAGAAAGTGTCATAAATATAATTTCTACCACCTCTTTTGAGTTACTAGTGTTCAACAAAAAATAATTACAGTAGACAATTATTTCAAGAGAGAACATTATAACTATGTATATCTTGCTTCACATATCTACAAATTCATAGGTAAATTCTGATCACATTTTTTTTATCACAAAGAGCAATACCAGAGAAAGAGAAATACATTGGCTCTTATATCACAGATAGAATTTATGTTACTAGCAGTAAGGAAAATAAAGAGATTGAGTTAAAATCTTAGATACAGGTGTCACACTTTGTTCTTTACTGCCTGTGTCTGTTATGTATACACAGACAATTAAAACTAATTAACTCAAACTCCATTAGTGTGTATTCTGCAATAATCTTCATCTGTCATATCTGAATATGTTGGTACTATGAATATATACACACAGAGAGAGCTGCTCAGCAAATAAATATGGTTAATTGAGAACATTAAAAGGATTCCTAGTTTTGCTGCAGCTTTTGTATACAATGAATGTCCTAATCACAAACAATTATCTACTCACTAAAGCCATTATGGAATTCTGTTAAGACTTGAGGCCAAGTTCTCTTTACTTCTCCCCTGAGGTAATTAAACTGATTTTATTTTAACATTTTATTTAACTCAACCCAGGCTTTCTCTCAAAAGAACTGACGAATTAGTCTTCCCGGACCAATTTGAATGAATTTGACTATATGGACATGTGTGCATACACTACCCCATATGGCCAAATGATAAATTCATGTATTTTGGCTTAGCCAAAAAAAAATTTACCTTCCTAATAGCATTTTAAAGAATAAAAATCTTTTTATGGTACTGTTTGCCCAATGGAGGGCTGTTTCTGCACATGAGGTTTTAAATGCACTTTATTTATTATAGGCTATGAATGTACTCTGTACTACAGGACTCCCTTATGAGAAGTTATCTACCCCACAGTCTGGGTCTGGTGGGCCAGAGCATCATAGTCTGATGGTCTGTAATAGAAAATCAAACAGGTCATTTCACAGCCATCAAACACATTCAGAGCTGCCTTACCAGTTTATACTCCTCTGTCTTTTAGGATATAAAATAATTTCTTACTTTATGAAAACAGTGTTTTCTCTTTGTAGAAGTAAAAAACTTTCCAGTAAATCAGTCACAGAGAAGTGTTATCTCCAGGCGCCAGTCCCCAGGAAAGCACTGACCACCACCAGGATGCAGATAAGGAAACTGCCTGCTAGGCCCTGTTTGATCTAAGAGTTCTCTGAGGACATTTACCTTTGTATAAGACATTTACCTTTGTATAGGACATTTATCTTTGTGTAAGACGTTTACAGCCAACATCTACTTTCTATAATCTGCTGCTTCCTGTAATCTGCTTGCTTGCTTGTTCAAAAGATCACCAGGATATGGTCTTAAGCTTTATAAACTGCCTCCTCTGGAAGCTCGCGGCTGATCTTCTCTAACCCTGCGTGGTAGAGAGTCAGTCGCCGGCCAGCTAATAAAGGCTCATAATTCATCTTAATTGGCTTCATGGGTCTTAGAATTGATCGTGCCACAACACCTTATGTAACCATTTAATTTACATATAAAAGTTACACTTAGTAAAAATATACGAACCAAAATTGTAACAAAATTCTAAAACCATAAACTATCTTTTCTATCCCTCTCCCTTGAAAAGCTTCATTGCTTTTAGGACAGGAGATATTAGTTCAAAACTCAAGATTTAGAGCATTTCTTTGGCCCATAATAAGAGTAATAAAGCATTTTATTACAAAAAAAAGACTGTAAATATATTTAGCAATCATTTCAGCAGCTTAAAAGTAGTTCAGTTTCTACAGTGGGAAATATGAATCTAATGACATTTAGGTGCTATTAAGAATTTCCTCTACTCTTCACTGATTCTTATACTAGTGATGATATTGAGCTGCAATTATTGTAGATAAAGATTCACTAAAGTAATGAGTAATAATTATCTCTTAAGTCAAGCATGTAAACACAAAAGTGAGAAGAAGAGATTGGAAAATAATTTTTCTTTTTTCTTTTTTCTGAAATGTCAAAATGTCTATTTGTGTAGAAAAGGAAGAAGGTAGATTTTGACCTGCTAAATGGATGACATTTAAAACTAGAGCTCTGGATGAGAAATAGGGTAGAAAATCAGAGAGGTCAGATCCTTCTGGACAAGGCAATGATCACATGGATAAGTGGTATCCAAAAGTTGTTAGGTCTTAAACAGTTTGCTATGAGACAAAGGGAGAGGAGATACCAGAGTTGGAGGAAAGGGACAATAAAGTTATCTGATGGGAATGGGGATTCTCCTGTTCAAGAACTTTGTTCAATAATTTTCATCTTTAAAGTCAAATGTTACCAGTAGGAACTAAAAACCTTCCAAATCTAACCATTTTTTTTCTTGTGATTTTCAGCAGAAATGCTTACTGATGGAAAAAAGATGCAAGATGAAATTGGCAGAACTATCCCTTGAAAACAAACCTAGGCATAAATTAAATCATCTCACTCTTTATTCATGAAGGAATTTTTTAAAATCTTGATTTAATGCTTATAGGTTATTTTATTTTATTTTATTTTTAAGGAATTTTCAGTAAGTCTGAAAACATTATTTTACTTAAGAACAGTTTTGACTAAGAATAATAAAAGAAAAATTCTAGTTCCAAAAGATTTAATTTGAATTTTTAATACAAAAATATGAGAAGGCTTTTTGGATGACTTACCTTTAGTTACATTAGGCCACTGAGGTTCATAGAGGTTAAGTAAGTGTTCCAACATTACAGAGCTAAGAGATGTGGAGACATCTCAGCTTCAGTTGAATGTAGAATTTATCAGAGTTTGCATTATATATTTTTGAAATAACACTGTAGGCAATATTCTGAATAAACATTTATATTCCTTGGTTTATTAATTCGGCTTGATTTTTTACCATTCCATCAGATCTACCCCTTCCTCTCTACTCTCAAAGCTATCATTCCTAGATTAAAACTATTAGAATTCTAGCAGATCTTTTGTCTTCTAAACACTCTCTCTCTCTCTCTCTCTCTCTCTCTCTCTCTCTCTCTCTCTCTCTGATTTAAAGTGGATATACATTGTGGAAACTAGAATAACTTTTCTCAAACTTTATTTTCCTCAACCCAACTTCTTATTCAGTTTACTTAGTGTCATAAGAGGATGACCATATAACCTGGTTTGCCCCGGGCAGTCGTGATTTATACATGCCATCTGGAAATAATAAATACCCTCTTTCATTCTTCAAAATACCCATTTTTGGTTAATAAATTATATGGTTTTCCTACAGGTAACTCATTACTTCCAGATACCTTACCTCATATCTCTCAGCCACAATCCTTCTGTTTCCTACAAGCTAATCCACTCATTGTCCTATACAAAAACGCTAAACTGACTTTGTATACTAACTGTTTCAATTATAATCACTCCTTTATGTAGAATGTATTCATTGAACAAATGTTTAACCAGTAGCTGCTCTGTGCCTGTTACTACTCTTAGTACTGGAGTTAGAGTAGGAACAGGACAGATGAGTTTTCTGTTCTCATGAAGCTTCTATACAAAGGATCCCTTTAACACTTAGGTATGTAGTGAGGACTATTATATTTGCTCATGTTTACTCTCTTTGCTAATTATCCTCTCCCTGGTATTCTATCATTTTGAAAAATAAATGAGGAAAAATATAAATATGGTCACTCCCATCTCCAAGTTCTCCTCTCCAGTATACAGGATATGTCAACTCTAGTGATTTGAAAGTGTTGCCTTGTGTGCCAATGGGAAGGTCTCAACTGGGAGCTCCAGGTTGCTGGAAGTTGTACCAGTGGGAGAATGTATCTTGAGGACTACATTACAGAAGTATGATCCTTTTATGGAGTTCAAAGGAAACAACACATATAATAGTTGTCACAAACATTATGTTTTGAAACATTATGAATCTGTTTGAGCATCATGTCTGACCCTGCCCCACCTCATACACACATATATTATGCTTTAAGAACAAAAATCTAGATGAAAATATTTGACTAAGGAGAAAATTAGGAAGAAGTGTTAAAAACTCCAGATTAAAAAAAAATCTTTGAAACCTATGTTCTTGAAACCTCGAGTTAGCACTAATATAGCAGATGAGTGTAAGTTAAGATGAGAGATGCCATAAAAATTAATGAAAATTACACATTCCTTGTTGTTTGCTTAATTTCACCTCTGTATGTGCATTTTAATGAGAAAATATTGGAGGAGGAAACAAGATAAGTTGAGAAGGTAAAGGGATATATTCATTCATACCCAGGTGATTTGGTAAATTAGTTAAGTCTTGAGTCATGTTTTTTCTTAAATTTCTTTTTATAAACTTCAAACTCTTTGAGGCCAAGAACTATGCTTTCTAGTTCACTGTATGTGTGGGTTCTGATGAGTGTCTACTACCTGACAGACACTTTGTTAGGTTGAAGAACACAATAGTGGATAAAAAAGACAAAAATTCCTGCAACCATTATTGGCCCCGGCATCTCCCACAATGTACCTGCCAGTGAACAAAGGTCTTGACTCAAAACTCCATAGGAGGAATGAAAATGTTTCTACAAGAAGGAAAAAGATTTTTGTCACTGTTAATTTTCTATATTTCTTTTTGATATTAAACTGATATTTAATTTGAAAGATAGGCTTCTCTCTTATTTGACCATCCTTCTAATATTCTTAGTTTGTCAGCGAAGTTTTATATGAACTGGTAAAGGGCTCTATCTGTAGAGTGTGGTTAGGTTCATTCTAATTCAATGTCCCTATCCCAAAATAATATTTAATAAAATATTTTCAAAATGATATTAAGAAAGCTGTAGAGAGAAAGAGGGTAGGTCTGGGAAGAAAGGCAACATTTTTTGAGCATTAACTTGTTTGGACAGTATGTTAAGTGTTTTACTTATGTCAGCTAATAGTAAAATTGTTGATTTGTCACAAGAGGATTTTCAGTTTTAAAGAAATGACCACCACTTTTTTTAGGTTTTAAGGCAACATAAATAAGATACTCCTTAAAACAAATATGTGTGTATGTGTCAAACATTTACTACATTAATGTTTCTTTGTAACCTCCCTTATATTACTTTGTGTTTCTCGGGTTAATATAATTTGGAAGTATGGAATCCACTTAAAAGTGGGGATTATTCACAATGATACCTACCACAAATGTGGTAAATTAACAATGAAAAAATCTGAGTAACTTTAATTATCCAGCACAATAAAATTATTCAGGATAGCAACTACAGATTATTTTCAAATTATTGGAATAAATTGGAAATGCGATGCTCTTTTGGAAGTGGCTTATGGCAATAATGCATTATATGGTCAGCTAATTAATTTTTTTAGAGGTTTATGAAAAATAAGTAGGAGGCATTTCAGAAAATTAAGGCTTAGATTATAAAGTTATATGCATTTACCTGCATTTACTTTACATAGACAAATTATGTCACCTTCCTAAGCAGTCTCACTCCTATCATCATTTCACTCTGTGTTCAACATCTCTTTCATTCTTAACTTCTCAGAGAACCTCTCAACCCCCAGTCATTGCCATATTTATCTCTACTCTCTTAAGCCTTAAGCCATGGGTAGCCAACTTAAAAACCTACAGGAACTTAGTAAATACCATAATAAAGTTATACCTGGTGTAAGAGACATAGGGATGTTTGGAACTGTGACAAAATCCAGAGCAAATGTCCTTTTTTAAAGAAGCATCCACCATGTTGCTCCAGGTGGTTATTGCTATGCAGGAATGTTAGCTTAGTATTTCTAGATGTGCTTTTTCAAGACAAATTGGAAATCCAGATTTTTATGTGAATTCTCCAAAAATTTAAATGTTGACCACTTTTCCACCACTACTCTAGATAACTTGGTGAGGCTGGCAACTTCAAGAGCTGAGCTGGAGCCAACTTGTCCTTCGTCCAAAAGCACAACAAAAAGGACTTGAAGAAGATGCAAGTCAACAATGCCAAGATCATGAGTGCACGTACCTGGGTTATCAAAGTACTTGTAAAGCTTAAGGAGGTCAAGCCCAAGATCCCAAAGGATGATAGATGCAAGCTTAATTGACTTGCCTACATTGTTCACCCCAAGTTTGGGAAACATGTTCATGCCTGCATCACCAAAGGTCTCAGGCTTTGCCGCCCAAAGTTCAAGGCCAAGGCTCAAACCAAGAACTAGGCTGAATTTGAAGTTCTGGCTTCATCTTAGACTCAGGCTCCATCTCTCTCTCTTTTCTCATTAGTTACTCTTTCCTAGTCTATATTCATGGAGAAATTTAACCAGAACACAAGATGAAATCCATGGCTGAATTAACAGTCTCTTAGCAACCATAGATGATTCTCAGCTTACAATTTTAAGTATTATTGAAATTTTATTTCCTAATATGTTTTGTGAGTCCATAGTAAAAGGTCAAGAATGAAGTAAAATCAACTTGAAATTTTTAGTCCTCAATCTGCAATAAGAAAAACTGCCAGCAGAACAGTAACTAGTATATTAGGCTAAATTTCCTTCTGTTTCATTTTGAATTCAGTGTCAATTCAAATGGTCAATTAAAAAACATTAGGCAATTACTATGTGCATAACTCAATCATAGGTACAACAAAGTAAGTAAAGGCAGTATAAGGCATAATCCCTGTTCTCAAGGAGTTTGAAGTTTATCTGGAGAAAGAAATTTGTATGGACAGAATGCTTAGAGAACCATTAAATGTTAAACTGTGTGGTGCAGATTCTCATAGTTAAATTGAGCTTAAGCAGCCAGAATGACTAAAAATTAAGACAACTGATGACACCAAATGTTAACAAGGATATGAAGAAACCAGAACTCTCATCCATTGCTGGGGGGAGCATAAAAAGGTAAAACACTTTGGAAAAAAAAATATGGTAGTTTCTTATAAAACTAATTATAATGAATGGTCCTTGAAAACATGCTAGGTGAAATGAGCCTGACACAAAAGGACAAATATTGTATGATTCCACTTATCTAAGGTACCTATAATAGGCAGACTCATAGAGACAGGACATAGAATAGAGGTTATCTAGGGTTGGAATGGGATGGAGAAGATGAAGAATTACTGTTTAATGGGCACCAAGATTATATTTGAGCTAATGAAAGAATTCTATAAGTGGATAGTGATAACGGTTGTACAACATTGCAAATGTACTTTATGTCACTGAACTGTACACTTAAAAATGTTCAAAATGGTAAGTTTTAGCTTTCTTTGTTTTATCATAAAAAAATCACATGCACAAGAAAAATGTAATTAAAAAAATCAGAGCACGTCACTAAAAAGTTTCTAAACCAAACAAAACACTAAACACTTACCACCACCATTATTCAGCAATTCTAATTCTAGTTATATTTAAAAAACTATAAACATATATCTACAAAAATATTTCTACAAGAAAGCAGTTTTATTTAGACACAGCTCAGGCTATTCATCAACAGAAAAAATATATAAATAAAGCAATGCTATTCAGCAATAAAAAGAAACTATACAGACAATTACATGAATTAATCTCAAGTTATGCAAAATTAAATAATAAGATTTACACAAAAGAGTATCAGCTGTATGATTTTATCAATGTAAGATTCTAAAACAGAACTAAGTTATGGTAGAAATCATCAGAATACTGTTTACTTCTGCTGTAGCTGG
Organism: Macroglossus sobrinus; assembly: GCA_004027375.1. Lineage (NCBI taxonomy): Eukaryota > Metazoa > Chordata > Mammalia > Chiroptera > Pteropodidae > Macroglossus > Macroglossus sobrinus. Next base: position 480,001 of record PVKZ01001079.1, on the reverse strand, counting down.
GGATGGGAAGGAACTGTGAAGGGGCATGAGGGAAATTTCTCAAGTGATAGTAATATTCTATTTCTTGATAAGACTTTTAGTTACACAGGCATACTCATTTGTCAAAACTCACCAAATGATACAGCTACCATTTGCATATTTCACTGTATGCAAATTTTACTTAACAATAAGAATCAAAAAGAAATATTGAACTCTAGTTAAGAATGTGCATTACTCATGTTTTTGAGGATGAAATAAACTGATGTCTGAAACTTGCTTTGAAACTCATAAAAAATAAGATGGATTAATTGGTTGTGGAATGTAGGTGGTAAGCTAGGGGTATTCACTTTTAGCTTTCCTGCATGTTGTAAAATAGTATTCATGGACAGAGTGGGAACTGAAGTGGGCTTTGCATTGTGGAAAAGATTTATATAAGTGTAATGGAGGACAGGCATCCTTGTCTCCAGGAGGGAGTCATGGTGGGTGAGAAAAGGCTCATATAATAGAATACAAAGGATGGAATGGATATGGAGTGTAGAAGCTGGTATGTCATGGGCCACATCATGGCAAGCTTTTAAAAGCAAGGTAAGGAAATATAAACTTATCAAGGGCATTTATTAAGATATTCACAGGACAATGGCTTGGTGTAAATGGTGTCTTAGGAAGATTATTCAGCCAGTAGTTTTCTGGACATATTGTGCCAGATAGCTTGACTACATAACCAATGACACAATACAGACATGAAGTGTCAAAGGCATGGCTAGGGTAGAATCAGTGGGATTTCTGTTCATTTTTAAGCTATGAATTCATGGTTACCAAAAGCCATTGCTATATGTATTTTAAATTTGTGTCAAGAATTTTAGGAAAGGATGTCACATTTTTCTTAGAGAATGGATTTACATATAAATTAAACATTTGCTGTAAACTTCTTTGTTTTGATACCAGGTGAGGTACCTGGTTAATAGGCTCTTGACTAAAATGAATGAGGAACAGGGTTTGGAAGGTCCTTGCTCTAATCATACTTATCAAAACCTCGTTTCAAAAGGTTATGAAACAATGTAGAGTAGAAACTACATACCTGAAGTATTTATCATTATAATAATAGATGATAGAAAAGAGCCTAGTGATAGTGCAAAACTGTTAGAACTTGAAGTTGAATGTGTTGGGACATATTTTAGTCAACTAGCTATTAGAATACTGTATGTTGTAAACCACAAGACAAGAAAGAACAAGTGAAATGACTTGAGCACATTAAAAAAAAACGTGTAAAGAGGACAGAGTGGAAGCAGTAATAAGAAATTTTAACTACCCAGGAATAGACTGGCAACATTAAGTAGAAGAGATAGGACTGGAAGACTTTTATGGCTTTGGAACATGGTTACTTTTTCACTTAATATGCATGTCACCCACTAAGATGAGCATGATGTTAAGTAACATATAGTTGAACACCTACAAGCACACTGAAGAATGTTGTGCTTTAGTAGTAAACTTTCTAGAGGTGAATAAGCAATGACTCTAACACCTATTTGATTAAAAATTTTAAAAAGCACCAAGAAGAGTCTAGGAAGTGGCAATTGAAATGGTCAGATGTAGGACAAGTGGTCAGCTTTTGATATATCTGGCATCAAGACAAATAAAAATAAAAGTCTTTATAGATAGAAAAGTAGTTAGTGAAAAGAACATATAGAAGCATACAAAATTAGTGAGAAAGGGTATTGTAGCAACTATGACTAAATAGGAAACAAGATTAAAACACATACACAATATTTTATAGAAATAAAAAAAAATCAGGACAGGCAAATGATAATTACAGACTACCAAATTGCCTTGCAGATTTCTTGGCTTCTTATATGTATTAATAAATCTTTTTATGCGTGTGTGGGGGGGTAGGGGAATCACTGTTCTTAATGAGAAGAAAAAAGATTATCAAGTCTGGAGTGAATGGAGAGAGAAAAGTCACAGTTCTTCCGGGGCTCACTGGCTGAAAGCTTGGATAAACAGGGGCTTCAGGAAGCATGTTCCTTAACCTCCAGGTGTCTTTGACTAATGAGATCAATTCATTGAGCAGCCACAAACAAAACAAACATAAGAGAGAAACCCCGAGCATGGCCAAGCCTAAGGAGACAGGGATTGTCTAACTATGCCTTACAGATTTATACTTTCCAAAAAACAGTAAATTTCTTGGCAGCTCACAAATTTCACATGTATGTTGGGAAGGCATTAAGTGTATTTATTAGATCAGAAACAGGTGTAGTCCATCTAAAACCAGGCCAGCTATTGTAAGCTGAGAAAAATATAAGTGCAAGAAAAACCTCAAAGCAAATGAATGCCAGTGTTGGCAAGAAAATCTCCATGGCCTCATCTGTAGTTACAGCTGAGTAATTACTAGCAATTTCTGGATACATACAATTTCATCTGTCAAAGGAACTAAATTAGAAATCTCAGTGTCCAATTTTGCCTTAGCATATTGGTTTCAGGCTCTCTTTGAAAGACACCGAATTCAGAAATTGATAGATGAATTACAGCGATACAAAATAAACATGTTCAAAAGTTTTATACACATTCAAGTTATACCTATTTGCCTCTGGCCACAATCTAAAGTATATTTTTCTAATTAAAAAATATTTAATTGTTTTCTCTTTAAAAATAAGGTAGGATGTAAAGGGATGACAACAGAACGCACAATATATTCAAGGATCCAAGGTATGTGAGTACCAAAAGAAGAAAAGACAAATCAAATAAGTTCATCCAGAAACAGCATGATAAAGAAATCAATATAATTTATTTATTTTATTTAGCCTAGAGAGATTAAGTTGGAAAAAAGTTCTGATTGATGCATCACTACCAGTATGGATACTTGCTTAAATAACAAAATTTTTCATTTTTTCATTGTCTGTATATATATATATATGGCAAATATAACAATTGATCATTTATGCAGAAAAAGTTATGCAGATAATTTGATAATAGAGTTACTCTGTATTCATAAATGCTTTGTAATTACTTTGTACTTACATAACCACAATGCTTTTCAATGCAGGGGAGTCAGCCCATCTAGAGTATATTACTTAGAAGATTGTTTCTCTCTACATTACAGATAAGATCAGTCATGACCCTACTCTTAATAGGAACAAGAATTCATTTTCTTCACTTCCCATTCAGTGTTCTGTTCAGTAATATTCTAAGGTTTTATATGTAAACCAATAGGGAGCTTGCATGATCCTTATAACCACAAAAAAGCTCACTTAATCAAGAAAAAAATTGCTTAAAATTAGCCTTAGCTATAATGTTAACTTGGAATTAAAAATAGAGTAGAGTTGGCATTGACAACTGAAAAAGACAATTAAGAAAGTTAAATCTGTTTCTACACACAGACTAACTTTTCATAAAGATTTTTTTTTTAAACAACCAGTGATTTTGAAATTACCACAAGTAAAGAATGGGAAAGAAATGAGTGAAAGGCTGGTAATAAACAGTAGCAGATTTTCTAAGGTGAAAATGATGAGTCAAATATGGGTTCTAGCCTCAGAGAATGGTTAGGACCTATTGAGTTATTTAAAGTAAATAACTAGTTACTGTCTTGGACTAATGACTTTTAACATCTGGAAAAATAGTTTGTAGAATCTAAAGGAGAGAAAAGGCTTGGCCAACCTAGTGTCTAGGGATGTGTGTTTTTAAACAATTTCATATCTTTTTTACAGGTGTATTTTGTTCACAATAACATCATTAATAATGGATCCCTTTCTAACTTCCAGAATTCTATAGAAGCCAAAACTAAAGAGAATTATAGCTTTAAATATAGGCATTCTGAACATGTTAATCAGTTTATGACTTGAGGCATAAGTTTGATTATTTTTATCTTAATATACAAAATAACAAGTGTCATTATTGAACATAAAATTATAGTGATTGATTGAAACTGCTGAGTTTTGAAAAGAATTATTTGCTTCAGTGTTCAGGAAAGAAGAAAACCTCTTAAATATTTTTAACTATCTTTCCCAAGCAAAGAGGAGAAACAAATATAATGTTATGTTGATAAATAAGTAACATTTATACCCCTGAACAGATAATTAGAACATTTATCTCTAAAACAAATTTGAGCCAAAAAAAAAAATTGTCGCACTCAGAAAAATCTAGATGTCGAAGTAAAAGAGAGGATTTGGAGAACTATAATGCTTTGCTAGGATAATGTGAGTGGGTACCAGAAATATAATTCTCTGATATGAATTCTTTTTTTTTCCTTCTTGTGGAGTGAGGAGAACCTAGTCAGGTGAAATTTGGAGAAATGTCTGGCTTTCAATTCTGCTGTTTGGTGAAAAGTTAGTTCAATTCAGGGGGCTGAAGTTAAAAAGCTCATTGTGACTGCAAGTTGCAGCCAATGAGATTTACAAGCATCACAGATGACATTTTGATTTCTATCTGACTCCTGTACACATTGCTCAATTGATTCAAAATCTGTAAGAAGAAGATGGGTAGATCTGTGACATTGGAGACCTTAAAAATCTTCTAAATAGATGCCAGAGGCCCCCAGTAAATTGTTTAGGCCTTGTTCTTCACTGAAAGCTTCCCTATCAACATATACTTACACTAATCCTTGGAAGCTGTATAGTGAGGTAAGAATAGTGAGTTTGAGTTTTGCCATCCCACTGCCTAGATTTGAATCTTGTCTTCACCTTTATAACCTTGGGCAAGTTAATAAACTATCCTAGGCCTTAATTTTCTTGCCCACAAACTAGCAAGTTAAATAATATGACCAAGTAATAACCCACTAAATATAAACATTCAAAAGTTAAATTTCCTTTTAATTATTTTCCTTTAGGACACTTGTATGTTAAATACTATTTCATATGTTTGGGAATAATTCAAGTATTTCTAATAGTGACTGCCTCATTCTCATAGATATTTAAATACTGTAGGAGATGTGAAATTATATAATTCACATCTAACAGGCCTTCTGCAAATTATATCATCCATCCTATCCTCCTGCAAATATATTAATTTTCTATTGTTGCTGTACTAAGTTACCACAGATTTAGTGGCTTAACCCAATATAAATTTATTATCTTACAGTTCTGCACATCAAAAGTCTGAAATGATTCTCACTGGCTAAAATCAAGAAGTTCGTAGGGCTGTGTTTCTTTCTGGAGGATCTAGGGAAAAATCCAGTTCCTGCCTTTTCCAGCTTCTAGACACATTCTCTGGCTCATGGTCCCTTTTTTCATTTTTAAAGTCACATTCCCTCTGATTCTTATTTACCTTCTTCCACTTTTAAAGACCTTTGTGCTTATATTGAACCCACTTAGTTAATCCAGAATATTCTTCCCACCTCAAGATTCTTAATCACATCTGCGAAAACCCCTGCCCTGTAACATAGTTACAGGCTTAGAAAATTAGGATGTGGACATCTTTGGGAACCATTATTCTGCCTACCACAACAGATAAAGAAACTAAAGCCCAGGGAGGTTAAGTGATATTCTAATGTTTATAAATTCATCAATAAAGCCTAATTCCTAATTTCTAGTACTCTGCTCCTTCTACTATACATGACTTAAAAAATAATCTCATGTTTAACTGTTTAGTAAATTGAGGACTGTAATCAATATGAAGATTAATCTATTGTCTACTTTTTTGAACATTTCTTAGGGTTAATAGAAATGACTCAGGATGTTACAAGGGTGTATGTTTTAGCTGCAGAAAGGATTAGCTAAATCTATTCTACTTATTCAAGTACAAAAGTTCATAGGCTAAAGAAAAAGTGGTTATAACATAAAATCTAAGTGTTTCTAGGGTTATTAAAATATGCATATCTAGTAATTGAAGAAACAGGGTTATCAAAATTAGAAGGTTAAGGGAGCAGACTCAAATGAGCTATAATGCCAACAAATTCATAATTTCTATTTTTAGAAGAGTGCCACTTGTCCTTTGAAATACTTGGTTTTCTGAGAAATTAAGACTACTACTTCTGTTTTTTTATGTAATTAAAAGAAAATCTGATAAAGAATTCAAATAAAATAAAGGTCCTGGTCTACATTCTTATGAAATTTTCAATTTAATGATTAATAATAAAAAAGGAAACAAATAAACAAAAGAAAAGGAATAATTAGGAAAAAACAATGAAATCCAAGTGTGTTTAATAGTTGTAAGTACAATTGATTCAGAGAAAGAGGAAACTCACTGAGCTACAGTGGCTAGAGAAGGCTTAATGGTAGACATAGAGTTAAATCTGGCCTCTGAATTAGTAATACAAATCTTTAAAAGTCTTCATACCCTTTGACCTAGCAAATCCATTATTAAGAATGAGCCAAAAGAATTTAAAATGCAGCAAAATATGTCTCAGTACACCTTATAACAGTGAAAAATCCTGAATGCCTTTCAAATAGATTGTTAAATGAATTATGGTACAGCAATACATAGGAATGGTATATGGCTATTGAAATTACATTTTTGAAGATTACTCATGATTGAAAAATGCTTATATTATATTTTTAAGCCAATAACAAGATAATATAAAACTATTTATACTGTATTCATAAAGATGTATTATCTCAACAGTGAATCTTATTTAAATCAATAAAATTTATTATTTTTCTAGCAGAGAAAAAGTAAGACAGGCCTATGCCTCAGATACAACAAAGGGTAGGGCACAGGCTGTCTCCCCCACCCACTGAAAGGAAGTACATTCATTAGCTGTTGGCTATCCCAGTGTCCCCACCTTTTTCCTAAGACTGCTTAAATCAAGAGTCCCTTAAGAAGATAGCTTAAGGTAGAGTCTTGTCACCACTCATTTCATGGAATATGGCAGTGTCAGAATCCAAGGAAGGCTGCCCCCCCAAAATCCCACAACAGCATATTGATAACTTTGAATTAAAGTTACTTGACAAGCAGCTAATACAAGAAGGGCATGTTGATCTTCCCTCATCTCTTGAATGCAGGAAATAAGTCTTCCTTGTGAAAGGTGCCCTCCTTTCTCTAAGAGGTACTGAGAGAGAAATGCAGGACTGAAAAGCTTACATAAACAAAATTTACTACTCCTTTACTACCCAAGTCCAAACTATTTAGATTCCTCACTAATGAGCAACCATACCTAAATATCTTTGTCCTATAATTTTTTCACAAATTTGTTGCTTAAAAAAGTATAAATTTGGCTGGTTCATTATTTCTGAGAGCATAATTGATGATCTCCTGTGCACACATATTAAATTTGTTTTTTTCTATTAATCTGGTTTTCTGTTAACTTTCTTACTAGTCCAGCCATAATAACCCAAGAAGGATGGAGTGGAGATTTCCTTATCTCCAAAAGCAGGCCCACTTTATCTACAATAATGTGAATTAGGGCATGGAAAATATAGAACAGGTGAAAATACACCAGACTCTACCAGGAAATATACCAGTCTCTAAAACAAATGCCAGGTGTGAGATTCTGGAGATGCAACAACTCTTACTTGGATGGCCAGGAGAAACACAGTGAGAAAAGAAGGGGTAGTAGAGGGATACATATAGATGAAAGGGGAGGTGATTGAGAGCCTGATATTGATGAGACAGCATCATCAGTCATGTTTATACTATTTTTTGAGATCATTCTACAAGTAGTTTTGGTCTCTGCTCAGATAAGTATAAAAGCAACTTTAGACCTAAAAATTTATCCCCTAGATATCTTGGAGTGTACCTAAGAGAAAAATACATCCACATAAAATGTCACACAAAAAATACATCCACACAAAAAAATTGTACACAAATGCTCATAGTGGCATTATTCATTATAGCCAAAGAGTTGAAAAAACAAAATGTTCATCAACTTTTGAATGAATAAAAAATATGATAGTTCCATAAACTGGAATATTATTCAACAGTCAAAAGAATAAGTAATGATATATGTTATAACATAAATTAACTTTAAAAACATATGGTAAGTGAAAGAAGCCAGATGTAAAATGCCATGTATGTGTGATTCCATTTATATCAAATTTTCAGAATAAGCTAATCAATAGAGACAGAGAGTGATTGCTTAAGAATGAGGGGGTAGGGTAGAGGGAATGAGGACTGACTACTTCTAGGGATGGGGTTTCTATCTGAGGTGATAAAAATGTCCTAAAATTAGACAGTGGTAATAATTGCACAACTCTGAAAATTTATTTTTTAAAAAACTTTGAATCGTAAACTTAAAGTAATTCTTTTAAATTTATTTCTTAAAATTAGTTTTAAGTATACAGTACCTTGGTTGGATATCTATATAATTTATAAAATGACCCCCTATCTCCTCCCTCCCTCCATTGGCCCTCCACCTAGCCATCAATTAATGTTAACTGCATTCCCTATGCAATGCTCTCCATCCTGGTGACCATCTATCAAGTACTAATTTGTACTTTAACCCTTCACTCCATTCTCCCATTCTCCCAGTCTCCTAAACCACCCCCATTGTCCATCACCAAATTGTCCTCTATATTTGTGAGTCTGTTTTTAATTGTTTGTTTTTTTTTGTTACTTAGATTCTGCATATAAGTGAAATTATATGGGATTTATTTTTCTCTGTCTGACTTATTTCACTCAGCATAAGAATCTCTAGGTCTATCCATGTCATTGCAAATGGTAGGATTTTATTTTTTTAATGACTGAGTAATATTCCATTGTATATATGAACCATAATATCTTTTTTCCATAGTAGCTGTACCAATTTACAATCCCACCAACAACGTATGAGGGTTCCCTTTTTGACACATCCTCGCCAACACTTGTCTTTTTAATGTATTGATGATAGCCATTCTGACAGATGTGAGGTGTTATTGCATTGTGGTTTTAATTTGCATTTCTCTGGTGATTAGCACCTTTGAGCTTCTTTTCATATTAGCCATCTGTATTTCCTGTTTGGAGAAATATCTGTTCAGGTCTTCTGCACATTTTTTAATTGGATTGTTTTTGTTGTTGCTGCTATTGTTGTTGTTAAGTTGTATAAGTTTTTTATATATTTTGAATATTGACCCCTTATTAGATGTATCATTAGCGAATATTTTCTCTAAAGTGGGTAAATTTTAAGATTTGTAAATTATAACTTTATAAAGCTGTCAAACACACACACACACACACACACACATACACATACACACACACAAACAGCTTATTAAGACCTCTCTCCAGGCCTGCATTATAAGCCCATGCTGCATGCCCACCTGGCCCTCAACAAAGGTCTTTATGTCTAGTGTAATAGATAACTTTATTTCAGAGGACCCCAGACCACAGAGGAAGGAGATTTGATATGGCCCACTTAAATCATCATATACCTGGTCCAGAATACCAGTACAAGATGACCTAAACCCAGCTTTAAGGGCAGAAGGAGAGAGAAGAAATGTGTTGACTTAAGGCCAAGCCATATATAAGAAGCTTGTGAGTCACTTGGTGAGATCATCCTCAGCCAGCTGCTGTTTTCATGAATCTTTCTGAAGTTGCCTCTGGCCAAGTGTCCTCCATGCACAGGCCTCTATGTAGGAGGGTAAGGGGGAAAGGAGACAGTGTTGTGCCAGAGTTGGCTCTTACTGCCTTGTGATGACCTATTGAGCACAATCTCTTCCCAACTTCACTTTTAGTAACATCATAATAGTAGCTTAAAATCAGCCACAGTGGGAGTATTTACACCATGAAAATTGGCAAATGTTATAAACCCAGGCTTTTGTTTTCAAAGACTTGGTTGTTAAATGTTTAATTTGGACACATACATATGACAACCAACAAGGATAAATCATGTATTTCACATGTGTTTATGTGTTGGCAGTCAATATGCCACTGACTTCTGTATTTGAGGGTGGGGTGGTCTCTCCAGCTTTATTGCTATTGGACCCTATATAGAAAGTTTTGAAGAAGTGAGTATAAGAAGGACACAGGCCCATGACATTTTTAAGGTTCTAGCTCTAAAGATTAAATATAACATTGACAAGCAGACTGTACCTTGACTTAATGAAGACATACTAGACCTAGTGCAGAAATTTGAGCATCAGCAGTAGGTAGCTTCACATAAATCCCTTCTAGAATATCTCACCCCGCATTGACCTACTCTTTCCAAACTAAATCAAATGGAGACAAAAGTGGTTCAATGTTCTTAATTTCTCGAATGCCTTTGATAACCTTATATAGATGTTCAGGTGCTATGGAGAGGCATCTAGGAATGCCACTAATTGGTGGCTTTATAAGAACAAGGATGTTAGGATGGAGCACAAGAACTGAGTCTGCATGGCAGAAATATTGACAAGAGTGAAAAAGAGCACACTTAATTGACAGGGGGAAAGTCTTCATCTGATAGATAGAACCATTAGCAAATTAGGTATTGAGAGCTATGAAACAATAGGCAAAAAAGCCTTTAAACTCTCTTAACTATTAATAGTGTTAGTGTATCTCCTCCAGATGCAGTAGTGTTATCGATGATTTTCATTATCTTATTTACATTTTTTCTGTATTTTACAAAATTTCCAAAATGAATATGCACTAATTTTACAATCAAATTAAAGTCATCTAAAATAGGATTTTTTTTAAAAAAATAACAATGTCATAGAAGAGGACACGGTAAGTCAAAGGAATATCATAAAGCAAACAAGGTTAAAGAATAATTTGAAAGTCATGCAGACAAGTTATAATTTAATAGCAATAGGGAGCTATTATGCTTTCCTCAGCAGTGTAGGGAAACATTTGTGCATCGGTGAAAAACTACCCATTGTTTACGGAACACTTTTCCAGATTATCTGGTTCTAACATTTCATTGTTTTTGAGGTATTTTATAATTCTGTAAGTTATAAAAAGCTGTTGGCAAACTTTTGTCTTCCTTCAATTTGTGAGTCCATTTCAACATTCCAGATCTATCAATGTGTTAGCCATTGTAAAAACTGCTAAGTTCCCTTATTAATAATGACTTAAATAAAATCATTACACATGATCATTTGTATCTATATGAGAATTGTGATTTTATTTTTTTAATGAAAATTAGCTTTTAATAGTAGAAAAGTGTATATCATGAAAGCACTGTTTTTCATACTGATGCAACACAACAAGTAAACTTTCCCAGTGTGGTGACTTAAGGAGAAGACAAACTAATTACTTAAAGTGTAGGCAAGAAAAAGATAAAAATATCTAAGTTGTTATAGGGTGAAAGCAATCTGGATTTGGCTGAGAATGATAGCAACCCTATTTTTATCAGTGTCTGGTTGTTGTAACCTTTCTGCTATTGCATTAAAGTGCTACAGTGTTTGTTTCCTTCTTTTTCCCATTGCTAAATTGTATAAGGTTCAAACGAATTTCCTGTTAGACAAAAATCCCATCTTCCTTTTTTGCTTGGGGCTTTTTATTTTCCTATATGATAATTTTTTAAAAGTTAATAGATCTGCTCTCAATTATTTGTGCTGTCCCAGGGAGTATCAACACACACAAGTATTGATAATCAGACAGGACTTTCTCTTCTATATCAGAATATTTGGAGAGGGAATCCAGAAGGTAAGCACCAGTGAGTTCTCAAATGTCTGTCCATTCACAGTCAAGTCTACCTGGGGCATTTTGAAGAAAATTAGATTACTAGGGCCCTGCTTTATACATTCTAATTCTGGAGTGGGGCCCAAGAATCTGAATTATTAATAAGTTTCCAAGTAATTCTCCCAAGCCCAGTTTGGGACTTCTACAAGTAACAAAGTCAATTTAAATAGATATTTCTCTGATGACTACTATTTAAAAAATGATTAAATTTAGGTGGTACAAATAAACTTTATTTAACCCATCATGAAGTAGACAGTCTCCTGTGGAGAACTGTAAAATTAGATAGAAGGTAGGAAGATTTTACAGGATAAAAAATAAAGAATACAAAAGAGACAGATAGAAAATATCTGATTGGCTGGGGCCACATAGTCACCTTTGTTTGAGGTGAGAAAGCCCAAATTTGACTTGGTCTTTAGGGAATGGCTGACTGGATATTTTCCATTTCTTGTCAAGTGGAACACTTACAGGAATGAAAGTTATCTAAGTTTCAGTTTGCTAATGTAATAATTCAGACAGTAGAGACCCTATATTGGGCCTAGAAATTTATTTCAGCACTACTCTGTAAATGGACCCCTTTAAAATGCTGTATGTTGTTCAGCCTGAGACAATATAATGCTTGAGAGGAAAACACATGTAATTCTAACTTGCTTACAAAGATGGAGGAAGAGCAGGGATTTTCAGGAAGCTATTACTGGTAAAACACTAGTCAGGAGGGTAGAGGAAAGCTTAGGGAATAATTTGTGTTCCCTATCTTTCACATCCCCAGTTAATATGTTTCTTCAGTAACAGGCTGAGACAAAGTAGGTATTAAGCCTTTAGCAGAGCAAGAAATGAAATGTGACCTTTGTGAAGGAACGGAAGAGAGACATGAAATGAAGCAGGGAAAGCCCATGTTGTGAGTGAGGTGAGTGGGAAAGGGGACCATAAGATCAGCTAAGGGATAAGTGAGAGACACTCCCAGGGAACATGAAAAATCAATCTTTAGTTATGACTCTATGGGAGATGAGAAATGTTTAAAACAAAGCAGTCTTTTATATATCTCACAAAATAGTTTCTTGGGAGGTTATTTAGAATATACTGTTTTGTTACTTGATCTTAAAATGTATTTTGACTGGGGTTTGATTTTTTTTAAAAAATGACTAAATTATAATCTACTCTAAGGTTTATTTTCTTTTGGGTTTTAATCTATTTTACTGGAAGTCTCGTGGTGGACTATGTGTCCATCTGGATTTGAAGAGCTTGACTCTTCATAAAGGTTTACCTGTCAAAACCATAACAACACATGATCTTTCCTTCCAGTCAGATGTGGTACTATGTAAATTTATATACTATGGAGTGAAAAATACACATCTTATCAGAATCACTGCCCTCACCAAGAAAAGATAACCATAATATAAGAGTACAAGACCAACTACTAGCTGGAAGCGTGAAAAACAAGTCAAAGAATACCCATACTGAAAATGTAATCCTTGTTAAAAACACTGAAATGTCTGGTAAACACTTGAACGAGGAAAGTGGCGTTTTTTTCTGTAGTTTTATTCATCAGGGTCATCAGTGGACTGTATTAAAAAAAGAAAAAAAATATGGGCTTTGTCATTTCATATATTTCATATTTAGGTGTTTACTGCAAATAGAATATATATATATATATCTCCCCCAAAAAATAGACAAATAGGAACAGACATATTTTTGTTTATTTTTAATGCTTGTCAATTCCTCCCAGAGCCCCGAGATCTGGTCCATTCCTGTTTCTACAGGGTTCTCAGGTTCTCTTAAGATTTAGGTTGACTGATTGGCAGAAAAAATGTCAGCATAGGGCAAGAAAAGATTTTTCCAAGAAGCTTCTCTCTTGTCAGATATAGCCCAGATCCCAGGCACTCTAAGTGATTCTACTAACATAATTGGACATGGTAGATTTTATTTTAAAACATGATACAGACAGAAGGATTAAAATGTTAGCAAACTAAGTTCTATTCCCAAGTATGTGAATAACTCTGTGTTGCAGTTGATGAAAATGTTAACAATAGTAATGGCTAAAATATATTAAGCTCTTGATATATGTACCTAATACTGTTCTAAGTGCTTTTGATGTATTATTTAATCCTTACAACACACAAATAAAGCAGTAATTATTATCACCCTTATTTTATATAGAAAGAAACTGAAACAGAGCAGTTAGATCAGAACCACTTATATTTCAACTTATCTATCTGTAATAGAAGAAAATGAGGGTACCAGTCTAGTCTATATATCAAAGTTCTTCTGAGCTATTAATACTGACTCTTTCTGAGGTTCTTTATATTTGAATACAACATGCGACTCCAATAATACATTTCTTGTCTTCTACAAAATTTACCCTAAGAAAGTAACACCAGCCAAAATGTATTACTTGACTTGGAAGTTATCAATTCTATTTGCACCCTCTTCAGAAAGTATATGGTCATTCATGTAATCTTTGAGGTTTGCCTCTAAAGTAATGAAACTGATTTTTATTTGTGGCCAATGAAAAACCCTCTTTCTATTTCAGTCATACCTATAAGGTGAATCATGAAATTATTGTCCACATAATAAAGATTAACATTGAGGAAAAAATAAGACTTTTTAAATTTTCAGTAGAATGACTCCCAGTGGCACCTATAACAAATAAACTAATATCACAGAAAGTTACTTTCTCTGATAGAGCCTAAAACCTTAAGGCCTTGACTCTGAAGAGAATCTTCATATAATTAACTGTTTCCCAATATTAACTGTTATTAGAATCACTGCAGTGCTCTTGAATAGAACATTCCACAATGATGGAAATGTTTTATAATCTGTGTTATGTAATATGGCAGCCTCTAGCCACATGTGGTTATTAAACACATGAAATGTGACTAGTGCCACAGAAGAACTGGAATTAATCTAAATTAATTTAAATATCCAGAGGTAGCTAGGTATTACTATATTAGGCAAAGCAGAATGTTTGTCAAAATACACATCCCTGAGCCCTATTCTAAGTCTACAGAATTAGAATCACCAGTACAGTGTCATTTTAGTCTGTATTATTAACATTAAATTAGTCAATACTGACTGAACACCCAGTTTATTTGACTTCAAATTGCTTCTAGTCTTCAAGCCCATAATTCTAGGCTACTTCTGTTTCCAAACATAATATTGCATATAGGAAATATGCAGTTATTTATACACAACATTTTCTTTAATTATAGAAAAATGAGTTGTATTGCCATGCTTCCTACATAGGCTTTAAATTGGTACATAGTTTTTAAAAAGTGCCACATATAAAAATGTGCATTTCCAAAAAAAATAAATAAGGGAACAATATTAATTCCACAAAAGAATTCACCAAAGGGCTACTTTAACTAGCTAGCTCTCTTAAAATGAATTCTAAATAAGATTCAATTAACAAAAATTTAATTTTCACACAACTCTTCAAGAACATAACTGTTTTTTCAAACCAGTTACACCTGTGAATGATTTATAAAACCTCTGGAGATCACAAAAAGTTTCTCCACAAAAGCTATGATGCTGAGTGTTAAAACATTTTCAGGAGCTGTCACTGTGTAAGAAAAGAATCTATGCATTCTAGTTGAATTATCTTTTCAAAGATACTTAATACTGGTTATAATAGTTAGCTCAATCCATAGCATAATGGAATGAAACCAACCAAACATTCCACTTGAAAGTGCTTTGAAAATGAAAAAGAAAAAAGTAATATCTAGATTTCCAGTTTCTGGTCCAGCAGATAAAGAGCTTAGAAGTTACCTTTCCATCTTAAAAACAGGTGAAAATCTGATCACAATGAAAAATCAACTCTTCTTCTTCAATCAGTCAGGAAAGTGAGATCAAAGGGCAAACAACTGATTCCCAAATTGAAGAGAAGAACAGAACCACCAGATACAATGAATCACAGTTTATCAGAATAGAAACCCACCAGTAGAAACCTCCGTAGCAACAAGTGTCTGAGTAGGAAAACGAGAATTGCAATTTATGAATTGCTGGAGCCTTAATGTGGACAACTCTGAAAGTTAAAAACTTCAAAGGTACCCTATCAAAGGGGCTCTATGTTTTGTAAGTTTTACCTCCAAGACCTCTATCAGGTTCTCACAGTGAATATTGGAGAAAAATCACCTCAAGTTTTCTAAGGGAAGGGAAGGGAAAACGTATTCTTTTGAAATACACAAGAGCATTCTCTTCTTTCAAGGCCTGTCCTCAAGAAAATCAATTTACCAGAGACTAATCTTCTGGGGTTTTAATGGAGCCTAATATAGCTAGGGGAAACTAGAACATATCTTAGTAAACTGGGAAAAGAGCAAATTAAATCTGAAGTAGAAGAGAACAAATAATAAGAATTAGAACAGAAATCAATGAAGTTGAAAACAGGAAATCAATAGAGAAAATCAATAACACCAAAAGTAGGTTCTTTGGGAAAAAATCAATAATCACCCTAACCTGGCTAACCAAGAGAAAAATAGAAAAGATACAAATTACTAGTATCAGAAATTAAAGTAAGGAAATCACTACAGATCCCATGGATGTTAAAAGGATAATAAAAGAATATTATAAACAACCTTTATTCCCACAAATTAAATAGCATAGATGATATGGACCAATTTCTTGAAAAACACAGTCTGCCAAAACTCACCTAAAAAGAAATAGGCAATCTGAATCAGCCTATATCTATTAAAGATATGGTACCAATAATTAAAAAAAAAAACTTTTAAAACAGATAGCACCAGGGCCAGATAGGTTCACTGGAGAATTCCACCAAACATTTAATGAATAAATTATAAAAATTTCTACGTCTTTCAGATGAAAGAAGAAGAAGAAATACTTTCTACATCATTCTATGAGTCCAGCATCACCCTAATACCAGAACCAGACAAAAACATTATAAGAAAACTACAGACCAATATCTCCCATGAACATAGATGTAAAAATCTTTAGCAAAATATTAGCAAATAAAATCTAACAATATATAAAAAAGAATTATTTACCATGACCAAGTGGGATAATTTCAGGTATACACATCTGATTCAACACTCAAACAACAATTAATGTAATTGAACACATCAACTGACTATAGAAGAAAAATCACACGATCATATCAATAGATGCATAAAAAGTATTTGACAAAATCCAACACTCATTCATGATAAAAACTCCCAATAAAATAGAAATAGAGAGCAACTCTTCAACTTGATAAAGAACATCTACAAAAAAAAGTTTATAGCTCTCAGAAAAAAAATCAATAACTAACGTCATACTCAATGGTGAAGAATTTGAAGTTTTCTTACTAAGATCAAGAATAAGACAAGGATATCCCTTCTCATCACTTCTTTTTAACTGTTCTGGAAGTCCTAGTTAATGTAATAAGATGATAAGAAGAAATAAAATATATACAGATTTGGAAAGAAGAAATAAAACTGTCTTTATTCACAGATGACATATCTTCTATGTAGAAAATTTAAAAGAATAGACAAAAAAACTCCTGATACAAAGTTAATTGTTTTTCTATATATGAGATGAGCAAATAAAATTTGAAATTAAAAACAGATTGTGATTAATATTAGCAACCAAAAAATGAAATATTTATGTATAAATCTAATAAAATATGTAGGCTGGTAAAATATTTATATGAGGAAAACTATAAACTCTAATGAAAGATACCAAAGAAGTAAGGAAATGGAGACATAGTCTATGTCCTTAGATAGAAAGACTCAGTTTTGTAATGATGTCAGTTTTTTCCAACTTTATATGTGTGTGTGTGTGTGTGTGTGTATGCATGTATATATATACATATATATGTAATTTTTTAATGCAATTCTAATCAAAATCTCAGCAAGTCATTTTGTGGATATTGACAAACTTATTCTAAAATTAAATAGAGAAGCAAAAGACCCAGAATAACTAACTCGATATTTAAGAAGAAAAAGTTAAAGGACTGACACTATCCAAGTCCAAAACTTAATATGAAGCTGTAATTATCAAGACAGTAAGGTATTGGTGAAAGAATAAATAAATAGATCAATGAAACAGAATAAAAATCTTAGAAATAGAACCACATAAATATAGTCAACTGATCTTTGACAAAGGATTAAAGGAAAAACAGTGGAACAAAGAATCTCTTCAATAAATGGTGCTGAAACAACTGGTCATCCACATGCAAAAAAATTAATCTAAACACAGACCTTTCACCCTTCACCAAAATCAATTCAAAACGCATCATAAATGTAAATGTAAAATGCAAAGCTATAAAATTCTTAAAGGATGATGTAGGAGAAAGCCCAGATGACATTGGGTATGGCAATGAATTTTTAGATATAATGCTTATGATGTGATCCAGGAAAAAAAAATAATGGATAAGCTGGATTTTATTATTTTAAAAACTTTTGATCTGCAAGAGACAATGTTAAGAAAATGATACATCTGATAAAAGACTTGAATCCAAAATTTGCAAATTATTTTTAAATCTCAACAATAGAATGAACTCAATTTGAAAAATGAGCAAAAGGTCTAAATAAACATGTCACAGAAGAGGATATACAGATGGCAAATAAGCATATGAAAAGATGTTCAACATCGTAGATCATCAGAGAATGGCAAATTAAGACAACAATGAGATACCACTACACACCTATTAGAATGGCCAAACCCAAAGCACTTACAACACGAATTCCTGATGAGGATGTGGAGCAGTGAGAATTCCCATTCATTGCTGGTGGGAACGCAAAATGTTACAGCCACATTAGAAGACAGTTTGACAGTTTTTAAAATAAAGTTAAACATACTCTTACCATGTGATCTCGCAATCACACTCCTTGCTATTTACCCAAATGAATCAAAAACTTATGTTCACCCAAAAACCTACATGCAGATATTTATAGCAGCTTTATTCATAATTGCCAAAACTTGGAAGAAACTAAGATATCCTTCAGTAGCTGAATGAATAAAAACAAATAAATAAACAAAAAAACCCAAATAACTGTGGTACATTCAGACAACAGAATATTATTCAGAGCTAAAAAGAAATGTGCTTACAAGTCATGAAAAAACATAGAAGACATTTAAATGCATATTTAGTGAAAAATGTTAATTTTTCTCTGAAAAGGCTACATACTGTATGATTTCAACTATACGTCATTCTGGCAAAGGCAAAACTATGGAGATAATAAAAAAATTCAGTGATTATTCAGGCTTAGGGAGAAAGGAGACATGAATAGGCAGAGCTCAGAGAATTTTCAGGGCAATGAAAATATTCTGTATGATACTATAATGGTAGATATTTATCATTATACATTTGAACATAGAATATACAAAGAGAATGAACTCTAATGTAAACTATGGACTTTGAGTGATAATGATGTGTCAATCTAGGTTTATCAATTGTAACAAATGTACCATATATTGTTAGTGGGGATGTTGTGTGTACAGGGACAGAGTGTGTATAGAAACTCTGTTCCTTCTGCTCAGTTTTTCTGTGAATTTAAAATTGCTCTAAAAATAAAATTTATGTTTTAAAAAAGCAATATACAAGTGTGAAGTAATATTAGATTGACAAGTGATATCACTTTGCCCAAACAATCCTATTTGTGCCTATTGTTCTGGCATGACTTTTAACAATGCCCCTTTTCTCTCTGAGTCCTGGCTGAGATAAAAAAAAATGTATGCTCCCCCACCAATTATTATGCAACCTTTTTTGGTACAATCTCATCTGTACTATAATAGTTTCCCAAACATCTTGTTTAAAAATTTAAAATTTCAGATCCCTCTTTTTGAGATTCTGATTCAGTAATTCTGGTTAAGTACTGGAAGTCTATACTATTAAGAGCACTCCTGTGGATTTGTATGATCACAGGGCATTAAAACAAAGACTTAATTCAGGTAACTGAATTTCATACAAAATTGGCATGCTTTAATTATGTGTTTGGATTAAAATTAGTTCTGGTCATGGAAGTTTCTTTCTGCAGTCCATCAACAATCATACGTCATTTTGACAAATTCACATTTTATCTTGGTAATAATAGGTTTGGGAATGGTTCCCATAAAATTGAGTATGTTTTAGGACCTGGGAACATGCCACTACTTTAGCAAAGATAACACAATGAAGTCTAAGCAAAACAGCCCAAATATGTATACTATTTTTTCCCCATTATCTCAAAAATGTAAGCTGCATTTTCTGAGGTTTGTTAACTCTTCCTCTAAAAATATTGATGAAATTTATACACAATAATTTGCAGAAATTAATATAAAATAAATGAGAGTGCAGTATCTAAGTTACTGGCTAATCAGCAGATTTTGGAGATTGTTATCACAATTGCAACTCAAAATTATTCTTTGTTTAAAAAATAATTTAGTTATGTTCTTATTTGGGAAGTAAATGTCTATAGATGTTATGTCTGAGCAAACCAATTTCATTAGTTTCTTCAAGCCTGACAGAACCTATATACTTTACCTTATTTTGTTACTTCAAACACAAATGCAGAGCAAGGCAAAACCTTTGGAATACAAAGCCTTTCATGGATTTATTTGCAAAAGCCTTTGCCTGGAGGTATCTCTGTTAACCAACACACACTGTATAAAGACATCACTTAGTCATTTCTACTTCTCTGGGTAGCCATGCTGAAACAAAGTTCACATTTTAAGTATGCCGTGCTGGTTATGACATCCTGAGAATAGTGCAAATCATTTTCATCCTTTTAACTTAATACAAAAATGTGAAGAGTATAAATGAAAACATTTAATCTGTTTCAAATTATATGATTCTTTCCAAAATTGTTATTTTGACTTATTTACTACTATTCCTTGCTCAGTAAAAGTATAGAAAATATTTGCCTAAATTCCTACATAATTGTGTTCTGTTATGCAATTTGAATTCAGAGGATAGATAAACCCAGTTAATCCAGATGCTGCTGCAGTGATTGGAATTTGTCCAATGAAAAGCAGCCTTGACTATGTTTGACTGACCAAGTGAGAACTCTATAAAAAATATGTGCACCTTTTCTATTTAATCACTTTATTATGTTTCAAGTAATCACAATGCAGTGTATTTTATTTTGAGTAAGAGAGAAAATTGAATATGCCATGTTAAAATAAATAAAGGAAACTAACGACAATCACCTGACTAGGAAAAAAAGCAACTGTTGAAGTATGAACAATCTTTTCTCTATAAATGTTCAGCAATATTTTTTATAGCTTCCTTATATGTCAGCAAGTTTTTAATATTCTCTATAAATTAACAACATACAACTTTAGTCTCCAGTTTGATTTGAAATCTTACATTCCTGAAAGTGAAGATAAAAAATTGTGAAAACTAGAATTGTTTAATAGAATACAACTACAACAGTGTGTGTGTATGTGTGCATGTATATGTGTGCATGTGTGTGTGTGTGTGTGTGTGTGTGTGTGTGTGTGTGTGTGTGTGTGTGTGTATAGGGGGAAGTAAGGGGAATAATATAAGCCACTAATTCATTTTTAAAATATTATCCTTTATTAAGTATCTATACATTTTTAATTTTTTAAAAAAAGTTGCTAATTATCTAAGAACGGTGAAATGTGGAACTTTCTTTTCCTAATCACTTAAGTGATACATAAGTGATTTTGTGGAGTATTAGGAAAAGCACAGGGTAAAATTTAATTAGGTAAGATTGGTAGTAGCTTTTTATATAGGAAAATGTTTTCAGCTATCCAATACAACTATATAACTAGTAATAGATCATTTATTTTAGGCATCAGTTTTATAATTTAAAAAACAAAACTAAATTTTATGTTTTTAAGAATAAA
The DNA here is from genome assembly GCA_004027375.1 of Macroglossus sobrinus. Lineage (NCBI taxonomy): Eukaryota > Metazoa > Chordata > Mammalia > Chiroptera > Pteropodidae > Macroglossus > Macroglossus sobrinus. The sequence continues at coordinate 458,737 of PVKZ01001079.1, read as the reverse complement.
TTGGCAGTGGAAAATATTAGAAACAAAGTGTTACTGATAATTAATCAACCTAAAAATAATTTGATGCTAAAATATAAACAATAAAAACAGATAGCAAAATGTAGCCAGCAAAATGATTTGTTTGTTCTATAAAGAGTTAAAACTCTGTTAAAATTAATTACAAATTTTGAAAGTAAAATATCTTACATAAAAAAATAAATTTCAAAATCAAGAGATCTTACATAAAAATAATGATTTTCAGCATTTGAAAAATTGGGATATCTGCCAACATAAAGCCTGCATTTCTCTATGGTAATAATTAGCAAAAGTTGTGGAGCAGCTGTACTTCAGAAAGGATCTGCTTGTTCCAGTGTTATCTGGACAAAAAGGAATCCATCTGATTGTGCACATCTAAGCCAATGAGAAGATATATGTAGGTTTCACAGTAAAGAAAGTAAGGTTTATTAGAGACTTGCAAGTCTCTGAGACATAGGAAAGCCATCACTCAGAGTCCTGGCTCTCCGGGTGTCTCAAATGTATAGATTATATAGGGAAAAACCAGTAGTCATGGAAATTAAGAAAGTTACATTTTAGGTGCTACTGATTGGACGATTGGAAAGATATGAAGTAAATGATCATTGTGTCAGGTTCTGGAATCAGCCATGGCACTATCCTGCCTGGTACCATGGCCAGTGGGGTGGTTGTTCTGCCTTAATGGGCCTGGGGATGAAACACATCTAAAGCCAAGATTTTATATTTAGTCTAAAATCTAACTGAAACCTATTGTCCTTGTGATTATAAACCTGAAACTCAGTTAATCTTTAGTCCTAAGGCTTAAAGATTAAATGAGGAAGCATACAGAGAAAAAATGGGGACATGGTGAAGGAGGCAAAGCAAGTGAGTCACAATGCCATTATCTGGACAAAACAAACTTGAATCAGAGGAAAACAAAACTATTAAGAATGGTTTGTGTGTGGTTACAATTATAGCTCAATAAAACTGTTTTTTAAAAGAGTATGTGGAGGGAGTGATAACAAAACATGGCAGAGAGATGTCCCCAGAACTCTCCTCTTGAAATAACAATAAGCTGAACATGTAAAGATCAACAAAAAGCACCCAACCTGCACATCAACATGTCTGAGCATGAGATCTGAACAAAAGAGCTACCACAGGTCAGAACTCTGGGAGTTCAACGGTACACAGGAAAAATCAAAGAAACTGGCTCTCATGGAAAGAGCTACCTGCAGGAGGAGGAGAGGAGAAGGTGCAGCAGGTTCCCTGAACAGCCCTGTCTAGGAGAGCTGTGAACCCAGACGCAGCCGGCAGCAGTGCCCGGGCATCAGGGCAGAAAGCAGATAAGTAAACAGAAGTGGGGAGAGCAGAGAAGCAACAGTTGATTATTACCAGTCATATTTGCAAAAATAATGCTGAACCGTAGCCCCCATCCCTGAACCCAGAGGGCACTTCTCCCATATCCTCCACTGTGGATCCAGTGTTTAATCTAGTGTTTAGCACTCAGAGCAAATGCTACCAAAACTATCATGAACAATGAAAAAGATTGAGACTAAGGGTAGTAACTGTGATTACATATCTATAAGGAAAAAAAAGATATTATTAAGACTTTATATAAAACAGAGATAAAAGATTCTTAGATGCTACCTATTGGAAATCAAAAGAAAAACACCTTTGCAACAAGCTAAAGAGAACCTTTATATAATAACTATTCATTCTGAAAATAAAAGCAGAATGCACATCCATTAATGCTCAGGCAGAGAAATAATCCATTTAACACCATAAAAAAAACAAAGTGACAAGGCAACTCAGAAATAAAAAGAAAAATCACCACAAAATAAGCTTACAGACATAGAAATATGCTACTTAAATGACAGAGAATTCAGTATGGTACTTCTGAAAAAACACAACGATATCCATAATAATTCATATCAAAAATTTCAGGAATTGAAAAATAACTAGATCAACAAAATTAGGTTTTTAACAAAGAGATTGAAACCCTTGAAAAGAATAGAATAGAACTTCTAGAGATGAAAAACACTCTGAAAGAGATCAAAAATGAAATAGCAAGTTTGAGAAATAGAGTCCACCAAATGGAGAAAGGGATCAATGATATTGAAGACACAAATCTAGAAATAAATCAGAAGAAAGAAGAGAGAAACCAAAGAATAAAAATGATGAAAGAGAAATACAAAAACTAGCCGATATCAGGAGAGAAAACATAAGAATAATGGGCATTCTCAAAGGGGAGGGAAAAAAGCAGGGATTAGAAAGCTTTTTCAAACAAATAATTCATGAGAATTTCCCAAATTTAAGGAATAAGCTGGAGCCTGGAATTCAAGAAGTCAACAGAATACCAATTATTTCAACTCAAAGAGACCTTCTCCAAGACACATCATATTAAAATTATTAAATATCAATGACAAAAAAAGAAATCTCAGGGACGCTAGGGAAAAGAAAATGGTAACCTATAAAGGAAAGCCCATTAGATTACTGTCGGACAACCTTACAAGCCAAAAATAGTGGAATTAAATATTCAAATTATTAAATGAAAGGAAGTACCATCCAAGAATAATGTATGCAGGAAAGCTCTCCTTTAATTATGAAGGAGAAATAAAGACCTTTCCAGCATACAAAAATTGAGAGAATTCTCCATCAGGCCACCATTACAGGAAATACTGAAAGGGGTCAGCTCTCCTAAAAGAAAATGACAAAAAAAATACATAACTAAGAATAAGGCGACTAGCAGGCAGATAGTGCAATTACAGGCAAGCAGAGAAATGTAACCCTTACTAAGAACAATGCATTATAATTGATACAGCTGCTATGGAAAACAGTATAGAAGTTCCTCAAAAAACTAAGAATTGATCTACCATATGATCCAGCAATCTCGCTACTAGTTATTTACCCAATAGACTTGAAAACTCATATTCAAAAAGATATTTGCACACCAATGTTTATAGCAGCGTTATTCACAGTGACTGGGACATGGAAGCAACTAAAGTGTCCTACAACAGATAATTGGATAAAGAAGCTGTGGTCCATATATACAATGGAATATTACTCAGCCATAAGAAGAGTTGAAATACTGCCATTTGTGACAATGTGAAGGAACTTTGAGATAATCATGCTAAGGGAAATAAGCCAGACAGAAAAAGTTGAAAATCACATGATATCACTTATGTGTGGGATATAAAACTAAAAGCAATAAAAGAATAGGACAAACAAACAGAGAATCATGTTCATAGACAGTAGACTAGTGATTACCATACGATATGGGGGAGAGGGGAGGGCAAAGGGGGAAGTAGATGGGGTAAAGGCTGTCAAATTGGTGGTGGCAGAAAGAAATCAAACTATGGGAGGTGATCAGAGTGTATACATGCCTTATTGTTAAAGTGTACAGTTAAAACTTATTGGATTTCAAGAATCAATGTCACCATTAAAGATTGATTAATTAAAAATACAGTCATTAAAAGCTTAAACAGTAAAAATCGATTTGCAATTGAAAGACAGTAATGAACATTTAGCATACATAGTGACAAATCGATACAAAAATGACTGAAAAGGGAGGAGTCAAAGATCCAACTTTGCAATGGGGAATGGAGATAAGGCACACACAGGAGAAAATGGACTACTATAAAATTATAACAATCCTCTACATATAAGTAATAGTAACCAAATACAAAGATTCAGAACTGAAATATATAACATAAAACAAAAAGAACCAGAGGGAAAAACTACAAAATTCAACCAAAAAATAAGAAAAATAATAAATAATAATAAAAAAGACATGTAAGGACAAAGAAGCAATGGAAATACTAAGCTAACAGAAAGCAAAAAATAAAATGGCTATAGGAAAACCTCATATTTCAATAATCACCCTAAACGTAAATGTACTGAACTCACCAATGAAAACACACACACACACACACACACACACACACACACACACACACACACACATTTGCAGATTGGATCAAAAAACAAAACAAAACAAAACCATATGCTGCCTCCAGGAGACACATCTCTGTTTCAAAGACAAATATAGACTCAAAGTGAAAGGGTGGAAAATAATATTTGAAGCAAATAGCATTAAGAAAAATGCAGAAGTAATGGTATTAATATCAGACAAACTAGAGTTCAAAGTAAAAAAATGTAAAGAATTATGCTGAGGGACACTTCAAAATGATGAAGGGAATCATGCACCAAGAACACATAACACTTATTAATATCTATGCTCTCAATCATGGAGCCCTGAAATATATAAAGCAATTACTAACAGAACTAAAGGGAGAAACAGACCAAACTCTATTATAGTAATGGACCTAAATACCCCATTGTCAGACATGGACAGATTGACTAAACAGGAAATTACTAAAGAAATAACATCTTTAGGTGACATGTTAGATAGATTGAATAATTGACATTTATATAGCCTTTCATCCCAAAACACCTGCTTATACATTCTTCTCTAGAGCACATGGAACATTTCCAAGGATTGGCCACATACTGTGACAAAGAGATAGCCTCAACAAATATAAGAAGATTGCTATCATACCACTCATATTCTTTGATCATAATACTTTGAAGTTGGAGATAACTGTAATAAGAAAGAGGAAAGAACAAATACATGGAGTTTAAACAATATGCTACTGAAGAATGACTGGATCAGAGAAGAAATAGAAAGAAATAAAGAGATACATAGAAACGAATGATAGTGATAGTAAAACATATCAAAACTTTTGAGACATGGTAAAAGTGGTTATAAGAGGAAAGTTCATATCATTACAGACCTACCTCAAAAAACAAGAATAAGCTCGAATAAACAACCTAATGCTTTCTATTAAAAAGCTAGAAAAGGATGAACAAAGAAGCCTAAAGTCAGCAGAAGGAAAGAAATAATCAAAATTAGAGCAGAAATAAATGATATTGAAAAGAAACAAAAACAATAGAAAAAATAAATGCGACAAAGAGCTGGTTCTTTGAGAAGGTTAATAAAATTGACAAACCTCTGGCTAGACTCACTAAAGAAAAAAGAGAAAGAACACAAACAAAATTAAGAATGAAAGAGAGGAAATTAAGACTGACATCGCAGAAATACAAAAGATCATAAAAGAATGCTATGAAAAAGTATAAACACTAAATTTAATAACCTAGAAGAAATGAACAACTACTTAGAAAGATATAAACTTTAGAGAATGAATCAAGAAGGATGGGAAAATATAAATAGACCAGTCAGCAGTATGGAAATTAAAACGATCATCAAAAACCTACCCAAAAGTAAAAGTCCAAGATCAAATGGCTTCACCAGTCAATGCTACCAAACATTCATAGGTATTAAGATTTACTAACAGTTCTCTTCACACTTTTCCAAAAAATCAAACAGGAGGCAGTACTTTTCAACTCATTTTATGAGGACAATATTACCCTTATACCAAAACCTGGTTAAAAAAAAACCACACACAAAAAATAAAACTACATACTAATACCTCTCATGAACACAGATGTAAAAATTTTAAATAAGATACTAGCGAACTGAATACAACAATGTATTAAAAAGATTATACACCATGATCAAGTGGACTTCATCCCAAGAGGCACAAGGATGATTCAACATATGCAAATAGATTAATGGGATATACCACATAAACAACTTAAAAAATAAAAATTATATGATCTTATCAATAAATGCAGAAAAGGTCTTTGACAAGATACAGCATCTATTTATGATCAAAACACTTAAGAAAATTGTTCTAGGAGGAAAAATACCTTAACATAATAAAGGACATTTTTGAGAAACTCTCAGCCAACATTATACTTAATGGTGAAACACTAAAAACCTTCTCTCTAAGATCAGGAACAAGACAAGGCTGTCCACTATCACCACTGTTATTCAGTATAACACTGGAGCTGGAGGTCCTAGTGAGTGCAATCAGGTGAGAAAGATATAAAAGATATCCAAATAGGAAATGAAGATGTCAAACTGTCACTATTTATGGGTGACATTGTTCTCTATGTAGAAAACTGTAAAAACACCACAAGAACACTATTAGAAACAATAAGCAAATATAGTAAATTTCTAAATACGAAATCAATGTTCAAAAATCCATAGCATTCCTATACTCTAATAATGAAGTGTCAGAAAAAATAAATCGAAAATAGTAATTCTTTTTGCAATTACAACAAAAAATATCTAGAATAAATCTAATGAAATATGAAAATGACATATATAATGAAAACTAAAAGACCCTATTAAAAGAAATCAAAGAAGATACAAAAAAGTGGAATGATATTCTGTGTTCTTGGATTAGAAAAATCAACATAGTTAAAATGACCTTATTACCTAAAGCATTATACAGATTTAATGCAATCCCTATCAAAATTCTATTGACATTTTTTAAACAAATAGAACAAAGAATCATCAGATGTGAATGGAAGCACAAAAGATCCTGAATTGCCAAAGCCAACTTGAGAAAAAAGAGCAAGCCTGGAGGCATCACTGCCCCTGACTTCAAATTATACTACAAAGAGACAATAATTAAAATGGCATAGTATTGGCAACAAAACAGACACATAGATCAGTGGAACAGAATTGAGAGTCCAGAAGTGAATCCATGTTTATATGGGCAAAGAGTTTTTGACCAAAAAAAGCCGAAAACATACAGTGGAGAAAGGAAAGCCTCTTCAATAAATGGTGCTGGGAAAATTGGAAGTCAACCTGTAAAAGCATAAAACTAGACTTTTTTTTATCACTACACATCAAAATTAACTCAAAATAGATTAAGGGCCTGGATATATACCCAAAACTATAAATTGATTAGAAAGAAACATAGGAACTAAACTCATGGACCTTTGACTTAAAGAGAATTTTATGAATTTGACTTCAAAGGCAAGGGAAGTAAAAGCAAAAGTAAATTAATGTGACCATGTCAAACTAAAAAGCTTCTGCTAAGCAAAAGAAACTGTCAACAAGGTAAACAGAGAACCATCCAAATGGGGAAATATATTTGCAAGCAATGCCTCTAATAAGGGCTTAATATCCAAAATATATAAATAACTCATACTTAATAACAACAACAACAACAAAAAACAATCCAGTTGTAAAAAAAGGCAGAGGACCTGAACAGACACTTCTCCCTAAAAGACATACAAATGGCCAACAAACATGAAAAGATGCTCATCATCACTAGCTATTAGGGAAATGCAAATCAAATCCACAATGAGATACCATCTCATACATGGTAGAATATCTGTTATCCACAATACAAGTGATAATAAGTGTTGGAAAGGATGCAAAAAGAAAGAAACCCTCATCCACTACTGGTGGGACTACAAATTGATATAGCCACTATGGAAAACAATATGGAGATTTCTTTAAAAACTAAGAACTGATCTACCATATGATCCACAATTTCTCTACTGGATATTTACCCTACAGACTTGAAACTCATATTCAAAAAGATATTTGTACATCTATGTTAATAGCAGTATTATTCATAGTGGCCAGGATATGGAAGCAACCAAAGTGTCCTATGATGGATGATTAGCTAAAGAAGCTGTGGTACATATATACAATGGAATATTACTCAGCCATAAGAAGAGATGAAATATTGCCGTTTGCAACAACATAGATAGACCTCAAGATAATTATGCTAAGCAAAATAAGCCAGAATGAAAAATTTGAAAATCACATGTTATCACTTATATGTGAGATATAAACCTGAAAACAACAAACCTACAGGACCAACAAACAAAGACTCATGGACATGGACAACAGACTTGTGGTTACCAGAGCGGAGGCAGGGAGCAGGAAGGAGGGAAGTAGATGTGGCAAAATTGGTCAAAATGTGGTGACAGAAAGAAATCTCATTTTGGGATGTGAAATTTTAAAACTAAAATATATAAATAAAAGTGTATGTAGAAGCTCAGAATATTGCAAGTATTTCAAAGACTAATTTATAAAACAAAAATTTAAGTACAAATATATGCACTTTCCCTTAATATTCATTTTGAACAAATATTACATATAGTAACAATATGTCTTTTGCTAAATAGTGCTAACTGGGTAAAACCTTTAAATGTTGTCTTAATTGGTGGTAAGGAGGAATATGCCACCCCAAATTATTCCCCTTTGTCATATTGATTATTTGATGCTCATTATACTTGAGGGACATGCAGACACAGGAGAATCTCTGAAAAGAGAGTATAAGTTGTCCTTTTACTAGAGTAATTTACTTTTATATGTGAAGTCTCCATTTCTAAAGGTGTCTTTCACTCTGTGCCAGGAAGAGGATGATGACTAAATCTCTAGAAACTTATGTCAGTGGAGAAGACTTACACAAATTTGTATAGTAACTATACCCTTTGCTTACAGTGTGTATCTTGGTAACCTCCCATAACTGGTATCCCCCTGCCCTCAATGTCTTTTACCTTTGCCTAGACATGATTTTAAAGCTTGAGCTATTTCAGGAAGCTACTCAGTTTCCCTTGGTGTCTTCCATGTAAACAAAAGTTATACATGTTATCAAACTTCTATTTGTTTTTCTTCTCTTATTCTGTTCTTTATTATTGGAGGGGTCTCAGTCAAGAACCTAGAAGGATAGAGGAAAAATTACTTTTCCTTCCCTATAGTGGGGAGTAATTATTTTTAAAAACCTAATTTTTATAAGCAAAACACATAAGAATTCTGAATATGATTTCATGAAAACATTTTTGTCTACTCTGATATTATAATACATAGTTATATTTTAATTTACATTTTAATGTACATTTGCTCCCCACAGATATAATATATGTCATTTATATATTAGCAAAACAATTTTTCTCGCACAATTAATTAAAATTAAACAACATTTTAAATGGGAAAAATAAAGGCCTGTATTTTATGAATAGCTAAGATGTACAATAGAATTTACTCAAAACAAAATTTATAATGCAATATTTAATAATACAATGATCTAAAATTATTTTTAATTTAAAATTATTTTTTATAACAAAATTGTCAGCATTCTCTAAAGAAACAGAACCAGTGAAAATATATATATATTGAGAAAGAAAACGAGAGACAGACAGACAGACAGACAGAGACAGAGACAGAGACTGTGATTTTAAGGAATTGGCTCATATCATTGTGGGGTTGGCAACTCCAAAATTCATAAGACAGACCGATAAGCTCTAGACTCGGGCATGAACTGAAGCTGCAACCTTAAGTCAGAATTTCTTCTTTTTCAGGAAACCTCAGTTTTGCTCTTAAGGCCTTTGGTGGATTAGATGAGACCTACTAATTGTAGATGTTAACCGTATCTACAAAATACCTTTACAGGAGCACTTAGATTACTTTTATATTAAATAATTAAGTACTATAGCCTAGCCAAGCTGTTCTAATAGGTGTGATGGTTAGAACATTGTGATATCTCATTGTGGTTTTGATTTGCATTTCTCTAAAATAAAACTATTATAATAATTATGTATTCAAAAATCACAATATATCTTCATATTCCCAAGAGGATTTTTAAACTATCAATTACTATTAAAGCAGTTCAATACTATTATTAATAATACATAAATGAATAAAAATATTAAAAGCCACTAATCAAGAGCAATGGCTTTCCAAATTCTTTTTGTATTTATAGAAATAAAAAATATATATGAACAGAAACTCTAATATCTAATAGGTAAAAACAAATCTTTTATGATGAATATATGGAGAGTTCCAGAGCCCACCTATTATTCAGCTTCCTGTTCCTAAGATATCTCAGTGCACTTTTGAAAGCTGTTGATACACCCAAATCAGAAACTTCGAAATAAGGCCAATAACAGCAATGAGTGAAGCCTATCAGGAAATCGAGTGCATTGGCATGGAAACAATAGGGAACCGTGGAGACTATAGTATACTGGTGTAACTGCTCACAAACTTCATTTCTTTAATATCTTTTTTCTAATTCAAGTTAATTTTGTTCAGATAATAGCATTGTGATTCACCTGCTTACTCACCTCCCTTTATCCTCTATATGCCTGCTCTTTAATTATTAAGCCTTGGGCCATAAACTTAACCAAGCCACAGGTCTATTATCATAAGGACAATAGGTTTCAGTTGGACTTTAGACTAAAGATTACATCTTGGCTTTAGATTTGTTTCACCCCAGGCCCATTGAAGCAGAACAACCACCCCACTGGCCATGGTACCAAACAGAATAGTGCCATGGCTGATTCCAGAACCTGACACAATGATCATTTACTTCATATCTTTCCAATCGTCCAATCAGTAGCACCTAAAACGCAACTTTCTTAATTTCCATGATTACTGGTTTTTCACTATATAATCTATATGCTTGAGACACCTGGGGAGCCAAAACTCTGAGTGATAGCTTTCCTATGTCTCAGAGACTTGCAACTATCTAATAAACCTTACTTTCTTTACTGTGAAGCCTACATGTACCTACTCATTGGCTTAGATGTGCATAGTCAGACGGATCCCCTTTTTGTTCCAATAACATAATTTTATAAAATATAACCATTGTAAATTTTCAACTTGGTGATTATTACTAAATGTATAGAATTATGCAAACTCCCCTACCATTCATTTATTCATGCATTTTTATTTTTTGTTTGTTTGTTTGTTTTTCCTGGTTTTATTCAAATAAATAATTAGTTGCTTGTATTTACATTGCACAATTCAATGAATTTTTTTCAATTATACTTGGTGTATAAAAATATACCAGTTTCAGTTGTACTGCATAGTGATCAGAGATTCATATAACTTGCAAAGTGATCAACCCACTAAATCTAATACCCCTCTCCCCACTTACATTATTAACCACCTTCCTATCTACACTCTACATCTCCATGTTTATTCTGCAACTATCCATCGTACCTCTTAATCCCTTTGCCTTTGTCTCCCAACACTACCATTTAGTAGTTCTCAAAATATTCTCTGTATTTACTAGTTTATTTCTGCTTTTGTTGTTGTTGTTGTTGTTTATTTTGTTTGTTAGATTCAACATGTAAGTGATATTTGTCTTTCTCTATCCGAGACATTTCATTCAGCGCAACACCCTCTAGGTTCATCAAGGCAATGTCTTTTTCCATCCCCTTCCTTTTAGTCTGTGTGTGTCTTTTAATCTGAAGTGAGTCACTTGTAGGCAGCCTATGTGGGAGTCTTTTTTTCTTATCCATTCAGCACTTAATTGTTTTCCATTTGAGGTATTTGTTGATAGGAATGTAGTTATTACCGTTATTTATTCACGTTTTTGTTACATGTTTTATTCTTCTTAAAAAAGTCCCTCCAACATTTCCTGTAATATTGACTTGGTGTTAATAAATTTCCTTAGCTTATTTTTGTCTGGCAAGTGCTTTATCTGTCTTTCAACTCTAAATGATAACTTTGCTGGATAAAGTATTCTTGGTTGTAGATCCTGGTTTTTCATCACATTGAATATTTTGTGCATGTCCTTCTGTCCTGCATAGTTTCTTTAGATAAATCAAATAGCAATCTTATGGGTCTTCCCTTGTAGGTAATTAACTACTTTTCTCTTGCTGCTTTTAAGATTCTCTCTTTATATTTAACCTTTGGCATTTTTATTATGATGTGTCTTGATGTGGGTCTCTTTGGATTCTTGGATTTGGGGGACTCTCTGAGCTTTCTGGGGGTTTATGTCTGTTTCCTTCACCAGATTAAGTGTCCCATCATTATTTCTTCAAATAGCTCTTCAATGTCTTGTTTTTGTTGTTGTTGTTGTTGTTGTTTTTCCAGTACTCCTACGACATGGCTATTTTACATTTAATAGTGTCCCATAGGCTCCTTAAATTATTATTATAGTCTTGGCTTTTTTTTTTGCCATTCTGATTGAGTGTCCTTGGCTTCTCCATCTTCTATATTGGTCATTTGATCCTCTTCTTTACTCACTCTGTTTACTCCATTTAATATACTTTTCATCTTAGATAATGTGTTCTTCACATATGACTAGTTTCATTTTATAATTTTCATTTCCATTTTTATATTTCATTTCATTCCATTTTTATATATTTCGGTTTAAGTTCTCACTGAATTCACCTACACTCCCCTTAAGTTCATTGAGCATCTTTATAACCAGTGTTGTGAGCTCTGCATCTATTAGATTGCTTGACTCCATTATTTCTGGATCTCTGTTCTGTTCTCTCATATGGTTTCTGCTTCTTTGTCTTCTCATTTTGGCTGCCTTTCTGTGTCTGTTTCTATGTATTAAGCAAAGCTCCTGAGTCTCCAGGTCCTATTAGCATGGCTTTGTTTAGTAGGTGCCCAGTGGCACAGTTCTGAGAGGGATTTAGCTACAGGCCAATTTTAGCCCCAGCCTGTGACCTTCTGGGGCCATCTGTTAAGATTCAGCAAGCAACCTACAGATGCTGTGCTTATAATTGCCTCAAGAGGCCTTGCCATAAGCCACGATCTGCTGTGAATCTTGGCACTGCTCAGCAAGGGACACTGAACTCACCATGGACACACCTGGATGTGGCTTGGGAGGGGCTGTGAGTTTGGGAAGTTGGAGTTTTAGAGAATCCTTTGAGAGAAGTGACATCTGTTATCCAGCATAAAACTCCACACTGGGAGGGGGAAGGGCTCAACAGAGAAACAGTGAATACTGTCGGCACTTCTACCTGGGAGAGATCCTCACCTCCGACTCTCACTTTGATGATCTAGTGACCCCTGTAAGTCCTCAGTGTCCTCCAAGCAGCTGACCTAGCTCTGGTGCTTATATTCAGCAGGTCCGTCACTGTGAAAGTCTGCTTGCAGACATGACTCTTTTAAGAGGCAGCTGTAGCCGCCACAGCCTCTGTCCCGCTCAACCACTGGGGACCGGGCAGCCTTGCGTCCTTGCCTCATTTTATCTCCTTCTGTTGCAGAGTGATTTCTTATTTATCTCCTTCTCTCCTTAGTTGTATGGATTGTTGATCTATATCCCAGGCAATTTCCCTTGTTGCTTGCTCCTTGTTTCTGTCACAACTTTGATTTGATGGCCAGAAGGATAAACAGAGCCTCTATCGTCTATGCCATCTTTTTTTCTTTTCTTCTGCCACCATTTGGCTTTAAAAGATTTTCATCATCATTAAAACTTTTTCATGTCCATTTACAGTCACTCTCTACTCTTATCTCCAACCCCAAATAACTACTGATCTGCTTTTTGTCTTTATAATACATAGGCTTTAATTTAGCAACTTCTCTATTGGGTTGAGGTTATATTGAGGTAAATAGAATTCACATCATATTTATGTTTTTATTCAGCAAAATTTACTAAGTACCTATTAGATGTTAATATAGTGGTAGATATACTTTATATCTATCATGGTATAAATAGTTGAAAGATGAAAGCATACAATGAAATTCAATTGAAAATTTCAAGAGTTGGGGGGCAAAATATATATATAAGCTTCCTGCTTTATAGAATTTTATTATGAATATAAATTAAATGATACTGTTGAGGATGGGAGGATGAAGTTTGTCTCTCTACCCTTCCTGAGTTCCAATGGTTGAACTAATAATAAAATTGACACAAAACCAGATTAACAAAAAAAAAGTTTAGTATGTGCACACAGGAGGTCAAAGATGATGCCCAGAGAAATTATCAAAGCAGGCAGCATTTTTATACTATTTAAACAAAGGAACAATAAATTTGTGAGGATTTGACAGGATCAAGAAACTTAGGTTTAAGTACTCATAAGTCAGAAACCTAAGCAAAGTTTGGGTTTGAATAATAATTTGTAAAAAAGTAACAAATATGTTTATACACTCTGTTTAGCCCTAAATTTCTAAACTCTGGCAATAAGAGTGTCTCTTTCAGTCACACACACACACACCACACACTCTGAAGCAAGGAAGGTATCTTTCACTGGGGAGATTCTTTTCTGCATTCAAGTAGACAAAGGAGGGTTAACACGCTTTTCTTGCACAGGATGCTTTTCAAGTAATTATAATTCAAAGTAATCAATATACCATTGCGATTTTTTTTTGGAAATGGTTGCCTTGGGTCCCAACAATACACAACTTAGAACATAAACAGTATAAATTGGTAAAATTGTTAAAATCACTGCAATAACTTCTGCACTGAGTGATTGATTTATGAACATACTCATCAGATATTACTATTACATGTATTAATACAATATGCCATCAGATGTTCCTAAATTATTCCATTTTATGGGAATAATTAAATAATTTATTTAATCTGTGACACAAAGAAGAAAAAGCAATACATACTTGAACTATTTAATGACCATTCTACAAAAATATTCTGTAGCACTTCTAACTTTCTTTAATGTTTTGACCTATAGTAGCATATGATTAGTCCTGTTAGTCATGTTTAACATTACTCATTAATTGATTTATTTAACAGATATTCTGTTTGCCTTTACTATTTGTCAGGCACTCTTTTACATAATGGGAAATTAGTATTAAACACAAGTAGAGTCCTTGCTACTCTGAAACTTACAATATGTTGGAGGAAATAGATAATAATAGTAAAAAAATTAAATAAACACACAAAGGAAAATAAAACAGGCTAAGGGAATAGAGAGTGATGGTAGATGAGAAAGGGCTTATTTAAAAAAATAATCAAGGTAATTATTTCTGAGATGGTAACATCTAAGTAAGATTAAATAAAGTGGGAGATTAAAATATGCAATGTGTAGAGAAGAGCGACCTAGTAAAAGGATTCATACTGAGGCCCTGAAGCAAGAAACTGCTTGCCAAATTTGTGATAGTAGTAAGTCAGTGTGGTTAGTACTGAGTGAGGGAGGAGAAGAGTATTAGATATGGGCTCAGAAAGGAAGCCAGGGACCAGAGTTTGTGTGCCTTGTAGACACAGCCAAGAAATTAGATTTTATTCTAAGTGACATAAGAAACCACTGAAATGTTTGGAGTAGAAAAGTTACATAATCTAATTATACTTTAAAGGGCTCACTTTGCCTTTTCTGTGCAGGATTACAGTAGGGAAAAGGGAAGTTGGGAGACTAATTAGAAAGTTATTGTTTAAATGCCTTACTGTTAAAATGTACAGCTGAAACTTATAAGATTTTGTTAACCAATGTCACCATAAAATAAATTAATTAATTTAAAAAATAATAATAAAATAAAATTTAAAAAGGATGCTGTTGTTTGATGATTTTAAATGAGGGTAGTAGTAATGAAGGTGATAAAAAAGACTCAATTCTGGATAATCTGTATTTTCAATATAAATCCAATAGGATACACACACACACATACACACACACACACACACACACACACACACACACATGGGTTGTAAGGGAAAATCAGGTTGTCACCAAGGATTTTGTTATAAACAACAAGAAAGATTGAGTTTCCATTAACTGAGATGGAGAAGTCTATTGGTCAAGCTGATTAGAGGATGTTAAGAATCAAGAGTTCAGTCTGAAGCATTGTTTGAGTTGTCTGTTGTGCATAGAAGTGAAGATGTTGAGCAAGAAATTAGATTGAGAAAATTCATGGCAGAGATCAAGGCTGGGGATTTAATTTTAATAGTTATTCATGTAAACATAATAGTTTAAAGCCATGAGCCTAAATGAGACCACCCAACATGTGAGTGTAAACAGAATAGAAAAGAGAAAAGAAGAGAAGAGAAGAGAAGAGAAGAGAAGAGAAGAGAAGAGAAGAGAAGAGAAGAGAAGAGAAGAGAAGAGAAGAGAAGAGGAGGAATGTCTCAAGATTTAGCTTTGGAAAACTACAATGTTAACAGGTCTGGGAGATGAGAAAGATATAACAAAGGGGATTAAGAAGAAACAAGCAAGACAGTTGATAGACAATAAAGAATGGTCTCCCTGAAACCATGTGAAAAAAAATCTCTCTATATGATCACTATTACAGAACAAGAACAGTAGGTGCAGACAACTAGCATAAACTTTTACTAATGTTGAAAACTTGAAGTTTCCCATGATTTATCAGCCTTTGGGAACAAATTAAATCAAGATAACATTAGCACATGAATTTTATTAGCTTGCTGCTTTTATCTTCTGACGCTAAACCTCTAGGCCCCTAAAGCTTTGAATAACAAGAGCTGTGCTGTATTCAAAAACTCTATCTCCCTTTGCAAACTATTCCTATGTTAATAAGTTTGTTCATTATGCCTGCCTATTTCTTCAAGATAAATTCTCTTGTGAAGCTTCTTTATTCTTTCCTCTAAATAAGTTTTTGTTTGGTTGATTCTTAGACTTGCTTGACATGCCCAGATATGTTTGAACCCCAGCAGTGGACACAGCTGGAGTTACTTTTTCAGAAGACTCCTCAACGAATAGACTTCAGTCAAGCCTTTCTCTTCAAATCAGAATGTGTCCAAAAATATCTGAATCTCTAGCTGTTTCTCACTCTACACATATAATCTGAATTACATTTTCTGCCAAGGTACGTAGAAGATACAATAAAAATAATCTGTAAAAAAAAAAGAAAGAAATAAAAACAGGGCAGAGAACTAATTTTGCCTGGGGAAAATAGAAAAAAAGCTAGAAAAGCAAAAGGAGTCTTTACATAAAAACTTTGATCTTGAAGTGGACCTTGAAAAATATGTGTGATTTTGCCATTGCCAAATTAAGTCAATGGGCAGAAATGGCATTGTAGGTATAGAGTACATGAACAAAAACAAGGAGGCATAAAAGTGCACAATAAATTTAAGAACAAGCAAATAGCCTTTTTCTTAGAGGACAAAGCTGACTAATGTAATAAAAATAGAAAAATATATCTATTCAGATTGTAAAAAGCATCATCTATTGTGTGCTAAAAGGTTCTAATTTTAATCTATAGGTAATGACTTTGAAGGTTTTTGAGCTGGAAAATATTATTGAATCTCTATTTTAGAAAAATATAACAGTACTGTGTAGATGACAGGGAAAGACATGAGAATTAGTAGAATAGCTGAATAAGAAAATGCAGAACTAAACAAAAAGATAATAATTGGATGAAGAGAAGACAAGTGGGATCAAAATTCTTGGAAGAAGAGTTAATAAAATTTAGTGACTACATAATTAGTGAAAGAGAAGTAGGCATAAAAGTTGATTCTGAGGTTGCAATATTGATGACTGTATAAGGTGGTGGTGCAATAGGAGAGACAGTAGACTCAGTTTGGAATCAGTTGAGTTTAAAGTATCTATCCTATATTTGGATACAGGTCTTTAAAAAACAATTGAAAATCTGAACTTGGGCTTAAGGAGTGAGGCATAACCTATAAATACAAATTTAGGAACTATCAACATAGAAGTTAATTGAAGTCATAGGCATGATTGAGTCACTTGGGTAAAAAGAAGATAACAAAGATTTGTTAATTCATTAAACAAATTTCTAACAAAGAGGTTACAACAAAGAGTTACCTAAAAGTAATGTGTTAGGATCTGAGAACAAATTTGGGAGAAAAGAGACACAGTCTCCATTCTTAAACTGAAGCTGATTATAAACTTGTGTGGAGAGACAGATGTCAAACAACAAATTATGTAATGAATTACAGTTTTGGCAAGTGCTTGTGAAGAAACTGTATATGGTCCTTTAAAAAAACTTTGTAGCAGAAGAATCTGAAGTAGTTGCTAGGAATTTAAGGTAGTCAAGGAAATATTCTTAAGGAAATAACTTCTGAAATACGAAGAAAGAGTAGAACTTAACTAAGCAATAAGAAATAGGGGGAACAGGGGAAATTCCAGGGAGAGAATAAGTTTTTGCAAAGTCCCAAAGGGCAAAAAAATGCAGAACTTTGTAGAACTGAAAGAAAGCCAATATGCTTGAAACACATAGAGAAGGTATGTATTACTTTTCTTGAGACACAGGAGATTAGATTAACAGAAAATTTCTTCTTATTAAACATCTAGTAATTATTGGGCAAAATATTTCAAGCATCCTTTTTATATGCATATCAAAACCTATGGTAAAGGAAATTGCTGAGAGCCCATCAAAATATGATTTATAAAAAGTTATAAACATTATTCTCATACAAGAGTGAAGTGAGGATGTGTCACAAATTTATTTAATTCATTAACAAAGGAATTAGTGGGATAATCAAAGTGGATCAAAAGAGAACTAGAGGAAAATGGGTTTATAGTCTAAAAAAGACATACTGAAATGTTTGTTAAATTAAACACAGAATTGGGGTTAATTAATATCTTATAAAGAAAAATAAGAAAATAAAAAAAATCTTTTGGTTTATTTGGAAATTATATATATATATTTTTACCTGATAGAAATTATTTGCACATCTACTAGACAAAAGACAACAAATTAACTTGCACCTTTTTCAGGTTCAGGGCCCTAGTAAATAGTATGTCCAACTAAGTGCCTTACCCTAAAGAATTAAATAATCCTTAGGTGAGCCCTTTAGCCAATGCACTGGTATGATAATGAATGGGAAAATAGTTATTGTATCACTTAATTTTAAAATTTGTAATATTTTTTTCTTTTTTAATATATATATATTTATTTTTCAATTATAGTTGACATACAATACTATATTAGTTTCAAGTGTACAACATAGTGACTAGACATTTATATAACTTACAAAGTGATCACCCTGAAATATCTAGTACCCATTTGACACCATATATAGTTATTATATTATTAACTATATTCCATATGTTATACTATACATCTCCATGACAATTTTTTAACTACCAAGTTGTACTTCTCAAACCTTTCTCCTTTCACACCCACCCCACAACCCCCTCTCACCTGGTAATCATCAAAATGTTCTCTATACCTAAAGCTTGTTTCTATTTTGTCTATTTATTTTGTTCTTTATATTCCAAATATAAGTAAAATAAATAATATGACATTTGTCCTTCTCTATCTGGCTTACTCCACTCAGCATAATATCCTCTAGGTCTAATCATGTTGTTGCAGATGGTAAGATTGCATTCTTTTTTATGGCTGTTATATTCCCTTATTATATGTACAACTTTTTCTTTGTTTATCTATTGCTGGACACTTACATTGCTTTCATATCTTGGCTGTTGTAAATAATATTACAATGAACATATGGATTCACATATCCCTTTCAAGTAGTTTTTTGGGTTTTCTTGGATAAATACCCAGAAATAGGATAACTGGGTCCTGCTTTGTTTCTTGTTATAGACTGTTTTCAAGTTCGTTTTCTCTGATATAAGTATTGCTACCCTGCTTTTTTGTTTGTTTGTTTTAATTTTCATAAAATATCTTTTTTCATTCCTCTACTTCCAGTCTGTGTGTCTTTTGATTTGAAGTGAGTCTCTTGTAGACAGCATGTGTAAGAGTCTTGTTTTCATAACTATTCAGATACCATATGTCTTTGATTGGAGCATTTCATCCTTTACATTTAAAGTAATTGTTGATAGATATATAGTTATTGCCATTTTAGTCTTTACATTTTTAATCTTTTTTTTTCTCCTTCTTAAAGAAGTCCCTTTAACATATCTTGTAATACCGGTTTAGTGATGATGAATACCTTTAGCTTCTTGTCTGGGAAGCTTTTTATCTGTCCTTTGATTCTAAATGATTGCTTTGCTATACAGAGTAATCTTGGTTGTAGGTCCTTGTTTTTCATCACTTTTAATACTTCCTGCCGATCCTTTCTGGCCTACAAAGTTTCTATTAAGAAATCTTCTGACAGTTTTATGGGAGCTCCCTTGGAGGTAACTAACTGCTTTTCTCTTGCTGCTTTTTAAGATTCTCTCTTTGTCTTTAACTTTTATCATTTTAATTATAAGATGTGTTGGTGTGGGCCTCTTTGAGTTCATCTTGTTTTGGACTCTCTGCGCTTCCTGGGCTTGTAAGTATATTTTGTTTGCCAGGTTAAGGAAGTTTTCTGTCATTATTTATGAAAAGGTATTCAATTCCTTGCTTTATCTCTTTTTCTGCTGGTACTCCAATGATGCGAATGTTGGCACATTTGATTGGTATCCCAGAGACCTCTTAAATTATCCTCATTTTGGAGGTGGATTCTTTTTTTTGTTGTTGTTGTTGTTCTAATTGAGTATATTCTGCTACCTTATCTTCCAAATTGCTGATTCAATCCTCTGTTTCATTTAATCTACTGTTGATACCCTCTAGTGTATTTTTCATTTTAGTTATTGTATTCTTTGTTTCTGACTGGTTCTTTTTTATGTTTTCTCTCTTCATTTTTATGTTTCCTATCTCTTTGTTGCATTTCTTAACGAGATCATTGAGCATCCTTATAACCAGTGTTTTAAACTGTGCTTCTTGTAGATTGCTTGTCTCCATTTTTTTTTTTTCTGGAGCTTTATTCTGCTCTTTCATTTGAGACATGTTTATTTGTTTTCTCCTTTTGGCAGCCCTCTGTGTTTGTTTCTATGTATTATGTAGGACTGCTATGTCTTCTAGTCTTAGTAGTATGGCTTTATGTAGTAGGTGTCCTATGGGTCCTAGTGTTGCAGTCTCCCTGTGTGTTCCAGCTGTGTCCCTTGTGTAGGTAGTGAATGACCTCCTATTGTAATTGGACCCTGGTTGCTGTTTGTACATCAATGGAAGGAATTGACTTTTGGGTTGATTTGTTGTGAGGACTGGCCATGACTGCAGTAGAGGAGCTATTGTGCAGGGGCTGACCCTACAGAGCTCAATTCACTTTAGCAGGGCTCTGGTACCTACCCAATTTGTCCTCAGGATGTGTCATTCTTGGAGGAAGCTAAGTCTGAAGCTGTCCACCATGAATGCTGGCCCTGGGGCCTCCTGGCAGGGGCCCAGTCACAGGCCAAGTTCAGCTGCTGCCTGTGCCTTCTCTGGGCCACCTGTCATGAGCTACCAAACAATTCGAAGATGGCTGCCACTGCTCTGGGCTTAGAAGTTCCTCAGAAGCCAGGCCATGAACTGATGCTGGTTGATGCTAGTGCCAGGCTTAGGGCTGCTTAGCAAGAGGTATAGGGCACATTGAGGCTAGATGCTGCTTGTTTGAGTCTGCAACATTTGAGACAGGCTGTTTGTATTGAAAAGCCACTGATAGTGGTTTGGGTGGCCTGTAAGTTGGGTGAGGTGGGGTCTCATGGAACCACTAGAGTGAGGCGAGCAGTCTTAGGCTGATGGAGACTCAGATATGGCGGCTGCCTGTGTCTGTATGCAGGGAGTGGGAAGGACACAATAAAGGAACAACGGCTTCTGCCAGAACTTCTGTCCCTCCAGCCCTCATCCTGAAGCCCCTTCCCTTGTATGTCCTTGAAAACTTTCATACTGCTTCCCCATTGCTGGAACTCAGAGTGCACTTACTGAGTCCATGAGCTAGTAAGTCTATGTGTGGGCACTTGAAGGAGAATATCTGGGACTCCCACAGCTCTCTCTCTTACTGAACCACAATCTCTGCTGATTTTCACAGCCAGAAGTTGTGAAGACTTCTCTTCTCAGCACTGGAAATCATGAGCTGGGAATCCTGCTGTGGAGTTGGGTCACCTCATTCCTTTGGGCACCCTCTTTAGGCGAGATATCCCTTTCAGTGCAGTGTGGGGTACCTTGGTCTACATCTCTGCTCTTCTTACCAGTCTCAATGTAGCTTCTTCTATATGTTCTTAGTTGTAGGACTTTTGTTCAGCTATTCTTCAGGCAATCTTAATGATAGTTGTTCTGTAGTTGTAATTTTGATGTGGTCATGAGAAGAGGCAAGTGCAGCATTTATCTATTCTGCCATCTTGATAAAAAATAGAATATTTATTTTTCTTAATAGATCCCAAAAATATAAGAGCAGGGACTTTGTTTTATTTACTGCTATATCTCCAGTGCCTATAATAGTGTTTGACATAGTAGGCATTTAGTAAATACTTGTTGAATAAATGAGTGAATAAATTTACTCTTTAGTGGGTCTCAGAGCATTTGCTATTCTCTAGAAGTGAAACTCAGAGTTTGATGGCCACATAGGAACAGGATGGTCTTAGGTCTGTAAGAAGTGAGGATTTGAAATTGAGAGGATCTTAAAAAGCCAAGATCCTCTAGAGTCTACACTATAAGGGTAAGGCAAGATCAGAAAACAAAATAAATCCACCAGCAAAGAAAGTATATTTTATCCTGAGTTCTAGATTTTAAAAATGATTTCCTCCTTGAAAATTAATTACCATGCATTGTTTCTCACATGAGATTTACTCTACCTGCATATTCTAGGAACACCAAAGCCAAGGAATTAACATAAGAAAAGACCTCATTCTGGTGTTATTTCTAAGGAAGCTCTCAGAAGCAAACATAAATACTGAATGTCTCCAGAAGTATACATTTTCATCTCAAGATTGTCACACAAGACTGCAACAATAAAAATCCTACCAAACCCAAATTCACAATCCAAAATTACAGAGTACACCAATATACCAACCATCATGAACAAAAGTTAACAGCATTAATAAATAGCAGATCAAGAAGAAATAATCCATTAACACAGCCTAAATAGGTAGAATTCAATAATAGGAGAGGTTAGGAATAGGTTGTGAATGCCCAAAGTATGTTTAATAAAAATCCAAGCAGAAAATAATAATAATGAGTATAGGAAGAGGCACTATTCAAATCAATAATGCTAAGAAATTTCCCAGAAGTGATGGGAAACATAAATCTTCATGTTTAAGAAACATGGTAAAAGCAAAGGAAAGAATGGACTGAGATGAAGCTGAAGGTTGAGACAAAACCCAGATCATGAAGGGTTTGTCTAGCTGTCTTAAGGATTTTGGTCTTTATTCTAAGAGCACTGAGAAATTATTGAAAGATCGTAAATAAGGAAGTAACATGATCATATTTTATTTGAAAAAAATTACTATTGACAACAATTTAAGGAATGGATTAGAAGAGGGCAAGACTTGATTCAAGGAGAATAAGAGGCTACTGCAGGTGAAAGACAATGATAGAGTGAACTAAGATGGTAATGGCAAAAATAAAGCAACATGGATATTTAGGAAGTGTAATTATCAGGAATTGGTGGTGGATTACATGTAAAAGCAAAGAAAAATGAGGAGTTAAGAATGAGTTCCAATTTTCTGGTTTGTAAAACTAGGTAAACAGCAATAACATTTTCTAGGTTAAAGAATATAAATAAAGATCAGACTTATGGAGGTGGGATAAAATTCACAAGTTGAGATTTTAACATGAGGAGTGTGAGGTGCCTTTGAGACCCTTTAGGTCATTATCATGAAAAAAAAAGGGGGTTGAGAAATAGAAGTCAATAAAGATGACAAAGAAAGGAAAATCATAGATGATGGAGGAAAATAGGTAAAATATGATGATATGAAACTCAGGAGACAAAAGACTCAAGAAAGTTTCAAATACTATGTGAAGGCAAAGGGGGATGTGCAATGCAAAGACTGCATTGGATTTAGCAAGTAGAAAAACACTGATGAACTTAATAAAGACCACTTGCTCCTATTTACAATAAAACCTCATCAGAATGAATAAAAGGAAGAGAGTTGCTTTAGAGTGAAAAACCATGGCAGCGATGCCATTTTATTAAATGTCATGAGTCTTACTTCATGCTAGGAACAATAATAGCTAATCATTGTTATGTTTTAAACATTAATACTACTAGAAAAAAAAAACTTGGATACCACCAATGTTTCACAGAGTAGTTGGGGGGAAAAAAAAACATTACATAGAGAGTGGAGCCCAGTGGTTCCTTCAAATGTGGAGTACAGTTAAGCTTTTAGCAGGTAGTTATGTGGTGACTTCCTGAGAATCTCTATTGACAGGAACATAAACTCAGATAAAGTCCCTAATTCATCTACCTTAGTGTTGTTATCTTTTCATATTTATTTATTTATTTATTTATTTATTTATTTATTTATTTATTTCCACCCTTTCATTTTGGATCTTGTT
The DNA here is from genome assembly GCA_004027375.1 of Macroglossus sobrinus. Taxonomy (NCBI): domain Eukaryota; kingdom Metazoa; phylum Chordata; class Mammalia; order Chiroptera; family Pteropodidae; genus Macroglossus; species Macroglossus sobrinus. The sequence continues at coordinate 434,961 of PVKZ01001079.1, read as the reverse complement.
TATAACCAAAGTGATTTCCAGTGGTAAAGAAGAGTCCTATTTAGACCGGGTTGGTTATCATTATTCAGTTAAAAAAAACATGGCACATACAGTGTTTTATTATGTGATTATCATCAGAAAGTTTTTCTTCTGACTACTATAAAGGAATCTTGGTTTATAGAGCTTGTCATAGATGTTCTTAATGCACAGATTACCTCCTTTCTGCCTACTTCCTCTATCCTGACTTATGTTTATAGCTATTGATGTATACACCTAAGCTTCTAGTGAGGAGTGAAAAGCAGGCACGAGAGAGAGACATTGAATTGATGCAAAGAGGTTGATGGCGGAGTAAGGTGGGTGGAGTGATTGGTAGATCTGACCTCTATAAATTGTCCAGCCCTGTGTACTCATTTTGAAGGATACCATTAGATATCAAGAGTATAAACTGTCAGGCCAGGGTTTAAATTCCAGTTCTGCCCTCACTAGCTCTATAACTCTGAGCAAACAACTTAATGAGTTTAGGACTATAAAATGAGGCAGTCAGGGGAGTAAAAAACTGCAAAAGCAAATGAGGGCATTGGTTAAATTCAATGTGATTAAGCCATCTGTGTCTGGTAAATGGTACTTATCAAAGATTCCTGCCCTCCCAAGAGATTAGGAGGCAGGTTTCCTATTCTTCTTGATAATTACATTTCAAAGGAATGGCTTTTGGGTCATGGAGAAAGACATTCCTAGATTTTAGTAGCTACATATACATTTCAAAGGCGTAGAAAAAGGGTTTACAATTTTAAGTTATTTTAAATATAGTTGACCCTTGATCAACATGGGTTTGAACTGCATGGGTCCATATATATGTGTTTTTTTTCCAGTAAATAATGTATGTGCATTTTCTTTTATTTTTAATTTTTTAAAACATTTTTTCCCTCTAACTCCATTGTAAGAATACAGTATATAATACATATAATATACAAAATATGTGTTAGTTGACTGTTATTGAAAAGGCTTCTGGGGGGGTCAAAAGTTATACAAGGATTTTGGACTGTGTGGGGTGTTGATACCTTTAACCTCCATGTTTTTTAAGAGTCAATTATAAACACTTCTAAGAAAAATGAAGTTGGGAGGGAGGTCAGTAGTTAGGTTTTGGATGGACAAACAGTACTGTTTTTAGCAGTCTTGAACTTTCTCAGACAGGAATTATGGAAGTTGGAGTTATCATCCTAGAGGTACTATCTTGAGCTGTTAGAAATTATGCTAGTGTTTGTTTCAGTCTCTTTGTGTGAATAATAGGTGAAATCTTTGTGCAAAGTCTGCAACTCTCATAAGCCAAGGTTGAGAAGAAAGCTCAGAAGAGCCTAAGTTTGGTCGAGGAGTCTTTGCCATATCTATTGTCTGACCATGCCACTTCTATCCACTCGTCCCACTTCCCCACATCTGCTTCTTTCTAGCCTTATTCACTTCTCTTTATAGAAGAAAAGCCATTTTCTGCCTGACCCTTTGATACACTTGCAAAGTCAGTGCATACTCTTTTTTATAATTGTCCTCCTCCCGCATTATAACAGTCTCCTCTCCCTTGCAAAAACTCCTTCTAGTAAAGTTTCTCCTTATCTAAGTTTCGATTTTTTTAAATTTTATGCCAGAGCACGCTGACACTTATCACCTGTGATAGCTTGTTTCATGTCTGTGTTACTGTAAACTCTGTATAAGGGCAAGAACTATATCAGTTTGTCAGAAGGTAGTATTGTTACCACTGCAGTGATGTGAAAACAGGCATCACCCCAGTGGCATGATGTGGGTTCTTGGTTCTTTCTTGCCAACTCAGTAAAGAATTACAGGTCAGAAAGATTTAGAAAAAGTAAGATTTATTGAAAGTACATTTTTTAAGAAGACAGGCCATGATAAGGAAGGTTGCAGCCTTGTTGAATTGGGGAGATGACAAAATAAGAGCTTACACTCCAAGAGAGGAGCAGGTTTCCAGCAAAGAAAGTGGTAATAGTGCATAAGTGGGAAGAGCTGTTTATTTTGGGGCTATGATGGGAGGGTGCAAGGATGGTACTAGATGGTTCTTGTGTGAGGTAACTTTGATTGACAGTTGGCTGCTATATGACACTTTGCCTACTGAGCATGTACTTACCAAAAATTCAGATTGTTATAATTAGATTTATAAATCTCTGGGCATAGGCATGATATTATGATGCTATAATGAGGCTGAAGTTATGGGAAAGTTAGGGTAGTACTTTCTGCATACAGGTGCATGGCTGGGTTAGCCAACAACTTTTATGGCCTTCATACCTTAGGATTTGTGGTAATTTATAACCATAAAAGGGGAGGTGTGTCTGGGAGGTTATTAAAGAAGGTCTTCAAGGAAGATTTCTATGGTTACAGAGCTGGGCCTTCCCTCCTGTTTCTCACGACTGCCTAACTACCTTTGAGTATCAATTAATAGAAGCTCAATTAATATTTGTACAGAAGAGTACATAAGTAGATGCTGTATTAAGAATGTATCTATAGTTTCAATTACATTGAACAGAATTATATGATTCTGTTTCATATATTGACTCTGTTATCAACTAAATAGTTTCAAGGGGACAGGGGTTAAGTAATGGTGCTAGTGATTTATTTAAAAAATATTTTTTTGACTCTTTAGGTCCTGAAGATGACCAGAGACTGATAATATTGCCTTTCCCCACTTATTGAAAATGAAACTTCCCATTGCATATTATAGGAGAAAAAAAAAACTTCTCTTCCCTCTTAGGTTCAGTGGCTTAGGCCTGCAAATTAAAGTGATAAAAAAAACAGGTTAACATGATAAAATATATATAATTTTTATTGATGTTAATATTTTTATGCATGTGGGGGCTTTACAGAAAAGAAATGAAAATATAATGAAGCAATTATATTCAAGGGATTATATACCATTTTAACAAAGGACAATAAATTGTGGAGAAGTGACTGGACAAAAAAAAAGAGGACTTCTGGAGGGTAATAAAATGCAGAAAAAAATAGCTAAGAAATATATGGGGTACCTGACAGAAGATGATGGTTATTTTAGTAAAGTCTGGTAATGAGCCACTCTCCTCTTTGGGATACAAAAAGGGTACTTTTCTCATGGAAAATTTATACCTTGCTTTTAGGCAGATTAGTGGAAGGCAGAGGACTTCTCTCATCTGCTATTTCTCAGTTGCCTTCAGCTCTAAATAATTCATTTGACAAAGTTGCATTTTTTGAGTGGTGTATTCTGACTGATTCCCTTCAAGGTCTTTGGTCATTTTCAAAAGAAAGAATTTGAAGATTTATGTTTTGATATCTTTTTTGTGTGTGTGAAGCAACTCTTGGTTGACCTCACAGATTGCAAAGACCTTGTCAGCTTACAATCTTTTATTTTATTTTTTTAAAATTTTTATACCTACAATGCCTGGTCTTTCTAGGTGGTCTCTCATGCATGTACTTACCAGGTCCGACCCTGCTTAGTCTCCAAGATCAGACAAAATTAGGCTTTTTCAGGGTGGCAAGGCCATAGACTATTTTTTTTTTTAAATCAGTAACATGTTCTGAAATTGTTTGTGAATTTAAAAAGCCAAAACAATTTTTTTAAATATGAAAATTTAGGTTATACTTTCTAACATTTCCCAGTACAATAGACTCACTTAACTGTGCACATTGGTAAACTATTTAAATTAATCCCAAAGATTATATGTAAGGTGAAGAGGTATTACTGAGTATTTAGCAGCCCACAAAGCTCATTGATCTCATTGATATCATGACTCAGTTTCTAGAATGATCTTGGTAATTAACAATGTAGATGACTTGCTATATAGGTAAGATCTTTGTGTGCTGATATTTTGGGTTTTAGCAACCCTTTTAAAGAAATCTAATCACATTTGTATACTTTTTTTCATCGTGAAGACCTTTATTGCTGTCTATAAACTTTTAAAATATCTTGAGTATAGCAGCGACTTTACTCAATTGTCCAGTCTCAGTTCATTCATATTTTGATTATTAAATAAAAGCAGCATTGCTGTACAGGAAGGGAATATCTTAATTTGGAAAAAAAAATTTGTAGGTAGTCAAAAATTGAAATAATGTAAAAGATTTACAAGTAAATGGAGTGATGATATGTTGTGATTTAAACAGTGAAAAGATAGTAATTAAAACTATTCAATATTGTTAGGTAGCTAGTCAAAAACAAGTGATCAGGAAACAAAGGAATAGGGTCCCAGTCCAGAGAGTCCCCAAAGAACACCCCAATGGTAGTAGAATTCTGGGTAAATGTACTGCACTAGGCAAAATGTTATATAGTAGCTAAACATCAATTTAAATGACTTCACTTGCTTATCACCTAAGAATGCCTTTGGAACCACTCATCAGGGACCAAATATAATTTAGAGATTCCCACTTCTGGGTTGTTGTTATAACTCTCTTTGCTAAAACTCTGTGCCTCCTTGGAGTGTGCTTTATCTTTCTAAAATGTACTTTTAATAAATCTTTTAAAAATTTTACTGACCTATGATTCTTTACTATGTCAATAAGAAAAAACAAGGAAAAATGCTAATTACATTTCTGCACCATTATCCCCCTTCACCTCACACCCCCCCACCACTGAGGCAACACCAAAATTCAAATTACCTACAATGGTAACAATATGACAGTAAAATTCAATAAGCATAGTGTTTGCTTTTTAAATTGGATTCCTAGTAAATATGGCAAATTTAAATTCAGCCTAATTAAAAGGCAGGGGGAGAGGAGAGTCACAGGAAGCCCCACACTGTATTTATAACCACAGTTGGGACTGTTTAATTCACTTCCAGTTTGGTTACTTGGCCACTCTTTATTTTCATGTGACCAAGATGATGGATATTACTGGATATATTCAATATGCACAAAATAAAATCAATATGAAAAAGGGATAGTTTAGGCTAGGTTTAACTGTTTTCTCAGAAAAATAAAAATGATACCATGATTTGAGTAGTAGTTTGTTTTCTTACCAAAATGTGCCAATTAATATATATTATTAATACAACACAGTAATTGCAGTGTCATTTTTCATAACAGTCAAGCATGGCTCAGGTTATTATAGTAGTTTAGGACAAATTGTGGGATACCAAGACCTTCATGTGGCTGAATCAGCTTCAGGTTCTGCCAGACCTTCAGGCAGTGCTGTAACTACAGAATACAGCATTGCCTGAACTGAGAATTAACTATTAATAAAAAGAGTGAGATAAAGATGATGGGTGGTGATAATGATGATGAAGATAAATAGATGATAGATAGATAGATAGATAGATAGATAGATAGATAGATAGATAGATAGACAGATAGATAGATAGATGATAGATAGATGATAGATAGATAGATAGATAGATAGATAGATAGATAGATAATAGATAATAGTGTGGACAAAGAAAAGCCACATACTAAATCTGACAAGCTCAGGGAAGGCCAGTATGGAAGGCCTTATAAACTCAGAGACTGAAAGTAACAACATAGGATGGTTTGAAGATAAAAATTTCTAACTAAAGCAGGTCATGGCAGGTCCTCACATCTTGGGCCTGTAGCTTTCTTGACAAAGGTCAATCTTTACTTTAAGTAAGCTTGTTTATTATCTTTTTGCATCTAAGATAACATACCCTTGGAATGTCAGAGTAATCCCTTTTTTCTAGGCCCCTCAGGGAACATTCCATTGTACTAGAAAACCATAGAACCCCTCATGGTTATCTTGTCCCCCTCCCCCCCACACACATATCATGTCTATGTGGTGTTAATGGTAATTATTAACCTTCCTGTACCCACCAATGTAAAAGTATGTGTACCATCATTTTATTTTTTATCCAATCCCAGAGATTTCCCCACTTTCCTTTCTCTCACCCTCTTGATCTACCACCAATGATCCTTCTTTATGTCTCCTTCTTTGATACCTTATGTATAAAATAAGCTGCATACCTGTCATTCACTGGAGCATTTTCTTAATTATTTGAGATTTTGCTTCCCGACAATTGTCATCAGTTTGAATCAAATAAACTCATTTAATTTCTCTACAGGTTTGTACATTTCCTACATTGACAATAGATAGATAGATAGATGATTAGATACATACATACATACATACATACATACATACATACATACATAGAGACATAGAAAATGGGGAGAGGATTCCAACATGAAATAATGAGATAAACCAACATATGATCAAAGCACCAACATATGATCAATAATGATGTAAATTATATTGAAAGATCAAAGATAAACCAACATATGATCAATAATGATGTAAATTATATTGAAAGATCAAAGACTCTAAGAGATGAGCAGCATTCCAGAATATGTACCACAGTGTGGGGAGGTTCTAGCTATGAGCTAAAGTTCAGGGAAGGCAGGAAAATCTCAGGGATGAGAATTACTGGTAAGAAAAAGAGGGCCTAGTTCTATAGAGATCTAAGTATTAGACATATTAATAAGACAGGGACTCAAGGAAACAGCAGAAGCCTGTTTTCAGAACAGAGGTGTCAGGTTTAGGCTGGAGTAGCAGAAAGATCACTCACAGGTGAGTGATGGGCTAGAGAATCTTCATTACCTCCTGATTCAGGATAGGATTGGTCTTCCACTATATCCTACAAGGGTCAATTGGTATGATTGTGGGGATAAGGTAAAAAGAAGTGGGAGTTGTGGCATGATCAATTCTAAGACCCATGGAGCCAATCGAGATGAATTGTAAGCCTTCATTAGCTGGCTGTCAGCTGACTCTCTACCATGCAAGGTCAGAGAAGATTAGCCCTAAGCTTCCAGAGGAGGCAGTTATCTGCATCCTGGTGGTGGTCAGTGCTTTCCTGGGGGCTGGCGCCTGGAGATATCACTTCTCTGTGACTGATTTACTGGAAAGTTTTTTTACTTCTACATTCCCCACTGGTTTTCAAGGGGAATTAAAATAATTGATTCTCCAACCTGGAGTGGTTGGTAGTTTGTTCTGAGGACCATGAATAAACCAGGATCTACTCCCGATACATATAAACAAAGCCTCCATGTTTTCCCTGTAGTCCAGGTCTGTGCATTCCATTGTTTCACAGTAAGAGTTATAGGGTTACAGCTTCCTAGGTTAATACATACAGACTGAGTAGGGCGGCTGAGAGATATATGTAATGATCTTTCCCATGGAGCAATTGTTTCACAGCCCCAAGAGGCACAATAATATTCATTTGGCTTAGCACATGTGGTGCTTCCTTCCTGAGAACACATAAAGAGCTCTGTTCCTTGGAGGCCTTTTTCCATAGCAAGGTTTCCGCACCTATATGGGGATGACCAGAGTTGGCCCCTTGCCTTATAGTAAGCTTCGCCAGGCTGCCTGAGGATGACACATAGATCTACATTGAAAATAGGTTGGCTAGAGGTATTCACTATGGAGATAGAAATGCCTGTCTTGGTTCTAGTTAACTCCCATCTATACATTTGGGGTTGGTGAGGATTGCTGAAGTGGCAGTGAATGACATGTAGGAAGAGAAAGATAATTAAGATGGTCCAGTCTGAACTCTTGAAAGTCTTATCTTTAGAGGGTCCTCTGTCCGACGCAGGGTGTATTGTTCTGATGTCTGTGGTGGATGCACAGCCTTGATCCTAGTGTGGTGAATCCAGTGACGGTACCCAGCTACCTTGACCGCAGTGGGTGTTGTGAGGATGACAGGGAAAGGTCTGTCTCAGCGGGGCTCAAGGGGAGCAGGCTATACCTTCTTCACCAAGATCCAATCACATGGAGTGTGGTTGTGTGGTTAGACTGGATGCTGAGCAGTTGCTCTGGTGGCAGAGAACAGTTGGAAGGTCTCCTGCCATGCAAGATGGAGGGCCTGCAAAGACTTAAGCAGTGAAAAGTTATGAACTTCTGTTAGCTTTTCTTCTCCTAAGTTGGGGAGAAGAGGAAGGGGTCTTCCAAACATTATTTCATAAGGCGCAATGCCCTTACAATAGGGTATGCACCGTAACCTTAACAGGGCAAAGGGGAGGAGACTCACTCAGTTTTCTCCAGTTTCCAGCTTGAACTTAATTAAGGTTTCTTTTAAGGTTCTATTCATTCTTTCTACTTGCCCTGAACTCTGCGGCCTATAAATGCAATGTAATTTCCAATTGATCTCTAACATCTTTGTTAGAGATTGGCTGGTCTGGGCGATGAAGGCTGGGCTGTTGTCGGACCCCAGTGTTATGGGCAGGCCAAATTGAGGCACTATTTCTGAGACTAATTTCTTTGCTGCTACCTGAGCTGTCTCCTGCTTGGTGGGGAAGGCTTCAGTCCATCCTGAAAAAAATGTCAATGAACACAAGCAGGTACTTGAATCTGAAGATATCTGGACTGACTTCAGTGAAATCCAACTCCCAATGTTTCCCTGGTGTCTGTCCATGAAGCCTCATCCCTCATTGTATTTCCTTGGGGGGCCCTGGATTCACTTGTGCGCAGATGTGGCGCCGGGCTGATACCTGCTTAGCCATTTGTTGCAGCCCCAGGATGTAAGTCTCTTTTCAACAGTTCAATTAACTTGGTCCCTCCCAAGTGAGTGCTCTGGTGAACCTGGGTTATAAAGTCTTGGCTCAAGGCCTCAGGTACTACAATGCGGCTGTCCAGGATCCTAACCCACTCAGTAGATTCCTCTTTTCCTCCCAGCTTGCTGCATAGTTCAACTTCTCCCGGAGTATAGGTAGGGGTGTCTGTTAGCACCCTGGGTGGTAGGACCAACAGAATGTCAGTTGACCCCACTGGTTTTTGGGCAGCCTCCTTTGCTGTCTGATTAGTGAAGGAGTTGCCACGTGCTACTTCAGAGCTCAAGTTCTGTTGCCCTAGGCAATGGATTATTGCCACTTTCTTTGGCAGCCAAATTGCCTCGAGAAGTTAATATTTCTTCCTTATTCTTAATATCTTTTCCTCCCGAGGTCAGTAGCCCCCTTTTCTTATATAACGCCCTATGTTATATAAGGAAAGGCAATGGCAAAGGCACACCTGCTGTCTGCAATCTTATTTTTACCCCACCACAGAGCTTGAGTCACTGCTACTTGTTCAGCCCGTTAATATGAAGTTCCATGGCTTAGGACTTGTGCCCAGATGACAGTCTTAATGGTAACCACTTGAGGCTCGGCATACCTGATTCCTTCTGAGACGAAGCTACTACCATCCGTAAGTAGAATAGCATCCAGATTCCGCCTAGGGTTGTCTGTCTGGTGTACGTGATTGTTCTCTAGTGCCCCGACCCGCGGGACCTAGTTATTCATGAGGGCGGCGAGGAGGATCCAACCTGAAAGAAAATGGGCGAGAGAGAGGAGCGGAGGCAAGACAAAGTTCTGATCAAGCCTCAAAGTTTATTTTTCAAACAAATGAATTTATACAGTGGAGACAAAGGGGGGCAGGTCTCCTAGGTGGACGGGTGTTTGGCACAATCTTATTGGCTCTTAGCAGGTGGGGGTGAGGAATGGTAAAAGTTAGGAGAAGTATGCAGTAGGGATGGGCTACAAAGCTAAACAATGGTGATGGAACATTCTGTGGTTTGGCCTCTTCTGAGATTCAGGCAGGGCTGGGCTGGAACACCTTGTAGTCAGGTGCTTCTGGAACAAGCTGATCTGAAAAGCAAGAGCTTAGCAACAGAGTTATGAGTCTCCCACACTCTAGGACCTCAAGACAGTCATTATCAGGCAGTAGAGTGGCTGGGTTGAGTGCAGCAGTTTTCAGGAACTGTATGTGAGGTGGATTGAGAAGCAGGACCTGATACTGAGTGATTTGAGTATTGGAAATCCACCTGTCCAATGGACTGCAAAGCGCTGACTCAACTGCATGTGGGGCGGTGATCTGGAGGGTCTGCCCTAGTGTTAATTTTAGGGCTTCCTTAGTGAGGATTGCAGTGGCAGCGATTGCCCTCAAACAGTTGGGCCATCCTGCTGCCACATAGTCTGATCTTTTAGAGAGGTATGCAACTGGTCCCTTCCAGGGTCCCAGAGTCTGTGTCAGGACCCTTTTCACGATTCCCCACACCTCCGCGACAAAGAGGTGGAATGGCTTTTCCAAGTTAGGCAGCGCTAATGCAGGGGCTGTGGTTAGGGCTGCCTTCAGGGCTTTAAATGCCTCTCTTTCTTCTTTTTTCCAGGCTAAATCCTCTCCTTTCCCTCTGGTACTGGTATACGAGGGCTTAACTATTTCTGTGAATTCTGGAATCCAAAGACTGCAGTAACCTACTGCTCCCAGGAACTCTGGAACCTGTCGCTTGGTGTGTGGCTGGGGTATCCTCAGAATAATATCGATCCAACTAGAGGACAGGGTTCTTTTTCCTTTCTGTAGGTTGTACTTTAGGTATGTCACTTGGGAAGTGCAGAGTTGAGCCTTATAAGCAGACACCCAATACCCATTCTTGTCTAACTCCTGGAGTAGGTCCTCAGTAGCCTGTTTATACTGTAATTCTGTTTAAGCCGCTAGCAAAAGATCATCAACATATTGTAGAGTACTACCTCTGGGTGCCTCTGGCAAAATTCGACTAAGTCCTGATTTAGGGCTTCATTGAACAGGGTTGGGGAATTCTTAAAGCCCTGAGGCAGCTGGGTCCAAGTCAATTGTCCTGAGTAAAGTCTGTCTTCCCATTCAAAAGCAAAGATGGGCTGGCTAGCCTTGGCCAGTGGCAGAGTAAAGAAGGCATCCTTCAGATCCAGGACAGTATATACTTGATGACTCGGGGTAGCTGGCTGAGAAGAGTGTAAGGGATGAGGACCATTGGGTGGATGGTCACAACTCACTTATTAACCTCCCTGAGATCCTGGACAGGCTGGTAGTCATGGGTGCCAGGCTTCTGTACTGGGAGCAAGGGAGTATTCCAGGGGGAGTGGCAGGGAACCAAGATCCCTGCCTCCCTCAACCTTCAAATAGGGACAGCAATACCCACTTGGGCCTTCTGACTGACAGGATATTGACGTACCTGGGCTGGAGTAGCTGAACTGGACAGAATCACTATAATAGGAGGATGATGTGCTGCCAGGCTGGGAGGATTTGTTTCTGCCCAGACACCAGGAATCTCTTGTTGGAATTCAGTTAATAGGGGATTTGTAGGTAAAACCCCTGGCAAGTTTGTTAGGGGCTCCTCTAGCAAATGGTATTCCTCAGACAATGGGCATGTGAGTAGAATGGCCAGTTCAGTATGGCCTTCCTTGAAGAAAATTGTGCCCTGTAACTTCTGTAGCAAGTCTCTATCCAGCAATGGGTACAGACATTCTGGCATAACTAGAAATGAATGGATAATTGTCACTTTTCCCAGATCTGTTATCCTGGCTTGGGTCCAAGAGTAAGATTTCCCTTGTCCAGTGGCCCCTTGTATAAGTGTACTTTTCCTTTGAGAGTGGGCCTTGGCTGCTCTGTAGGACACAGTAGGTAGCTCCTGTGTCTTCCAAGAAGTTCACAGACTTACCCCGACTTGTAAAGTTACCCTGGGCTCTTGGGGGCTCATAATGTAAGAGCCCTGACTTCCTTATTCTGTGTCCTTGAAGAGGATGAGGGGGGTATTCTTCTCAGGGGCTTGTCCTTTTTCATGACACTCATTCTTCCAATGTCCCATTTGCTTGCAATATGCACATTGGTCTTTCTCTAGCGTGACTCTCCTAGGTCCATCGCTCACCCTGGGTGCCTGTCCTCAGCCTCTGCCTTTACCCGGCAGTCCTTTTGGGTTGGCTCCTTGAATGGTTGCAAGCAGGACCTTAGTCATTTTCTTAGTCTGTGCTATATCTACCTCATCTTTATTGTTGAATACTCGGCCTATCTCAATCAGCTCAGACAGATTCTTTCCTTCAAACTCTTCTATCTTCTGCAGTTTCTTTTTAATATCTGGGGCTGACTGACTGACAAAGGCTAAATTTACAGCCCTCCTATTATTAGGGTCCTCTGGGTCAATAAGGGTATACAACTGATATGACTCTAAAAGTCATTCCAGGGACACTGCCGGTGATTCATCCTTATTTCGGATGACTTCGCTTACCTTAGATAAGTTAGTGGGTTGTCAGGTGGCAGATCAGAGGCCCTGGAGCAGAAGCTGGTGATACTGTTGGAGAGCCTCCTTGGTTGGTGTTGGGGTCCCAAGGCAATCGGAGCTCAGGAAAACATGTTGGACGTGAGCCGGATCAATGGAAGGCTGTCTGTTGGGCTCTAATACTATCCTTGCAGTCTCCCTTAGGATCTGCTCCCGCTCATCCAAGGACCTGGAGAAGTTGCTGACAATCGTCCAAAGTCAGCTGATGGGTAAAGAAAATAGTCTCTAGGAGAAAGGTTAATCCCTGAGGTTTTTCTGAGAATGAGGGGTTCTGATGTTTCTAATTGTATAGATCACTGGTGGAGAAAGGGACATAGACCATGAATGGCTTCTGGGTTTCTCCCCCAACTGGGGGAGCCAATTGCCAGAGTGGGGCCAGGACTGCTACCTGGTTTGAAGAATTGGGAAAAGGATCAGTGTCTTGTGGGAGCTGGTACACAGCCACAGTATGGGTGTGGGGAGAACTGTGGAGGGGTTCTTCCTCCCAGTTAAATGGAGACAGGAACAGGTTACAAGGAGAGTAAGGGGGAGGATTAGTAATTTTGGGTTCTCAGGGGGTGCCTGTAAGGCAGGGTAAAGAGGTAGGTGTCTGTCCGTGTGGTTTCTCTTTTGGCCCCTTCGGTGCTGAGAGAAGGACAGACTTGGGAGTTGCCTTTGACTCTTGGCCACAGTGGCAGCCCCTCAAGTACTTGGAGGCATCAAAAACAATATCAACCTACACATCGATATATGGAACCTGATCAGGGTGGCCAGAAGTTTCATAGATAATATCATGCACCTGAAAGACTATTTGCAGGTTAAGTGGCCCCTCTGATGGCCACCCTGATCTAAATGTGGGCCAATCTAACTGGTAGAACCTCTGAAGGTCAAAAAGAGTGACACTAATCCCATAGGCTTGGGCTCGTCTCCTTAAATTCTTTAAATGGTTAAGGAGGCACTGAAGGTGGGTAGGACAATTCAAGGAAGAAACCTGACACAAGTTAATAAAAACAAGTGAGAAAAGAGAGAATCCCCACAAAAGACAAATGAACCAGGGATAAGATCAGCCTCTGACCTAGCACCCAGTTGGATGGGGCCACGGAGGCCATATCTAAGAAAATAATCAAAATAAGTAAACTTACAAAGACTAAGGCAATAGGAGAGTAACAGTACATTCGGCCAGTCTGGACAGACACAATATAAACAGACAAGACAAACTACAGATGACATAAAACACTAGCGTACCTCAAACACCTGAATACCTGTCATCAAGTCTGACATCTCAGACCTTGACTGAACTAGGGCAGTATTGCTGCATCCAGCCTTTCACTAGTTCTCTTTAGGGCCCACTGACAGACAAATCCAGGTGCAGTCTGACTCACCGGTAAAACTGCTCCAGATGGCTCGTGCTCAATTGCTACAGAATTGAACCTTTGTCCACCTGCACTCTTGGGTAAGTCCCCCTGGTGTTGAGGGCTGAGGAATGTCTCTCAGTGGCCATCTTCTGTACAGGGCAGGTTCTTGTCCAAGGTGGCCGGGGTCACGGGTCTTAGGAGATCTCACCCTCTGGAGAAATCTCTCTGGGGCCTCCAAATGTTGTGTCACAATCAATTCTAAGACCCATGGAGCCAATTGAGATGAATTGTGAGCCTTTATTAGCCAGCTGGTGACTGATTCTCTACCATGCAGGGTCAGAGAAGATCAGCCCTGAACTCCAGAGGAGGCAGTTTATAAAGCTTAGGACCATATCCCGGTGGTCTTCTGAACAAGCAAGCAAGCAGATTACAGAAAGCAGATTACAGAAAGCAGATGTTGGCTGTAAATGTCTTACACAAAGATAAATGTCCTACTCAAAGGTAAATGTGCTATACAAAGGTAAATGTCCTACACAAAGGTAAATGTCCCCAGGGAACTCTTAGATTGAACAGGGCCTAGCAGGCAGTTTCGTATCTGCATCCTGGTGGTGGTCAATGCTTTCCTGGGGGCTGGCGCCTGGAGACATCACTTCTCTGTGACTGATTTACTGGAAAGTTTTTTTTCTTTTTTTACTTCTACAGTCTTTAGTAGCTTATTTCTACTGCCCACTCTTAGAAAGTTCTCATCCTTGCACAGAAGCATTTAAATGCAAATGTTACTATTATCCCCTTCCCCAGGAAGTATGATGAAAATATCTAAATTGGTCCTGTGCTCACCTGCATCTTTTTTGGCACTTGAATACAAGGTATCTGTATTTTCACTTTTCCCACAAGATATTTTCTTGTGTTTTTATTTCTTCCTTGTTGAAAAGAGCATCTACCAAGCCAGAGGTATGAGGTGGCAACTAAGTGTTACCTTTCTAAAACAAATATATGATCATATCATTCCACTGTTTAAAAAGCTCTCACTGAATACCATCACCTATAGGGCAAAGGATATATATCTTAAGCATGCCATTCAAGGACCTTCTTCCCTAAAGCAAATCTTAAGGCCTTCATGTTAAAGATGCCTTTCTTATACCCAGAGAAAAGGAGCATCAATATCTCTGAAGATGAAAGGACTCTAAGAGAAATCTGAGAAAAGAGAAATTGCTAAATTTCCTCCAGTTTATAGTCTATCATGTTCTCCCATGACTGTTCACTCTTCATCAAATCTAGTATAAAAATGCTCAGGCTTAACTTCCATGTCATGAAAAATTTATATTAGATGAATGTGTATGCTTTTCTTCTGTTAATCTGTATTTCTTAGTTTAAGAAAGTACCCCAAGAGGATTGAGGAAAAAAATTTTCGTCCCCTATAACTATAATCTAAAGATATAAGAAAAATTAAGTTTTTTTTTCCCACATAGTTTCAAATTTATCTTGAAAATAAATGTCTTTGGAGGGTTATCCCTAATAGATAAAATACTTGTGTTGCATGTAGGGACCAAGTTATATAAAAACATAAACCTTAAACCTGAAAATCACAGGCAACACAGGGAGATATTCATACTGTGAGAGGTTAAGTGGGACTGACACAGAGAGAATTGCAGATTCCTGTCAAATAGTATTATATTAATTGTAGGGCCTTGCTCACTAAATAGATTAGTGGACAAGCCAAAATATACATCTCTGTCTCTGTATATCCCTCTCTGTGTCTCTGTCTCTGCCTGTCTTTCTCTTTCTGTCTCTCTCAGCTTATCTAGCTAAATATGAGTACTTTAAATGTGCAATCTACAGTCTGCTTCTTCCTTCTACTTTGAGATTATAAGATTCTTGTGGACAGGAGTCATGTCTTCTTCGCTTTGGATTCTTAGTACTTATACACTATGGCATTGCCGGAGCCTGCCGGCTAAGATCGAACAGTTCCCGAGATGGGGAGTGAAGATTGAGAAAGAGAGAGAGAGAGAGAGAGAGAGAGAGAGAGAGAGTGACAGAAGATAGAGAGAGACAAAAGATAGAGAAAAAGAGATAGAGTCTAGAGTCGAGAGGGCTAACAGTGAATACTGCGCCCCAGAGTTTATTAAGAACAGTATATTTGTACCCTAGGATGTGTATGAGAAGCAACACCCACAGATATGCAAACAACTTCAGTAACGAGCTTATTAATTAAGCCAATCTTCCTCCTTCAGTAAGGAGCTTATCCATTAACGAGCCCACTTGCCCTGAAAACTTCTAGCTTGCAGGCAACTCCAACCCCGTCTGCAGGGCATTCAGCAAGAATGGCTCCCAACATAGCATCTCCAGTGCTCATAGATGGAACATTTTGCATGCTCATTAAATGTGAAATTTGATTAAATTCTATATGCTTTTAGAATTTTCTTCCTGTTTCTTTTAATTCTTAATAAATTAATTTAAAATAAGTTGTTGATGGGGTGGTGGACAATATTGAGTAGAGAAAAGAAAACTTTAGACAGTAGGCCTTTCCAAAGCAGCCCAGGGACAGTTCAGTTTTGCAAAATGTAAATGGCAATGCTATTTCTCTTCCAACCACAGGCCACATCAAATAATAGATAAAGAATTAGATGAGCTCGTAGTGAGCTCATAGTGAGCTCTTTAATTTGTCAATAACTTCTTTTTACTCCTTTCATCATTGTAATGATGAACTAAACTTGCTGAATATCCTTTTACTTCTTGACAGTCCAATAACAAAGTTTTCTAAATGTTTTGAGCTCAAATCCTTTTAATTAATTTAGTCTTTCTTGTTATTCATTATATGAAATTAACATTAAATATGTAAAATTTTGATAGTTTTTCTACAGCTTCCAACTAGCAGGAGATCTTTGATTTTTTTTTCTTCCAGTACTGAAATGAAGGGCTTTCTGATATAGAATCATTGTCTAAACTTCTCAAGGGATGAATGACATGTTAATATTTTTAAAAAGGGTGAAATATTCTGTCCTCTAACTTGTTTTAAGATTTTTGACTTCTAAAACAAGAGATTCAGGTGATGGAGGCTCTATCATGGTTCTATGATTCTCTGATTCTCAGTCAGCTGGTTATACTTGAGAATATATTTTGACTGCCAAAGAATATTCTCCCATAAACAATGTTCAAAAACAGTTTAATAATTAACTTACTAAATATTAAATAAATTAATTAATGCATATGAAACATATAAATTACTTAATAATTAATTCCTAGTATTTTTTAGTTGGTTTCTCCCTAGTGCAACTCAATCAGAGGAAAGAGATATATCTCAGTCAAAGCTCATATAACAAACTGAAGGACTCCTTTTAATGCATAGACTAGAAATTACTTTAGTTCTGTGTATATTCCCATTCTTTTACCACTAATGCTGCTGGTCTAGTAGACTGTGACAAATAAGTCAGTTAATGTTTGTTCTGTGATCAAGTCTCACATAACTCCAGGTTTTATGGCTTTCTTGCCTTAAGGCCCTTTAGTAAGTAGATAGAAGAGAAAGGATGAAAACCAAGGTTCCTCTGATAACAAAAGCTAGAGCTCTTAGATATTCTATACTGTCTTTCCATGTAGCCTTTCTCCTTTTGTTTCCCAGTTCTCTAAGGTAGAATCAAGTCTGAACAGAACACATGGTGATTCTAATCTGCCACAATATATAAAGATAACCAAGAAAGTGACTATTTTAGTTCCTGCCTGTTCTGGAACTAGGTCAATGCACCATAGCAAATTGGACTGACAAATGGTCTTTCACATTTGATGAAGCTGCATGTGCTAGGTGATGTCAACAATAAAAAAAAAAATGTCAAAACATGTTTTTGTTTCCCCTTAATTAAAGATTTGACAGACTGGCATTATAATAACCATAATACAAAGGAAAAGCATGGGATAGTAAGTATCTAAGGAATGTAAAATCATAATGGTGAAATGCTTAATGCATAATTCAAAGACAAGTGTGAGAAGATCCGTAGTGAAAATTATTATCTAATAAGGCATTGGGAAAAAGAAAAGTGTTTCTCTGGGGTGCTTTTGGATTTGGTAATGAGAAAAGCTGAAGAACAAGCTACCTTGGGTCTTTCTTTCTGTAACAGGAAACACTCTAATTCCAAGAATAGCAAGAAGTTAATTATCTTTCGCTAGTACTTCAGGGGTCTACCTAGACCTTTGTTTCACCTTGTGGTTAAAAAATATGGCCCATTGTTAAGTTAATTTTCTACAAAGCTGCTCTATATAAAAATAGGTTGAGTAAATGCAAACATTATTTTCTTTTTCTACAATCACTTTGTAGATTCTATTAACTGTCAGAGAAAGCAAAATGAAGATGCTGACTGTGCTATAGTTTTCAGACATAACCATAGTATTAAAATCTGCAAACTCTAATGTTTTTATTTCAAGATTCTATGAAATTTGAGTCAAAGTTATTGTGGGAAAATACTAGGAGTATATTTATATATTTTCCCAGAAAATAAATTGATGATACTGGAAATGATAGGCATCTAAGTTTATCTTCTTTACCTATACATATAAAAAAAAAAGGTTTTGAAAATCTGTCCCCCAAATCTATTTGTAGAAAAATTAAATGGAAAAAAATGAACTAACAATCATGATAGCTTTTTGAAACAAAATCCTATCAGAGTAAATTTATCTTTTTCTGCAGTAGACCAGATAGACTGAAGTAGGGGCTTTTTTGAGGTTTTCAATACCACCCTAATAACACAACCATCAGTGAAATGAGAAAGTGTGGTATGAACCACACAGCTATTAAGCTGGACCACAGTTGGTGGGAGCATTGTATTTAGAAAGTGTTATCATTCGGGGTAATATAATAATTAGAGATTCAAAGCTTCCAGTCCCAGAATTTTAGAAAAAAAAAAAAGACCCTTCTGAGATTTTTAACACCATTACTATTATTTGGGCTAGAAATGAAAAGATTATACCTCTACTTCTTAAGAGGTCTGAACTTTGACATGAATAAAAAAAATAATCAAAAAATAAGAGAGGGATAGATAAGCAAAACATGAACTTTCACATTTTGTACCTTGCAATTATTGGAAATTCAATTAACATTTGCTGACAGATTTAATTTACTTTTTTTTTGTATCATAGATGTTAATCTTTCATTCATTCCACATTTAGAGAGGGCTTAACTATGCATTGAGTTATCTATTAAGTGGTGGAATTTTTCTTCATTAACCTTTCCCTCTATCTCTTTGATGTTAGATATTACAGTATTTTGCTAATATCTTTATATAATATTATTTCTAGTGTGTTGTTTAAGCACTGAAAAACCCCCAAAACAGACAAAAATTGTTCATTTCTAGTATTCACCCCTAAGATAGCCACTGGGATTATTAATTCACATTGATATTTCTGAAGATGTCAAAAATTTATTTTTGATTGAATAATTCTTAGTGCTTTTAGCTGAGCCAGTACTATACCTTCATCCTTATGATAAAATTATATCAAATTAGGTATGTACAAAAATATCAAGGATTCCTTTTGACTCTGCTGCCACTTCTACATGATGTAGGCAATTTCCAAATGTACTAAATTGTTTGACTCCAAATTATAGTCTTTTTTTGCTCCTTTTCACTTGCTTCTTAAGCAAGTCAGAGGCTAAGAGAGAAGTAATCATTTAAGATCTCAAATACAAATGATGCATTTTATGGAGTTTAGTATGCTCTTAAACGTTATCCATGAATTTATAGATCCATCCCTAGAGATGTATTCCTACTCAAAGATAGAAAAAAATGTCCTTAGACCTAGGGCGACTAACAATCCCAGATTGCCCAGGACTGCTCCACTTTGAGCACTGCAAGTCCCAAAACCCAGGAAGTCTTTCAATTTTAGGCAAAAGAGGACAGTCAGTCACATTAAACTTCTCTTGGTCTTATGCTGCTAAAAATTAATATCAGGATATGAGGTAGAATTCCATAGGTTAGGGCCACTTTTTTATTTCTTTAAAAATATTTTTTGTATATTTAAAAAATATTTTATATTTATTTTTAATTATAGATGACATACAGCATTATATTAGTTTCAAGTGTAGAAAATAATGATTAGACATTTATATGCCTTACAAAGTGATGTCCCCGATAAGTCTAGTACCTATCTGATACCACACATAATTATTACAATATTATTGACTATATTCTCATGATGTATTTCACATCCCTGTGATTATTTTTATAATGAGCAATTTTTACTTATTAATCCCTTTAACCTTTTTCCCCATCCCCACAATCTCCTTTTCATCTGGCAAACATCAATTTGTTCTTTGTATCTTTGAGTTTGTTTCTATTTGGCTTGTTAATTTATGTTGTGTCTTTTCTTTTTACTTGAATGTTTTTTAAATTTATTTTTAATTAATTAATTTATTTTTATGGTGATATTGGTTAATGAAATCCAATAAGTTTCAGCTGTACACTTTAACAGTAAGGCATATATATATTTGCACTATATGTTCACCTTCCATACTTAGAATTTTTTTCTGTCACCACATATTTGGTCCCCTTTTACCCTATCTCCCCACTACCACCAACGCATACCCTCTGGTAACCACTAGTCTATAATCTATGTCCATGAGTCTCTGTTTGTTTTTCTTGTTTATTTGTTGTTTTTAAGTTTATATCCCACATACAAATGATATCATGTGATTTTCAACTTTTTCTGTCTGGCTTATTTTACTTAGCATGATTATCTCGAGGTCCATCCATAATGTCACAAATGGCAGTATTTCAACTCTTCTTATGGTTGAGTAATATTCTATTGTATATATGCACCACAACTTCTTTAGTCAATAATCTATTGTAGGACACTTCGGTTGTTTCCATGTCTTGGCCACTGTGCATAATACTGCTATGAACATTGGTGTGCAAATATCTTTTTGGATATGGGTTTTCAAGTCTTTGGGGTAAATACTCAGTAGAGAGATTGCTGGATCATATGGTAGATCAATTCTTAGTTTTTTAAGGATCCTCCATACTGTTTTCCATAGTGCCTGTATAAATTTGCAGGCCCATCAGCAGTGTATAAGGGTTCCTTTTTCTCCGCACCCTCTCCAACATTTATTGTTTTATTGATTATAGCTATTCTAACAGGTGTGAGATGGCATCTCATTGTGGTTTTGATTTGCATTTCCCTAATAATAGCTAGCGATATTGAGAATCTATTTTGTGTTTTAGATTCCACATATAAGTAACATGATATGGTATTTGTCCTTATCTGTCTGACTTATTTTACTTAGCATAATACCCTCTAGGGTATTCATATTGTCCCAAATGGTAAGATTTCATTCTTTTTTATGGCTAATTAGTATTCTATTGTGTATATATGCCATCTCTTCTTTATTTATTCGCCTATTGATGGGCACTTAAATTGCTTCCATATCTTGGCTATTGTAAATAATGTTGCAATGAATGTGAGGGTGCACATGTTTTTTCTAATTAATATTTTGGATTTCTTTGGATAAATACCCAGAAGAAGAATTGCTGAGTCATTTGGTAGTTTTATTTTTAATTTCTTGAGGAATCTTCATACTATCATTTTTTTTATTAATGTGTTAGCTGGATTTACTGGCAAGGAGGGAGGCAATATAACAGGTAATTTATTCTCATTATAACTCTAGTCACCTTTATCAATTTGTTTAACTCCCTTCAAGTACATACATGCATTATTATAGTCATTATGAATTTTTTTTTTAATTTTTGTATATAGGCCAGTTTATTGCAAAGTTACAGCTGAAAATTTTGGAGGGCAAGTTGTGTTTTCACCAAGAATCTGATTTCTCCAATTTAAGGTCCATTTAAATTCTTCATAGGTCTTACACATATACACTTGTGTAACTATTATATGAGTGTATATGTATATGTGTATATATATGTATATATATATATATATATATATATATATATGTATATATACTTAAGAAGCAAGTGAAAAGGAGCAAAAAAAGACTATATATACACACACATATACACACACATATACACACATAATACACATATACATATATATGCATATATATATATATATATATATATATATATATATATATATGCATGCACAATTATGGTATCAATCAACTCTTCCTTACAATTTTTCATGGAGTAAAAAAATGGGAAGCAGCTACCAAATCAAGTGAAAGAACTAATCAAAATTATAGTTTGGTACATACCTGGACATTTATAGTAAGGTATTTCCAAATCAAATGTGTCTGTTTCTCATTAAAAACAAACAAACAAACAAACAAAAAACTAGGCTTTGCTCCAACACTGATTAACAGGAGTTAGAAAGAGAATGGGTTTTTGTCTACAGTATAACAACATAAAAAATTTTTTGAGTGTTTTTGTGACAGAATGCCATACTTACAAACTAGGGTATCCTAAAGGCCTAACTAATTAATCACTGATTTTCCGAAATTGTGAACCACTCTGAATGTCCTTTGATCTATCATTTCCCAGCAACTCTTAAAGTCAGAGATCTATCAAGCTCAGAAGCTTCCTATGTCAAATATTATAACATAGTTGTCAAGCCAGATTAAGTCTGCTGGTACTTATAGCCTTGACTTTTATAATGATAATAGGAAATCAAGAAAAACTAGTCTCTATTTAGAAAAAAATCTTTTTTAAAAATTTTATGTTATTGATTTCAAGTATATAGTATCTTGGTTCAACATTTAGAGGTTATAAAATTATCCCCCTAATTATTCTTTCTCTCCTCGGGCTTTCCCCCCAGCCAATACATCAATGCTAATACATCAATTTCTTATGTCATGGTTCCCATCCCTGTGACCATCTATCAACTACTTATTTGTACTTTTTTAACCCTTTATTCCATTCTCCCAGTCCCCTAAGCCCCCTATTCCCTCTTATCAGATGCATCTTTAGCAAATCTCTTCTCCCAATTAGTTGGTTGTCTTTTTGTTTTGTTGATGGTTTCCTTTAATGTATAAAAAATTAGTTTGTAGTCTCATTTTTTTCTTTTGTTTCCCTTGTCTGAGAAGATATATCTGAAAAGATATTACTGTTAACAATATCAGAGTGTTTATGCCTGTGTTTTCTTCTAAAATTATTATGGTTTGGATCTTACATTCAAGTCTTTAATCCATTTTGAGTCTAGTCTTACATATGGTGTAAGCAGGTGGTCCAGTTTCTTTTTCTTTTGCATGTATTTATCCAATTTTCCCAGAACCATTTATTGAAGAGACTGTCTTTACCCCATCATATATTCTTACATTCTTTGTCATATATTAAGTGAGTGTATAGGCATGTATTTATTTCTGGGCTCTCTATTCTGTTCCATTGATCAAAGTATCTGTTTTTATGCCAGTACCATGCTGTTTTGATTACTGTAGCCTTGTAGTATAGTTTTATATCAGGTAGTGTGATATTTTCAACTTTTATTCTTCTTTCTCAAGATTGCCGTGGCTCTTAGGTGTCTTTTATGGTTGCCTATCAATTTTAGGGTTATTTGTCCTAGATCGCTGAAAAATACCATTGGTATTTTGATAGGGATTGCACTGAATCTATAGATTGCTTTGGGTAGTATGGCCATTTTAATGATGTTGATTCTTTCTACCACAAGCATAGCATATGCTTCCATTTATTTGTATCTTTTTCAATTTATTTTTTCAATGACATAATTTACTGAGAACAGGTCTTTTACTTCCTTGGTTAATTTGATTCCCAGGTAGTTTATGCTGTTCAAAGCAATTTTAAATAGGATTGTTTCCTTAATTTCTCTTTCTGAAAGTTCATCATTGATGTATAAAAATGCCACTTATTTCTGAATATTCATTTTGTAATCTGCTACTTTACTGAATTCATTGATCAGTTTTTTTTGTAGAATCTTTAGGGTTCTCTCTATATAGTATCATGTCATTGGAAAACAACAAGAGTTTTACTTCTTCCTTTCTAATTGGAATGCCTTTTATTTTTCTTTCTTGTCTTATTGCTATGGCTAAGATTTCAAATACAATGTTGATGAGGAGTGGTGAAAGTGGGTATCTTTGTCTTGTTCCTGATTTTAAGAAAAATGCTTTTGGCCTTTTCTCCTTGAGTATGATGTTAGCTGTAGGTTTGTTGTATATGACCTCTTTTACATTGAGGTATGCTCTCTCTAGTCACATTTTGTTGAGATTTTTATCATAAATGGATGCTGGATTTTATCAAATGCTGTTTCTAAACCTATTGATAGCATCACATGATTTTTATCTTTTGATTTGTTAATGGGCTTTATCACATTCATTGATTCGTGGATATTGTACCAACCTTGCATCCCAGCAATAAATGCAAATTGATCATGGTGTATGATATTTTAAATGTATTACTGAATTCAGTTTGCTAATATTTTGTTGAGGATTTTTGCATCAATGTTCATAAGAGATATTGGCCTATAGTTTTCTTTATTTCTAATGTATTTGTCTGCTTTTGAAATCAAGATAATGGTGGCCTCATAAGAGGAGTTAGGGAGACTTCCTATTCTTGAATATTTTAGAATACTTTGAGATGAATAGGTGTTAATTCTTCTTTGAATGTTTGGTAAAATTCACCTATGAAGCCATCTGGTCCAGGACTTTTGTTTTTTGGGAGGTTTTTGATTACTGATTCTATTTCATTTGTAGTAATCAGTCAGTTCAGATTTTCTATCTCTTCTTGACTAAGTCATGGGAGATTGTTTGTTTCTAGAAATGTGTCCATTTCTTCCAGATTGAGCAATTTGTTGACATATAATTGTTCATAGTATTTTTTGTGTGTATGATCTTTTGTATTTCTGTGGAGTCAGTAGTTATTTCTCCTCTTTCATTTCTGATTTTATTTGAGTCCATTCTTTTTTTCATAGTTAATTTTTTAAGAGTCTGTCAATTTTGTTTACCCTTTCCAAAAAACAGCTCTAGGTTTCTTTAATCTTTTATATTGTTTTATAGACTATTTCCTTTATTTTGTCTCTGATCTTTATTATTTCATTTGTTCTAGTCACTTTGAGCTTCGTTTGCTCTTCTTTTTAAAGTTATTTTAAGTGTAAAGTTAGGTTATTCATATGAGCTTTTTCTTATTTCTTGAGATAGGCCTGTATTAATTACTATGAATTTACCTCCTAGGATTGCTTTGGCTGTGTCACATAGATTTTTGAGTTGTTGTGTTTCATTTTCATTTGTCTGTAGGTATCTACTGATTTCTTCCCTGATCTCATTTATAACACATTCATTGTTTAGTAGCATGTTCTTTAACCTCCATGTGTTTGTCTATTTTCCAGTTTTTTTTGTAGTTGATTTCTAATTTCAATTCAGTGTGATCAGAGAAGATAGTTGACATGATTTTAATCCTCTTAAATTCATTGAGACTTGTTTTGTGTACTAAACGTGTAGTCTATCCTAGAAAATTTTCCATGTGCACTTTAGAAAAATGTACATTTTGCTCTTTTTGGGTAAAAGGCTCTCAAAATAGCTATTAAATCCATTTGGTTCAGTATGTCTTTTATGCCCACTCTTTCCTTGTTGATTTTTTGTCTGGAAGGTCTATCCATTGGTGTCAAAGGGGTGTTAAAGTCTCCTACTATGAGTGCATTACTGTTGAGCTCTCTTTTTATTTCAGCCATTAATTTATGTACGTAGGTGCTCCTTTGTTGGGGTGTATATGTTTACTATGGTTATGTCCTTTTGATTTATCAATCCCTTTATCATTAGGTAATGCCCTTCTTTGCCTGTATTATAGCCTTTGTTTTAAAATCTATTTTGTGTGATATAAGTATCAGTACCCTATCTTTTATGTTTTTTACTTCTGAGTAAAGTTTTTTCTTTCCTTTTACTTTCAGTTTGTGTCATTTGATCTGAAGTGGGTCTCCTGTAGACAGCATAGGCATGGGTCTTGTTTTCTTATTTATTCAGCTTCCCTATGTCTTTTGATTGGAACATTTAATTCATTTACATTTAAAGTGATTATTGATTGGTACATAGTTACTGCCATTTTATTATTTGTATTTTTTTTTCTTTTCTC
Organism: Macroglossus sobrinus; assembly: GCA_004027375.1. Taxonomy (NCBI): domain Eukaryota; kingdom Metazoa; phylum Chordata; class Mammalia; order Chiroptera; family Pteropodidae; genus Macroglossus; species Macroglossus sobrinus. The sequence goes on along the minus strand of PVKZ01001079.1, from coordinate 409,605 downwards.
TCTCTCTCTCTCTCTCTCTCTCTCTCTCTCTCTCTCTCTCTCTCTCTCTAGAAGTCCCTTTAACATTTTTTTGTAATACTGGTTTGTTAGTAAAGAATTTCTTAAGCTTTTCTCCATCTTGGAAACCCTTTATTTCTCCTTCCGTTTACATTGAAAATCTTGCTGGGTAGAGTATACATGTTTGTAGATTCTTGTTTTTCATAACTTAAATATTTCTTGCCAGTCCCTTCTGGCCTGCCAAGTTTCCATTGAAAAATCAGCAGACATTCTTATGTGGGTACCCTTGTAAGTAACTAGCTGCTTTTCTCTTGCTGCTTTTGGGATTCTCTCTTTGTCTTTGAGCTTTGGCATTTTAAAGATAAGGTATCTTGGTGTGGATCCATTTTCATTCCTCTTGTTTGGGACTTTTTGTGCTACTTGAACTTGTATGTCTAATTTCTTTTCCAGGTTAGGGAAGTTTTCTGTCATTACTTCTTCAGACAGATTCTCAATCCCTTTCTCTCTCTCTTCTCCTTCAGGTTTTCCCAGAGGTCTCTTAATCTATCCTCATTTTTTAAAATTCCTTTTTGTTGCTTTTGTCACTCTGGTTGGATGTATTCTGCTACCTTGTCTTCCAGTTCACTGATTCAATCTTCTGCTTGTCCAGTCTACTGTTGAATCCTTCTAATGTAGTCTTCCTTTTAGTTATTGAATTCTTCATTTCTGTCTGGTTCTTTTTCATGGTTTCTATGTCCTTTTTTATGCTTACAGTTTCTTTGTCGAGGTTCTCATTGTACTCATCCATTTCCCCCCGAAGTTCATTAAGCATCGTTATAACCATTATTTTGAACTGTGTCTCTGATAGGCTGCTTGCCTCCATTTCATTTAGCTTTTTTTTTTTTCTGTGTTCTTATGTATTAGAAATATTTGTTTTATCTCTCAACCTTGTCAGATAGCCTTCTGTGAAAGGTGTCCTGTGTGGCTCAGTGGCACAATCTCCCTGATCCCTTATGCTGGGGACTCTGGACATGATCTCTGTGTGGGGTGTGTCTGATCTTCTGTTGTTATTAAGCCTTTATTGTTGTTAGTTAATCGGTGGATGAGATTAACACTGAGGCTGACTAATTGTGGAAACTGGCTGCACCCACAGGGTTAAGAGTTGTTGTGTTGGGGGCTGACCCCACTGAATGGGATTTGCCCTAGCAGGCTTGTGTACTGGTTGCAACCACTCTTTGTGTGTACCACTAATGAGTCTAGTCAGGAGTTGCTCTGTTGTGGTCTGGTGCCAGCCTCCAGATATGCTGGCTTTGTGGCCCCTTGGGTGGGACTCCCCAGTAAGCCAAGATCAACTACAGCTTTTGATTGCTCAGGGCTACCTGGTGGGAACTACAAAGCGATCTGCAGATGGTTGTTACCTATTCTGGATCTACAGCTAAGTGGAAGAGACAATGCTGTAGGCAGAGGTCTGGTTATCCCCCGTCCCTGACCTAGGTCAGTTTAGCAGCGGCATCAGTGCTCCTCAAGACTTGACACTGCTTATCAGTTGCCCGTAAGTCTCTGAAACTGGAAGAGCCTCCAGGTGATGTGTGTTGGGTGGTGCAGTGACCCCGGTAGTCTTCAAGGTTTATTGAGTAAATTTCCCCCTGCCACTTTAGTGTCTGTTTGCATGCCAGCACTGTCTTTGTGGCTCCCTGTACAAATTTCCAGTTATAGCAAGGTTAGGTGCTGTTCACCTCCGGTCTGAATGAGTCCCCCCAGGGCAGGGGCAGCTGCTGATCAATGTGTGGCTCAGGGTGTCAAGGGCTTTCAGGCCAATGGCCAGAGTTTTCTGCAACTTTTCTATCTGCATGTTCCTTCAGTAGTCACAGATCACATGGAGAAAAGCTGCTGTCTGGGGCAGTCCCAGAGACCTCTACAGTCTCCTCAAAAGATATTACAGCTTATATAGGCAGCAGAGATCTGCCTGTCACTGATTTCCATGCAGTGCCCATCTTGTGCTAGCCAGTTTTTTGCCTGTGTGGATTGAGAGACATGGTGGGGGAGGAGCTGAGTAGTGAAGGTTCACTGTCAATGGTTAAAGGGCTGCCTGGGGCAATCTGTGGGTTGGGTGGCGTAGGGTCTCAGGTGACTATGGCAATTAGATCAATACAACCTCAGTCTTGTTGCTACTTCAGAACCATTCATGCATTTCCGCAGAAGTACCAGATCACAGCTGCTGTCTGGGACTGGCCCACAGATCCCCAGGATCCTCTCAAGCTCATGTTGGCAGCAGTGACCTGCCTGATACTATCTCAAAAATGTGCATTCACAGTGCTGGCTGCTAGCTGGGAATTTTGACCCTGAACAGGTGCAGGATGTGGCAGTCATGTAAATTCTTCAGGTTGGGTGGAGAGGGTTGATCTCCTCAGACCAGCACTTCCCCAGCCCTGTGGGAGGGGTCTGCACAGTCAAGCTAGTGAGGTCTGTAGATTGCTGGTAGGGGGTCCTGATTAAGTCACATGGTGGCTATCCTTCCAGCCTACCTTCTGGAGCCAAGTAATGCAGACTTTCTCTATGAATCCCATAGGAGCCTCTTACCCACTGTCGGTGTCCCAGGTGAGTCTGTGCAGGTCAGAAAGCCTGAACATGAGTCCTTCAAAGGAACGCCTAGGGTTTCAGTCTCCTTCTGTCTTACCCAGACCTCCAGAATCCCCTTGAAGAGGAATTTTCAACCAAAAGGCTAACCTTATAATCAGCTCTTTGTTCTGCTTCTGTAGACATGCCTGCTGCATAGGCCTAAGGGCAGAGTGATCTGGAGATCAACTGAAAATTCACTCTTCCCTTTGATTGTTCTGTCTAGATAAATTCCTGTCTGAAAATCTCATGCTCTGTAACTGCTCATAGCCCATAGCAACTCCCTCAGTCTATAACCCTCTGAGGACAAATTAACCAATCGGCCCATGCCAACTAAGCCTCATAAAATCAAAGTTTCATCTGAGCTTGGGGCCCAGATTTTCAGAGGGCTCGCTCTTCAGGGACCACCAGTGTAATAAATCTGAGTCCTCTAACACTCTCTAAGTGGTGCTTGGTTTCTCGCTGGTCTGTTTTTGCAATGTTTCTGATACACCCTCTGGTTTTTACAGTCAGAATTATTGGAAACTTCTCTTTCCTCGGTTGAAACCCTGGGCTGGGGAATCCCCAAATGAGGCCAGGAACCTCTCCTTCAGGGGAGCCTCTGCAGCCTTACTCTCCATTTTAGTGATCCTCCATCACAGACAGGTGTGGGTCCAACCTGATTAGTGATTTTGCCCCTCCTACCGGCTTCAATGTGGTTTCTTCTTTATATTATCAGACATAGGTATTATGATCAGCTGGATTTCAGGAGATTCTCCATGTTGATTATGTTATAATTTGTTTGTAATTTCGATGTGGATCTGGGAGGTGACCCACTGTGCTTTTAGCTAGTCTGCCATGTTCCCTATTCTGAATTCTTGATAAGTGTTTGTTTCTTGGTTCTGAATGTCTAATGTGGCCTCCTCCTGTAGAAGTAAACAACTTTCCAGTAAATCAGTCACAGAGAAGTGATATCTCCAGGCACCAGCCCCCAGGAAAGCACTGACCTCCACTAGAATGCAGGTAACAAAACTGCCTGCCAGGCCCTGTTTGATCTAAGAGTTCTCTGGAGACATTTACCTTTCTGTAGGACATTTACCTTTGTGTAGGACATTTACCTTTGTATGGGACATTTACCTTTGAATAGGACATTTATCTTTGTGTAAGACATTTACAGCCAACATCTGCTTTCTGTAATCTGCTTGCTTGCTTGTTCAGAAGACCACCAGGATATGGTCTTAAGCTTTATAAGCTGCCTCCTCTGGAGCTCGGGGCTGATCTTCTCTGACCCTACATGGTAGAGAATCAGCCTCTGGCCAGCTAATAAAGGCTCACAATTCATCTCAATTGGCTCCGTGGGTCTTAGAATTGATTGCGCCACAACAAAGACAGAATTTAAAGCCATAGATTAGCATAGCTGGAAGGGGTACTAGTGATCAGTTTACAGAGACAAACTGTGGCCTAAAGGCCAAACTAGCCAGTATTTTTATATAGCCTTTGAGTTAAGCATGATTTTTACATTTTAAAAGGGTTGTACAAGAGAAAAAAAATATGTGGCCCACAAAGCCTAACATGCTTTTTATCTGTTTATTTACAAAAAAAGCTTGTCATAGTCTAATTTAATTACTTTGTGTTATAAGGAAAAACTGAGATTTATTTATTCATTATAGATACATATATACATATACACATTATAAAATAGTCTTCTCTGAAAATTCAACCTTATGACACAGAACTAATTTTATTTTCAAAATATTTAAGTATTTAAATTCATTTTTCTTCCTCTCTAATTCCCTTTACCCCCCCCCCTATTTCCACTCTTGACCTACAGATGTTACCATCTCTCTTTCAAAACTGGATCTCTGAAGGTGGAACATCTGCTCCCACATGCTTGTGGCATGCACTCAGTGCCTGGCTTAACCTGGAGCCTGGCACCCCTGGTGCACTCAGGAGGCCTGATGCACCCAGGGTATGGTACGTGACTCCACTTGGGGTGTGAACCTGGGACTTTCTGTGTGTAAAGCTGACATGCTAACCACTACACTATGGAGCCACTCCCTAAGTTCATTTTTTATTTGAAGAAATCAAAGAGGGCCAAATTTGAACACACTTGAAAGTCAGGCATGTTCCATGGTAATATAATACACATTCGTTACATTTTGTCACATACTCTACCCATCACATCTTCCCTTTTCCTATCTTTTGGTATCAGTGTCTTAAAATGCCTGTGGGGAATAATTTATCTTCTGTATAGTTTGCTTGGACAGGATATGCTGTTAGCTTAAGCCAATTAGAATATCTCATGCCTATAGTGACTGGATTAGTGATGGACACATGATTCAGTTCAAAGTACTAAATTTCAGGCCCAGCTTAGCACTTCATGTTAACATTTATAGAAAGAGAAATAGTCACTTACTTTCTACTGGATTTGAATATAGAAGAAAAAGTCCTGGAAATATAAACAGCCATCTTTACACAATCAGGACACAAGAATGAAGTCAACATGAAGAGGTGAAGAAGAAATTTGAGAAATTTACATAATAAAGCTAATCAGTTCTTTGTTCTGCTTCTGTAAATATGATTACTATATGCAGAAACTCATGCAAAAGCTCACTTGCACTTTGCTCGACTGGTAAATGTAACTGTTTGTACCCATGGCAGCCTCCACCTCTTGTAGTACCTTGTACCTTGGCAGATCCTGCTTCCTGTAACAATTTGTGTTCACTAGTTACCCTTAGCAACTCCTGCCCTTCTCTGGTGTTACTACATGCAATCTGCATAGCAACTCCTGCCGTTTGTAACAGTTCCAGTTAAAACTGACCAATCAGCTTGTGTAAAATCCTTGTATATATGCAAAGTTGCCACTGAGCACACTGCCCAGATCTTCAGAGCTAACTCCTCTGGGACTGCACATAATAAATCTGAATTCTCCTCTCCAAGTTACTGCTTGGTTTTTTCATTGGATTGGTTTTAGGATTTTTCCACAACAGGGGAGGAGGATTGAGAAATTGAGAGACAGAGTATAATGACATTGTTTGGAACTCATGGATCAAGCTGTACATGAAGCACATGTTCCTGGATTTTGATTAGTTGAACTAATACATTTTTTTTGGTTGTTGGTTTCAGCTTGGTTTCCTGCCTTTTATAACCAAAAGAATCAATTCAATGATTGATAGTCTATATACCACAGGGAAAAACTTACTGCCTATTTTTATATCACTTATGAACTAAGAATAATTTTATTCATTTCAAATCATTATTTTAAACATATTTTAAAACATTTTTTAAACAAATGAACAATACTATTTTGTGACATGAAAATACATTAAATTCAAATGTTAATGTCCATAAATAAAATGTTCTTAAGATACAGCTATGTTCATTCATTTATACGTCATCTGGGTACACTTTTGTGCTATGATGGCAGAGTTGAATAGTTGTGACAGAGATGGTTTACAAAGCCTAACATATTTACAATTTGGCTTTTTACTGAAAATATTTAATAACCTCTGGTCTAACTAAAATAGGTGAGTCCCAAAAGTTTTGTTTGTTTGTTTGTTTGTTTAAGGTTTCTATTGTTCTCCTAGGGAAATGGACTCATTGAAATTTATTATTCTATCTAAGACTAAGAATTGAAATATAAGCAATCCCTACACAGATAATGATTCAGTTGATAAGGAATTTATTCACTATCTGGTAGTGTTAGGTAGTTAGACAGGAACAACAGGGCAACAAAGAAAGAGGCCCAGCCTAGAGACCACCCCCAAAACACCCTATTGGTAGTTAGAGAATCCCTTCAGCATCCCAGAGACAAAGGATAGGAGGGCCATAATTTATAGCTTGTTTAACCCACCTACAGATGACTGCCCAGAAGGTACTACCCTAATGCCTCATGAGCCAATCACCTAGGAATGTCTTTGAAACTACCCAATATGACCCGAATATAAACAGACCTTCCCAGTTTTGTGTTGTTACGGCTCTCCTTGCTGCAAATTCACTACTCTCTTAGGGCATACTTGGTCTTATCTCTTTTCCCAAATTTTACAGTGCTGAAGCCTTCCCTAGTGTGGCCTGTCTTCTTCTAAAATGTACTTTCAATAAATCTTACCTTTTTAAAATCTCGCTGACCTGTAATTCTTTGCTGTGTTGGTGGGAAAGAACCGAGAGGCAACATACAATAGCACCGTTCTCCTCCCACAATGTTGTTAGGGTAATGCTGGATTTCACATTACCCCAGCAATAACAGTGGGAGAAATTGTCAGAAAAAAAAGAGAGATTTGTGTAACTTGATAAAGGTCATCGGGTGAATACTTTCTGACCTAAACCTTGGAGAAACTGTTTTACAATATCAGTTGTAGAGAAAGGAAGTGAAAAAGAAGCACAATGCTTATTCATTCTCTACAATATGTTAGAAGCTATGCTAGGTTTTATTTTCATATTATGTTCAATTCATCCTCAAAGCAATCATATAAGCTAAGTCATAATATTCCCACTTCTGTAACCATGTAAATCTTTACTTTTTAAAAATGTTTCTCTTTCCTTGATTCAAACTGGCCTTAGTCTCACTTGTGTTTTTTCTTTCCTTATCCTTCTGCATAATGCATAACCACTCCCTTAATCATTAAGCCATTAGGTCAACATCAAACAGTCTTAGGAACAAAGACTCAGGTCTGTTGACCACAGACACAGAGTTTCAGTCAAACTAAAGATAACTTGCAGCTCCACACCCATGAAGGCATAGGATCCTACCAGCATTGACCTTGAAACCAGACAGAATGACACCATGAGTGACATCAGGATCTGATGCAATGATAAACTACCTCCTACTCTAGCCCTGACCAATCAGTAAAGCCCATGACCCCAACTGCCTTAGCTACCATGACTAATGAGTTTTCCCATATGTAATATTCCATAGAGAATTGAGAAGCCAGGTCTTTGAGCACTAACTCACCTTTGTCTCCAGGCTTGGTGTCATTTACTGAAATAAATCTCTACTTTCTTTGCAAACTCTTGTTCATGCCTCTTTTGGCTATTGACATGTGAAGGCAAAACAAACCCTTTGGCTATTGACATGTGCAGGCAAAACAAACACTTTTATGATGACAAAACTTAGATTTTGCTCTATTCTACTCAGCTAATAAGAACAGAATTAAGATTTGAACACAAATTAGTTGGGTTCCCAAATCTATGCTCTTTTTGCTATATCATGGTTGGAAGAATCTGAGAGAGCAAAAGAAAAAAAATCTAAAAGTATAAGAACTGTAAGAAATTGAATTTTATTTGGAAACCTCATTAAACAAAAAATGTAAACTGATGAAAGAGACTCTATCTCCAATAAGATATAGCATTTCTGAGAGTGAAAGGGTGCACTATAAAGAATTATGCACTATAAAGAATTAATTATACATAATTAATCTCAAATTGTCTTGAGCTAACCAGGATGTATATTGATGCTAATTAGTAGTAATAAGGGCTATATAATTATAGCAGGGGTCATGACAATGACAAATGACCAGATTATAGGTCAACTGATATTATTGCAGCAGACACTGCATTGGGATGGAGGAGATGAATGAGCTAATCAGGACAATTATAGTGTTGATCTCAGGAAGGCACAAGTCACCAAGAGAACTTGCTCAGTGGTAAAGAAAGGTCTAGAAAAGATAGGGTTCCGGTAACTTTTATGGAGCTCAGAGTCAGAAATTGCTATAATTGCAACTCAAATCCTTGCTCATTAAAGACTCTAAACTGGGGAAATGCAGATTAAATTTAACACCAGGAGTACTCATTACCTTCTGTTTTCAAGGATGACAATCAGAAATCAGTGTAGGTTTCCAGCTTTAGCTAGCTTGCAGGTAGCTATTGCATGAATTCCTCTGAGACATACCTTGTAGGAATCCTCTGAAGGAATAGTTGAACAATAATAACAATTCTCAACTTGCCATTTTCCCAATCTCAGACCTATTTATTGGTCTGTTCCAGTTCTGTGCCTTTAAACTGAACTATAGGTTCACCACCACCTTACATGGTTTTCCAAGGCAAATGAAAACAGAATTCATATTTTGCCTTTTTCCATTTCATTCACTTCTTTCTTCTTGATGGTATCAATTTTCTTTCCTTAACCTTTAGCCTCTGTCCCCATTTTTGTCCTGCTGTCTGATCTCCAATACAGCTCCTTTATGAGGGGTGCCATTTTGAAGATGAGGAGATCACTTTATTTTTTTTTCTGAATATGTACTCATGACCAAATATGATAGCAAAAGGAATAAAAGCATTCACTTCACCTATGTTTCTCACCACCTCCAAGTTTTTTTTATTTGTAAATATTTTTTGTGCTATCAAAATCCATAATAATTTTTAGAACTTGACAGCTTCACATTGATTGGCAAACACCACTTTGAAAGGATGTCCGTAGAGGATAAGTTTTGACAGTATTTTTAACCAATGTGCACTGAAAAACACTGGTACAGACATCAGTGAATGGGAGCAAAGCTCTGTTCATGCATTGTGCACACCCATTCACACTCCATGCCCAACTGTAATTTGGTTATTCATCCCAAGTTCCACCAGCCTGCACACTCCTTCCTTGATGAATGCAAGATAGCATCTTATATATTACCAATATCTTGTATAATATCCATATTTGATATGATTTACCTATAGACTCTGCAACCTGAGATTTAAATGTGACAATGCTATTATGCTATAATTCATCTTGAAAATCCACTTACCTCTGGCTATACAAAACAGGCCATCTGGTATTAAGGGTATTTAGGGGTTTCTTTCAAGCACGTTATGAGGGGATACTGCAGGAAAAAAGGTAAAAAGCCAAAGCTGATAGAAGTAAAATGTCAGTCCTCTAGGATAGTGGCCTCCAATATTTTTGGCACCAGGGATCGGTGATCCTATGAGAATATAATGCTTGATGATCTGAGGTGGTGATGCTAGCACTGAGGAGAAGCTGCAAATATAGATGAAGCTTCACTCACTCACCCACCACTCACCTCCTGCTGTGTGGCTCAGTTCCTAACAGGCCATGGACAAGACTGGTACTGGTCTGTGGCCTGGGGTTGGAGACCCCTGCTCTAGGCAAACAAAATTGCTTGTTTTTTACCACTGAACAGCATTTTTGAAGAACACACTGAAGAAAAAATGCATAGGAGACATCTTCATAGGCAACATGAAGTGTAGCCAAAAGAAAATTATGAGTCTGTAACTAACATACTACTTAAGATAGAAGGAAGTAAAATGCTGCTAAACTACATAAAACTCACATTGTATCGTTTTTTTTTCAAAGTAATCTCAGAGATTCTTTTTTCAAAAGCACTTCCTCTCCCTTTGCTTTACCATGCCTTGGTAATGTGCAACAAGAAAATTGTGTCCATTAATGATATTCCTGCTTCTAATCAAATTGTGGTTTCTAGATTATTACTTCCTCCTAGTTTTCTCTGTGTGGCATCAGTGTTGCTTAGCAATTAGTTCTAATAGCTTCTCAATAGTTTGCAAGTTTGCCTGGCCTGAAGGGTGAAGAAAGGGTAGTAGTTAGAGTACCTTATGCTATCCTTCAGTCTTTTTGTCTATGTGCTGAATGAAACAAAATTGAAAGCTTTATATTATTAATTTGAAGAAAATGGCTTTGTGACACAGTATACTCAATGTCTGAAACATTTAAAATATATTAATACTTACTATAAGCTAAGCATATTAAAATCTAGTTATGGAAAAAGTGACTCAAACACTACCTTTTAAATGATTTAAAAGGTCAAAAAAATTCCATTTAGCTCTCCCTGATTTATAGTTCAATAGGTAATGGCATCATCCTATCCATTAAACATCTTATCAGCTTTATTCATGTTGGTGATAAGTTCCAAAATATATTGAACCATCGGTACCATTTTCAGTGATGCATACATAATTTAAGATATCTTGTTAAAAGTAAGTCAATTAATTTTTTGATAGCCAGGAAATTATGTTGTGGTAAAATTAACAATTTCAGTGTGAGTGGAGAGTCTAATTTTAACTGCGACCCTTCACCACCACCCCTCTTAACCTTTGGTTGTTGCTTTCCATGAGTGCATATGAGTTGTTTGATATTCTGAAAACTTATATTTGAATGTGCTAGAGACCTTGTTAAATGTTGTTCTCAGTTAACTGCAATAATTTGTATATGGTACAAATATAGAAACAAAGGACTGAAATAAAAAATATTCTCTCATTTCTTAGAACTTTGCTTGATAATGATGCTATAAAATTTTCTAAAACTGTCAGGAATGCTTTACTATATATGTTCAAAATTGCAGCTTAAATACATGAAATCGCTTTGTTCTTTTTTATCCTGCTAATATGAAGAAATAAATACATTATTTGAATGCAGACCATATTAGCAAAGTCATGGAAAAGTCATCTTCTATGAAATCTACAGTAGATATCTTTGCTTTCTACAATTAAACTTTTATTATGTCAAAGCCCTACATGAAAACTAAAATGTTCTTCCAAGTTTGAGAACTTTTTCTATATTCTAACTCTTAGTTTTGAGACATATAACCAGAAGTCAGATTTTTCTATGGTTAAAATATTCATTTTTTGTGTGTGTATATAGTAGTGATTTTCTGAGTACATAACAATATCTAGTCATTCTTCAATATTTTTAGTTTTCATTTGAATATTTGCTATTACATAGATCTTTATTTAAATAATAACCACTAAGATTAACCATAGAGATTATAGAAGCTTAACTTAAAATATCACTGTATTAATTAACTTTCAAACAAGTCACTCAATGTTATAGATACAAATTATTTAACATTTTAATTTTTTACTTCTCAACAAAGAATTTTTTACTTCTCTTGCAAAGAATGTGATTAAATGAAACGGAAGGTGCAGGCATTAAGTAAATAAGAACTTAACCTTTAAGAGCATTCTCTAACTTCAGCTTCTGTCCTACAGGCCTGTTCTGAAGCTCCTTCTTAAGAAAACTTAACTAGGACACCTTCCCATCTTCTCCATACAACAAAGGTATCAACATTTCTAAATGTACTGACTATAATAATAGTATTTTATTTTATCTCCAATTTTGTAAATTCCCTGTGATGTTTTACTCTACTGGTTTTTGTTCCCCTTACTTACTGAACTGCCAAAAGGTACTATTTTCTCTCTCTCTTTCTCCCTATCTCTCCCTCTCTTTCTCTTATAAACACACACACACACACACACACACACACACACACACACACACACACACACCACACTCTCACTCTATTTTCCTTTCTCTCTTCTTGCAGAGCTACTTACTTACTTTTGGGACAGCTCATTTAACTATCACACCTTCTTCTTAATCCCTAACCTCTTCTTTAACCTTTACCAACATTATATTAACAGGGACCTTAACATCTCATTTTTCACTCAAACTTGAATGCATAATATAGCCTTTGAGAATCTATATCGATTCTTTGCATCTCCTCTTCAATTTTGCCCAAGTAACCTTTTATTCACCAATTGTTTATGTTTTTTTTCCTGTAGTGTACATAAGTCTATCTCCAGATTTTAACCATGTTTAGAACATTTTATTGCTTATTTCTGTCTCATAAATAGTGGTCATAATCTACGTACCAGAGTAGACTAGATTCATCTATATTTTTATTTGACCATAGACAATATAGCTCTGGTGCGGTAAATTGTATTCACGTCAAAAATATTTTGGCCCTGTCCTGTGGGAAACCTCCATAAGAGAGTTCCCCACTCCATAGATACCAGTGACTTTCTTGGGCCAATGACCTATAAGTCTCTTCTAAGTAGATGCTTTATGAGCCAACATGTGCTAATCTATGTTCACCTTCTCTTTTTACTGAGATCAGAACTGTCCTAAAAAGGGGCTGCTCTTTTAATCTAAATCCTAGACTAAATATATCTTGAAGCACAGTTGTAGCTGAACATAAAGAGACCTGTAGTTTGAGTAAAAAAAAAATGCATGTTTGTTTTAAGCCCGTGAAATTTTGTGATTATTACTATAACACAACATAACCTAAGTGGACTGATATACTTATTAGGTATGTTTATTATCTGTAATTTTCCAGTCATGCTTAATGTGGCATCGTGAACCTAAAAGTGAACACATGTGCATGCTGCAATACCATTTTTTTCTCTTGATATCTGACTTTCAGTCTCTTTAGTCTTCCAGGTATCAAATATTGATATAATTTTTTCCCCTTGTGTCCAGCCACCATTCCTATATTAATTTTAATTTTATACTAATAAACTTTTTAAAATGCATACTATCTCCAAGAAACATTAATTCATGATGTGTGTTAAAGATTCACAATTAAAACAGCTCACATCAAGTAAGCATGAAAATGGCTAAACTGAGTACCATTCTAAGCATTTTACCAACATTGTCCTGTTTAATGATAGTGATCTAAGCTTGGTGTATGATTATAATGCCCATTTTAAAGATGGGAAATCTAAAGCAGAGAGAGTTTTAAGTATTTTGTCCAAAGTCACACATAAGTGTCAGAAACAGTATTTAAACCCAGTCAGGCTAGTGTCAATGTCCCACAATTTTCACCTTTACCTCAGACTCTTTAGTAAGATTAGTAGGGAAAGGTGCTTTTCCTAGAAGTGAAAGGGTATAATAAAAGCTCTATCTTCCCTAGATCTGCTCTCTCTCTCTCTCTCTTCCCACCCACCCCCAACCCCTTGACAGATAACTCTCTCCTCCTTAAACTGGCCTATCTAGAAGGCCCATCTCCTAATTTCTCTTGGAACCTGGCTGCTTTTCCATGGTACAAAAGGCTGATTCCAGTTTGGATGGTGATCAGGATCAGGAGAGAAGGAAGTAGGTAGTTCTCCCCCAAACAGTAGAAAGAAGAAATTTTTCTTTAGTATCTTGTTCTTATCACAGGTGAAGTGGTAAGATCTAGAGGGCTAGGGTCATATAGATTCTCTTACAGGCAAAATCAAGCCATTTAAGATTTACATACAGCTCATTCCTAACACCAGGGCAGGAGTTTGGGGATCAAAACTTTGACTAGGAGATGTGCATGTATTTGGTTGCAGTGTTCTCTGCACACTTAATCCTCAGGAAACTGGCCCTAGTAGAATGCTAGTTGGAGATTTAAGAGCATGAGGACTTTGCAAAATCTTCATCAGAGAAAAATTAATAGTCATTTTTTTGGGGGGAAGTTGCTTTTTTCATTTTCATTCTAGTCTGGACCATTATATCTAATCAGGTTACTGTAATAGCTCCCATTTTCTGGTCAGATAACTTCACTTGCTTCCTGCTGATGACTGAAAGCACTCTAAAGTACTTTGCTTGGCCGCAACCACTCCTTTCTGTTTTATCTCTCACTTTTCTCTTTTCAACACCTTATAATCCATACATGATCTGCATTTTCTGCTTCAGTTGCTTGGTCTAAATTGTTTCCTCTGCCCAAAATTCCTCTATCTCCCACTTCCATAGTCAAATTCTTTAAGTCCAAATGTAAATTCATGTCCTCCAGAAGACTTTCTGATTCCTTAGCCTAATGTAATCTCTTACTCCTCAGAAATCCAATAGAAATTATCTCTTTTTCTTTTTTGGTACACGTTAATTATTACTTTGCAGTTAATGAGCTGTAGTTTATCTACTTCATAAGACTATATACTTTTTGAGGGCAGAACGTTTTTGGCATTTATCTTTTTATTTCCATTGCTCCTAGACTTTGTTGTTTCATCCAGTCATTTATTTATTCAAAAACAGCAAACAAAAGAGAGATGGTGCCTGCATTCATAGAGAGAATATGGAATGCAGTGAGTACACATAGTAAGACTAAATGTTTCTTGAATGAGTGCTAATTATAATTCATATATTTATTAATCTCTAAAAAAATAAATAGGCTCATAAGTAAAAATAAATATTATGTTTATATTTAAAAGTACCTCAAGGTAAATACAAAGGTCTGTAAGATTTATTTAATATTTATAATTCATAAGGAAGTTTAAAACAGCATAAAGTGAATGAAAGTTGGTAATAAAGATACTTTAAAATCTTTTAAATATTGTTGTATTTATTAAATTTGTTTTAAAAAATCCATAAATGGGGGAACTATTATGCATTTTGGACAAAAGTTTCCTCCAGAATTTATATCTTATAGAATCAGGATCTCAAGATTAAATTATTCATATTCAGCATAGAAAATACTTCTGATTAATTTTACCATTATGTTGAAACAGTATTTGGGCTCAGGAAATTTTTTCTTACCATTAAAACATTAATTCTAATGGCATAAGAGAAAATATCTAGGTCTCTGACAGAAATTAGTGGAGTTCTAGTAGGATATGTACAAATTATTAAAAAACAACAACAACAATATAGAGGTAGCCCATTAAGAATAGTATTTCTAAGATAATTCTTGTTTTTGAACCTGAACAATCTTGATCATTTTGAGAATTCCTCTTCTAGGTTATCCCCACCACCCCATCAAAATAAACTATAAAAAGCATCATAAAATCTCATGAGAAGTTTGCTAATTTCAGGATCACTAGACCCAGAGATGCTGGCAAACCCAGTCAAGAATCCTAGGGATGGGCAACTGTCATGTAGCCAGGTAGGCAACAGGGTTGTCATAAAAATATTACTGCACTTCTCTCTGATTACCAATGATGCAGGCAAACTTTACCTTCTCCACAGATTGACTGGTGTTATGAACTAAATGTTTGTGTCCCCTCAAATTTATATGTTGAAACCCTACTCTCCAATGTGATAGTATTAGGAAATGAGACCTTTAGGAGGTAATTAGAATCAGATGAGCTCATGAAGGTGAAGCCCTCATGAATGGGGTTTCTGCCCTTTTAAGAGTCACAAAAGCAAGAGAACTTGCTTTCCCTCTCTGCTCTCTGTCATGTCAGGATACATTGAGAGATTGGTAGTCTGCAGTCTGAAAGAGGGCTCTCACCAGAACTCAAACATTCTGGCACCCTGATCTCAAACTTGTAACCTCCATAACTATAAGAAATACATTTCTGTTGTTTATAAGCCACCCTGTCTATGGTAACTTGTTATTATAGTCCAAACAGACTAAGACAGCTAGTGACTAAAATTCTTTAACTAGACATTCAGTTTTTCATGCCTCCCCTTTTTTTTTTAATGCAAGTATTTCTGGTATGGCTAGCATATAAAAGCCAATCAGTCATTTATGGATAAGTGCAGTGATTCACAAACATTAGGGTGCATCATAATCCCCTGGAGGTCATGTTATAACACGGAGTGCTAGGCTCCACTTCCAGAGTTTCTGATTCAGTTTGCCTAGGGTGGAGACTGAGAACTGCATTCCTAGCAGGTTCTCAGCTATTGCTGATGTTGCTGGTCTAAAGATCACCTTTTTTGAGAACCATGGGCTTACTGTAAATAAGCTTATCAGATCATTTCTTGAAGGCAGATGTTGAAGGCTAAAGAGAGAGCAGGAGTGCATGAAAGGAGGAAAGAAGAAGGGAAAAGGGAGAACAAGAATAGCTACACTTTACACATTTTCTGAAGTCCTGAACTAGTAAGCAGAAATCTTTGAAATGTAATGTATAGTTGTAGAATTGGCATAGCATACTCACCTTGGAAATAGAAAATACAACTTTCTAAATACAATATGTTTTACATCTTAAAAGAGGAATTTCAATAAACAGGATAAATGCTTACTTAACAGTTTATAAATACAGCATGTTTTTTCAAGTCATCTGACCTTTAGAAAGTGTCATTTTTTTTGGTCCAACAATAAGAGACTATTTTGTGCTATTTCCCCCATAAATTCTGCTGTTATTACTTAATATTTATTCAGTAGCCATCATAGTGGTTTTATTTTTATAGAAGAGGTTTTTCTTCTTTACATTTGTGTGGTAAATAGGATTTCCCTGCTACCTATCAAATTGAAGCCATATTAAACAACAGAACAACTTGAAGCAGACTGGGATATGGGAATCAATGTTTTTGCATTTCAGCATTTAAAAAACTATTCCTTTTAGCTTGAGCCTAATGTATCTATTAGGAATGCAGTTACAAATGCATCCAATCAATTAAACATGTCACACACTAATGAGCCTTAAAATTTATTGGTTAGAAGCAAAATGTAGAAATATATCATATCAAAGAAAGTAAGATCCATAGTTTAAAGGAAGGTAAATCAGAACTTGAAGGTAATAATCTTCAGAAAAGTCATTTTAAAGAGACACTGAACCTGTTGGATCAGATCGCTTGAAGAGAACAAGAATTATAATAGTGCTAAAGGACAAAGCTAATAATTTAAAGACTATAAAAATTTAATTTAAAAAGTGTCTTGCTTTATAATGTAGATTAGGAAACCTCAAGCATGCAACTCATAGTCCTTGCTTCTGTTATTTGGAAAAAGAAATATTTATTTCATAATATGATATGATAACAATTATAGCAGTCTCAAAATAATCAAATATCTAGTTCATATATTGTAATGTGAATCACACCACAAAATATGTCTTCAAACATATTGGGCTCCCCTCTTTCTCCTCTGATTTCTCTCTAAAAAATGTGTGGATGGAAAAATTATGGAAGGATTGCTAAAATTGGAAATCACCACATAAAACAAGATGGGGAAAGCATTAGTTAGATTCTGTTAGGTTTGAATTGTATCACTCCAAAAGAAATGTTGAAGTCCTAACTTCTAGCACTTTAGATCATGACCTTATTTACAAATAGGTTTGTTGAAGTATGTAATTATCTAAGATGAGATCATACTGAATTAGTGTGGGCCTTTAATCCAATATGACTGGTGTCCTTGTGAACAGAAGAGAAAGGACACAGACACATAAGGAGAAACCATGTGAAGACAGAGGTAGATGTTGGAGTGATGCATCTATAAGTCAAGGAATACCAAGAATTGTAGGATTGCCCATCATGGTCAAAAGCTAGGAGAGAGGCAAGGAAAAGATTTTTCCAGAGCCCTCAGAAAGAACATTCCTGTTGACACCTTGTATTAAGCCATCGAGTTTGTGGTACTATGTTATAGTTCTCTCTCAAAATTTCATATGTTTCAAGATTTGTTCACACAAAGGGCTTAGTATTCTTTATATATTAACTCATATTACACCACACAAGCCAGTCAAATCTTTAATGAAAATAAAAATCATGAATAAATTCAATGGGTATTGATTGATATGATTCTCAAGAAAGTTCATGTATTTGTGTAATAATAATTTATGCACAATCTAATGCATATTCTCAAATAAAAATGAAAAAGGAGATGCAGTTAAAATAAAAATACCTGAAAATGCTCTGTATTTTATTTTAAATGGTACAAAAAGCCTTTTTGTTCTCATTCATATGTTATTATAAATATTATACATAACTATGTTTTAGTAATGTCTCTGGATGTAGTTCATTACTTTAAATTCTTGATTTAAAAGTTTATGATACAGTGATTTAATAGTCTGGTTCTAAATTTAGTATATTATCATACTTGGTTTTAGTGGTTGTCATAGTTGAAAAGGTACTTCACAAAAATATATAGATCCAGGTGAAAAGAGTGTACTGTTGGCTGCATCTACTAAATACTGATGTTCAATACTGAATTCCAAATGCTAATTTTAGTTAGTTTGAAACATTTATTTTTGTTTTTAGTCATTTGAAAGAAATTGCAGACATTATAATTTATTGCTCATATATCCAGCTTCCATCTCCAACATAATAATCCTTATACAATCACACATAAGAAAAATGGCAATAATACTTTAATATAATCTAATATGTAGTCCATATTAAATTTTTCTCAATTGTCTTAAAAATGTTTTTTATAGCTTTTTTTCCCCCATCAACGTGCAATCTGGGTTCATATATTGTAATTTTGTGTGTTTCTTTAGCCTCTTTTAGGAAAGAATACATTCTCTCATCTTGTATATTTTTTATGATATTTACTTTTTTTTAAGGACCCAGGATTGATGTCCAGTAGAATGTCCTTGGACTTTAGATTTGTCTGATTGTTTCTTCCTGGTATTGTTCAACTTTAAACATCTTATATATTCCTCATAAACTAGAAGTAAGGCCTCTAGAAGCTCAATTAGATTAAGATTAAATATTTCTACAGAATATTTCAAAGGTAATATTATTTAATTCAGTTTGCATCATATTGGTAGGAACATTAGGTCTGGCTATACTTTTGCTAATGACACACTAAGTTTGATCACTTGCTTAAGGTAGTGACCTTCAGATCTCTCCATTATAAAGGTACTTTCTCTTAGATGCACTTCCGTATAACCAATATTCTTTTCTACAGCAAATATTTTACCTAATTGCTTTAGCATTCATTAATGATCCTTGCCTTGATCAATTATTACTGTGGAGTTTACCAAAATAGTGGTTTTCTAAATCTATCTTTTATTTTATATTTAATTTATTAACTGACTCTTTATAAAAAGAGAGTTCTTTTATCCAACTTTTTTTTCTCTCTTTTTTTTTTCTTTTTTGGAGGAGTAAGCATCATTATGGACTAATAGATTTTAATTTATGCAGGATATTACAATTAATTACAGTCATTCTTTTGAATGCTCAAGTTGTTTCAAATGTGGCTAATAGGAGCTTTGAGCTGGATCCTGAATCTTTGCAAAGAGACTTGTCCCTATTAGTTTTTGAGCACCTTCTTGCTCTTTATGGCACAAAATGTCTCAGTCTCACATTGCACTTCCCCTGCACAAACCTACAATCATTATTTCTTCAAGGATCCCTGGTTCCTATAACGGGCAAATTGAATTTAGAAGTACATTGGATATGTTAGTGCTTCTGGTTGCTGTTGCTTCTAGTACTTTCTTTACAGTTAGAGCTAAGAAGAATACTTGTTAAAATTGTTTGTTCTGATGCTGTAGCTGCTAGCCCCCAATAGACACATGGACCACCAGAAATCAGTGAGTTATAGGAAACACACTCTATTCAGCCAGCTGGGTCTGTCAGGGATACACAGACCCCAAATTAAGCAGCACCAAAATGTAAAGGTACAGAGTTTTTAAGCCCTAAACCCCGTTCTTTATTCTGTCTGAACACAAAGGACTATTTTTCTTCTATTTACTAACTGTCAACCTACAGGTTGGTTGTGCACATGGGGGTACAGAAGCGGAAAGCTTATTGTTAGAATGTTATGTTCCCATGGGTGATAGCCTATGTTCCCATGGGCGATAGCCAAGCAGTAATTTTCCAGCCAGCACATTCTCCACTGGCCTTAGCAGAAAGTTAAATCCTTGATTCTTCATGTGGAATTTGCTCATAGCTTCTATTTTGTAATACTAAAAGTTTAATAGAATTAATTATCTTATTTATATATGTAAATAAGAAATTAAGAAAACATGGGCCAAAAGTTAACGAGAAGAGGGAGAGTATTAAAGATCCAGCTACAGCAGATAGAAGGGTTATTAGCCATGGTGACCAAGTGAATATCCTATGAAACCAGTTACTTGATTCTAGTCTTTGTTTTTCCCTGGCATCTAAATTTTTCTATACTAGTAGTAAGCTTTCTGTAATTATTCCAGAGTTATTGGCATAGAAGCAACAGGTTTCACCTAGAGCCATACATAATCCGTCTTGTTCTAAGAATAATAAATCTAAACCTCTTCTATTTTGGAGGACTACTTCTGCTAGTGAATCAACTTGAAGTTCTAGCCTGCTGAGCTCAGTTAAGTTTAGGGGAGTTCCTACCCCGACATAGTAAGGATGTTTTGGGTTTAGGCACAACCAGCAATCTTGTCCTATGTCTGGGGTGGTCTTATTGTCATTAGCAATGTTATTAATATTCCTTCTGGTTTGGGTTGTGGCTGGTAGAATGCCTGGGATAAAGAGAAAAAAAAGAAGAAACAAAGGGTTAGATTTATATATGCTTGTGTCTTAGTCTTAAGGACCCATCTTCCTGAGCTGTCCACTCTCGTGCTGCCTTTACGTGGGAGTGATGAATCCATGATGGGATGCCGTCTACTTTAACTGCAGTGGTGTTGTCAGGTAGACAGTGAAGGGTCCTTTTCATTTGGGTTTTAGTCCCTTGAAAGTGAACTTCTGGATCCACAGAGTCACCAGGCTGAAATTGATGGGGAAGTCCTGGGGCTAAGTGGGCAGCAAAAACCTGGGACTAAATCTCCTTATGTACACTTTGAAGAGCCTGTAAAGACTTAAATAAGACAAAGTTACATAGTTCTGCCATTTTCCTTCTTCTATTCTAGGTACTAAAGGTGGGGGTTTTCCAAAGAAAATTTCAAATGTAGTGAATCCATTAATATATGGAGTAAACCTGACATGGAGAAGAGCAAAGGAGAGAAGATCTACCCAAGTGTCACTGATTTCAAATCCTAACTTGAATGTCTCTTTTAGGGTCTGATTCATTCACTCTACTTGGCCTGAACTTTGGGGCTGGTAGGCGCAGTGGAGTTTCCATTGTAAATTTAGGTAGCTAGCCAATTGTTGTGATACTTTTGCTATGAAGGCTGCCCCCTCATTTGACCCTAAAGTTCCAGGGATACCAAATTGAGGGAGAATTTCTTCTAGTAGTTTCATAGTAACTACTAAGGCAGTCTCTTTTCTGGTGGGGAAGGCCTCTACCCATCCTGGAAAGGTGTCTATAAAAACAAGTAAATATTTGTAGGCCCCCACAGTCGGGGTTACCTCAATGAAATAGACTTCCCAGTGGTCCCTTGGATAAGTTCCTCTTTCCCTATGCCTAGGTTCTTCTATCTTCCCCTTCTTTGGATTAACTTGGGCACAAACCACCATTGTGAGACAATCTCCTCTGCAGTTCTCCCTTCTAACAAGTGAAAGTAGGGTTCTAAACTTGGAGCTTCTTAGTTTGCCCTAGGTGTGTGTTCTGGTGAAGTTGATGGAGGAGAGTCCTTCCAAGGGCCGTGAGAGCCCAATTTTTCCATCTGGGGTCGACCACCACTCCTGTTGGTTCCTAGTGGCACCCTTGTCTTGAAAATATATGTTCTCTTCCACCATGTAGGTCAGAGATGGAGACAATTCTGGGTAAGGGACAACACTCAGTAGATGTGATGGGGGTTCTACTGGCCTTGTGGCTGCTGTTCTTGTCTCTGCATTGGCTCATTGGTTTTCCTCAGCCTCAGGACTAGTCCTTTTTTGATGCCCTTTACAAAAAACAATAGCAAGAGCCTTAGGTATCTATATGGCTTCAAGTAAGGCTAAGATTTCTCCTTTGTTCTTGATGTCCTTCCTAGCTGAAGTCAGAAGCCCTCTTTTCTTGTAGATGGCTCCGTGTATATGTGTAGTGGCAAAGGCATATTGGCTGTCAGTGTATATTGTGTCTGCCTTAACCTTTCCCCATCTTTGTGCCTCAGTGAGATCAATGAGTTCTGCCTTTTGAGCAGAAGTCTTATGGGGAAGAGCTTGTGACCAGATGGTGACAGAGTTATAACCACTTCTCCAGCATACCTCCTTCCTTCCTGCATGAAGCTGCTCCCATCTGTGAACAGAACATCAGCCTCAGGCAAAAGGAAGTCTTTGAGGTCTGGCCCTGAGAAACACACAGCATCAGTGAAATCTGTGCAGACATGAATGGGGGTCTTGGGGTCTGGGTTTGGCAACAGATTGGCTGAGTTGATGACAGTAGTTTTGAATTTTAGCCATACATTTGGGGTCATCTGGTGCCTCCTTGTTGTTGAACACCTTTCGGGCTATCTCAACAAGTTAGGATGGGCTCATCCTTGCAAAACCTAATTTTTGCTATTTACGCTGAATGTCAGGGGCTGCCTGAGTAGCAAAGGCTGTATTAATTGCCCGCTGGTTCTCAGAGTCCTCAGGATCAATGGGAGTGTGTACCTGGTACACCTCATTCAAGAAATGCTCCAGGGGATTCCTGAGGTCCCTCCCTGTATAACTTCAGTTACCTTAGAGTGTTTAGCTGGCTGACAAGCAGCCAGTCTAATTCCCACAATTAGAATCTGGTGGTACCCATCTAATGCTGTTCTCCCTGCCTGATAATTGTGTCCCCAGTCTGAGTAGGTGGAGGAAAATTTCTCCTCAATCTGTTCTCCTGCTTTCTCAACTCTCCTCCCTCCTGCAGCTATACTTTGTGTTTTAGTCTGAATGCTTCCTTGTTCTTTCTTGGTGAAGGGGATAATTAAAAGCTGTTTGCAATCATCCCAGGTTGGGCAGTGATTCTGAAAGACATTCTCTAAGAGTCCTTTTAATGCCTGGGGTTTCTCCAAGAAAGTGGAATTGCTAAATTATATGATAACTCTAATTTTAGTTTTTTTTTAGGAAATTTCATTCTGTTTTTCATAGCAGCTTTCAGTTTTTTTTATTTTTTATTTTTTGAAACTGCAGTTTTCTCTTGCACCTCCTTTGCTTGTTCTGATAATATTAATGAGTAACCACAAATATACATACATATATACTTATTTACTTTATCTTAGAACATATTTAAATTAGTTTTAAAATTATAATCAATATTCTAATAACAGAAAACCTACTGAGGTTTTGTTTGCAATTCCTTTGTTTTTAGAATATATCCAATTAAGGATGTACAGTCAGAGTACTGGGTTAATAATACTTTAATATTTTTTTCTGTATAATTATGTTTGATATATATTTATGCTTATATGTTTTGATTTTAAAGGTTTATGTTTTATACTTTTTAATTGAATTTTATTACCATTTGCATAATCAAAAAGTCAATACTATATAAACATATATATTCAAGGAGATAATTTGCTCTTATCTCTATACCTTCCACCTCATATTCCCCTACCCTTGCTTTCTTCTTTTAATTTAAGATAAAATTTCTAGTTAGTCCTTCTGCCCTTCCTATTTTTTTGAAAAAATAAGCAACCTTTTTTCCTTTTTTAATTTTGATTATTACATTTACTTCACTATATGAATGCATCATAGTTTATTCAACCAGTCCCCTATGAGTGGAGAGCTAGGTTGTTTCTGATTTTTTATTATTACAAATAATGCCACAATGAATAAACTTGTGCATATGTTTCATATTGTTGGAGTTAGATCTTCCAGGTATATTTCTAGAAGTTGAATTACTGAGTCAAAAAAAAACATGTTATTTTGTTAGATATTGCCAAATAACTCTCCATGGTGGCTGTGACATTTTACAAAGTCACTAGAAATTTAAGATGGCACTTATTTCTATACACCAAGTTAACAGACTTCATTTTCAGCATATATAAGAAATGCTATCTCAGTGTAGTTTTAATTTTAATACCTGTTTAATGTGCATGATAAATTTTTCACATGTTTGAAATGCATTTGATTTTCTTTTTCTGTGTACAATTTATGTTTTGTCTTTTTTCTATTGTGTTTTCAAACTTTTAAAAACACAAATACATGTGTTTTATTTGCTTTTATAGGTGACATACAGTTTAAGCCATAAAGCCACATAATGTTAGAGATATTTCCAAATGTTCCTTTTTAAGGTGATTATCTCTTCATAGTGAGAGTTTCTTTTGAAAATGAGATGCCCTTTTTATTATTAAAATACCACTTTTCCTTTGAAGGAAGGTGTTGATGAAGTGTTTATTCTTTTTAAAGTACATTCTAGGTAACACATTACTGAGAGCCTTTTGTCATCAGAGTAAAGGTTGGCACATTTGGAATATCTATTTTTTAGTAAAAAAAAAGTTTAATGCATTTCTAACTTCTACAGCTCCTTAAGTACTTCATCACAGTATAATCAAAGAACCTCTGTAAAATATAAGTTTCTGAGTCACACATCATATCTATATTGATGAGATTCCATTACTTAATGGTATGTTTTTTTATAAACTTAACTATGTTGATGACATCCTATAAATTATAAACAATACATTTGCATTGTATTATTATATGAGCATAAATAAATGTATGAAACCACTGTAATTTTGGGATTTATTTGTTAAGCAGCCAGTATAACCCTAACTAATATGCTTTAAATTAAATTATACTAAAAATATTTATTTGCCTCACTATTAGATTAAGATTACCCTAACGGTAGATAGAGATGGGGACACACTCATCTTTGTAGCCCTCATGGCAGAAGTATTCAATAAATATACATACACTGAATTAAATGACTCACTCAGAGTGAGTGCCAAGAAAATTTAGTTTAATATAACTCAAGAATGGCTTATGTGAGTTAATTATAATCTATTTTTAATAACTACTTTCTAGAGATAAAATTCTCATACCATAAAATTCACCTATTTGAAGAGGGTAGTTTTTAGTACATGCACACAGTTGTGTAACCATTACCAAATCAATTTTAGAACATTTTCATCACCAAAAAAAGAAACTCCTGAACTATTAGGAACTACTCAGCATTTCTCTCTGACCTGCCTCTTCTCTTACCCTTAGGCAACCACTAATTTATTTTCTTGTCTTTATAGATTTGATTATTTTGGACATTTCATATAAAATGAATCATATAACACGTGACTGGCTTTTGTATTTGGCTTCTTTTAGTTAGCATAATATTTTTAAGGCTCATCCATGTTCTAACATATATCAGCATCTTATTTCTTTTTGTTGTAGAATAATATTCCATTGTATGGCTATACCACTTTCTGTTTATCCATTCATTCATTGATGGACATTTGAGTTGTTTCTACTTTTTGGCTATTATCAATAAAAGTGTTGTAAACACCTGTGTACAAGTTTTTGAGTGAACATATGTTTTTATTTCTTTTGGGTATATACCTAGGAGTGGAATGTATCAGTTGTATGGTAACTACATGTTTTAACTTTGAGAAACTTCCAAACTGTTTTCTAAATCCTCTGTGCCACTTTAATTTTTTAGCAACAATGTATAATGGTTCCAATGTCTTTACATCTTCACTCACACTCATTACTGTCTTTTTTATTATAGCCAATCTAGCTAATAGAAAGTGGTATCTCATTGTGGTTTGAATTTGCATTTCTCTAATGACTAATTATGTTGAGCAGCATTTCATGTGCATATTGGCTATTTGAATATCTTCTCTGGAAAAATGTTTATTCAGTTCCTTTGCTAATTTTTAAATTGGGTTATTTATCTTTATGTAACTGAGTTGTAAGAGTTCATATAATTTACATATAATTATTTTATCAGATATGTGATTTGTAAATATTTTATACCATTCTTTGGTCACCTTCTCACTTCTTCAATGCACAAAGGTTTTTAATTTGGTGAAGTTCATTTTATTCATTTTTTCTTTTGTTGTTTGTGTTTTGAGTGTCACATCTAAAAACAAAACAAAACAAATACTGCCTAATCCAAGGTCTCAACAATTTATAGCTATGTTTGTTTTTTAAGTTTTATGGCTTTAGTTCTTACATTTATACATTTGATCCATTTTGAGGTAACTTTTAGATATGATTAAGGCAAGGATCCACCTTTTTTCTTTGGCACTTAGATATCAAGTTGTTCTAGTACCAGTTATTGGAAAGACTATTCTTTTCCTAATGAATTGTCTTGACACTTTTGTCAAAAAAATCTATTAACCCTAAATAAGAAGGTTTATATCTGGACTGTTAATTCTATTCTATTGATTTATATGTCTCTCTTTATGCCAGTATCACATAGTCTTCATTTCTGTGGTCTTGTAAATTAAAAAAAAAAAAGAACATGTAAAAAAAAAGAAACGTGAGTTCTCCAAATTTGCAAATTTATCTAAATCTTTTTAGCTCTTTTGCGTCTTTTTTTATTTCTATGTGAGTTTTAGCATAATCTTATTAATTCCTGCAAAAAAAAACAACTGAGATTTTCATAGAGATTGTATTGAATCTGTAGATCAATTTGGAGGAGTATTAATATATTAAAATATTAAGTGTTCCAATCCAGGAGCATGAGATATCTTTCCATTTATTTTGGTCTTTTATTTCTTTCAATAATATTTTGTAGTTTTCAGTGTAAAACTCTTGCACATTTTTGTGCAATTTATTTCTAAGTATTGTATTATTTTTGATGCTATTATAATTGGAATTGTACTCTTAATTTCATGTTTGGATTTTTCATTGCTAGTACAGAGATACAATATTTATGTATATTAATCTTGTATCCTGCAACCTTGCAGAACTCATTTATTAGTTGTAACAGTTTTATAAAGGATCACTTAAAATTTCCCATATAGAAGACCATGTTATCTGCAAATTGAGCATGATTGTATTCTTAACAAGCTTCAAAAAGAGTCCTAAAAGAGAACTTTCTGCTGGTTTAAGACTGTCAAATGTAGAACTCTAAAGGAGCACCCTTTAAAAATGCTGTCAGTTTCTAAGGCCAAGGAAGAACTTTGCAAAATATTTCACTTTCTCAACAATGTTATTTATGTTCAATATATATATTTTTTGGTGACCTATAAGATAAAATTCTAGGTACTGAGTTGAATTTACCTGGAAATCAAGATAGAATTTTTATATAGTGTAAATAATATATTACCATACATATCTCATCTAATTAGAATAAGCATTCAGCAGGATATTTAATATTTGATTATTTATACTTTCTCAGAAAACATTCCTTACATAGGAGGAAGTGAACACTATTGGTAAACGACAGGGATGTATACCCTGAAACCTCTTTAACCTTTAAACCACAAATCACTGTCCTGATGAAATGTCTACATTACTGTCAAATAATAAACACCCTAACAGTGATCCTATTTATAGGAGCATTCCACAACCCCATTATACCGGAACTATACACAGTCAACCTTATTGTAAAAACCCTCTTACTCACCGTCTTCTTCCTATGAATTCGAGCATCCTACCCACGATTCCGATACGACCAACTAATACACCTATTATGAAAAAACTTCCTCCCCCTCCCCCTAGCCCTATGCATATGACACGTAGCCATACCAATCACTATAGCAAGCATTCCACCCCAAACATAAGAAATATGTTTGACAAAAGAGTCACTTTAATAGAGTGAAACATAGAGGTGAAAACCCCCTTATTTCTAGAATAATAGGACTCGAACCTACTCTGAAGAATTCAAAAATCTCAGTGCTACCATATTACACCACATTCTAAGTAAGGTCAGCTAAATAAGCTATCGGGCCCATACCCTGAAAATGTTGGTTTATACCCTTCCCGTACTAATTAATCCACTAATCCTCACAATAATCATAATAACTATTGCACTAGGAACACTAATTGTAATAATGAGCTCACACTGATTAATAGTATGAATCTGGTTCGAAATAAACATACTAGCTATTCTCCCAATCTTAATGAAAAAATATAACCCACGATCCATAGAAGCCTCCACCAAGTATTTTTTAACACAAGCAACAGCATCAATACTCCTAATACTGGCCACGACCATCAATCTACTCCACTCAGGCCAATGATCTATTATAAACCCACTTGCCCCAACAGCATCTATCATTATAACACTAGCCTTAGCCACAAAATTAGGATTATCTCCATTCCATTTCTGAGTACCAGAAGTGACACAGGGAATTTCACTACTATCAGTCCTAATCTTACTGACCTGACAAAAACTAGCTCCAATATCTATTATATATCAAATCTCACCCACAATCAACACAGACCTACTACTCAGGATATCCATTCTATCTGTAGCTATCGGAGGATGAGGCGGACTTAACCAAACCCAGCTTCGAAAAATCATAGCCTATTCATCAATCGCCCACATAGGTTGAATGACGACAATCATAATCTATAACCCAGCAATAGCCCTACTAAATCTGATCATCTATATCCTAATAACAACAACAACCTTCACAGCGTTCATATTTAATTCAACAACAACAACCCTATCCCTATCCCACACATGAAACAAGACACCACTCCTCACCACAGCCATCCTAATCATCATATTATCCTTAGGAGGACTCCCCCCACTTTCAGGATTTCTACCAAAATGAATGATTATTCAAGAACTTACAAAAAATGATAGCATCGCTATACCCACTATCATAGCAATTATAGCATTATTAAATCTATACTTCTACGTGCGCCTGACATACTCCACATCCCTAACAATATTCCCAACCACAAACAATATAAAAATAAAATGACAATTTAAAACCATAAAATCAGCCCCCCACCTACCACCACTCATCATCCTATCAACTCTAATTCTACCTCTATCCCCAATAATAATATTGCTCGAATAGAAGCTTAGGTTAAACATAGACCAAGAGCCTTCAAAGCTCTAAGTAAATGCAATACATTTAGCTCCTGTTAAATAAGGACTGCAGGACTCCATCCTACATCAACTGAATGCAAACCAGCCACTTTACTTAAGCTAGATTGATGGGCTTTTATCCCACGAAAATTTAGTTAACAGCTAAATACCCTATATTACTGGCTTCAATCTATCCTATTATAATACAAAAGAAAGTTCCGGCAGAATTAAAGCTGCTTCTCTGAATCTGCAATTCAAAATGTATAACACACTACGGAACCTGGCAAAAAGGGGACTCACACCCCTGTATTTAGATTTACAGTCTAATGCCTGCTCGGCCATTTTACCTATGTTCATCAATCGCTGACTCTTCTCAACCAACCACAAAGACATTGGCACTCTCTACTTAATTTTTGGCGCCTGAGCAGGCATAGTAAGAACCGCATTAAGCCTCCTAATCTGAGCAGAAGTAGGACAACCGGGAGCCCTACTAGGCGACGACCAAATTTACAACGTAATTGTTACCGCCCACGCATTCGTAATAATCTTCTTCATAGTTATACCAATTATAATTGGAGGCTTTGGAAATTGACTTATCCCACTAATAATTGGTGCACCAGACATAGCATTCCCCCGAATAAATAATATAAGCTTCTGACTATTACCACCATCATTTCTACTACTACTAGCTTCTTCCACAGTAGAAGCCGGAGCCGGAACAGGATGAACAGTTTATCCCCACTTAGCTGGAAACCTAGCCCTTGCCGGTGCCTCCGTAGATTTAGCGATCTTCTAGCTGGAGTTTCCTCAATTTTAGGGGCTATTAATTTCATTACTACTATTATTAATATAAAACCACCAGCCCTATCCCAATATCAAACCCCACTATTTGTTTGATCCGTATTAATCACAGCCGTCCTATTATTATTATCCCTACCAGTACTTGCTGCAGGAATTACAATATTACTAACAGACCGCAACCTAAACACAACTTTCTTTGACCCAGCAGGAGGAGGCGACCCAATCCTATATCATCACCTATTTTGATTCTTCGGACACCCGGAAGTATATATTCTAATTCTTCCCGGCTTCGGAATAATCTCACATATCGTGACTTACTATTCAGGTAAAAAAGAACCATTTGGATATATAGGTATAGTATGAGCTATAATATCAATCGGATTCCTTGGTTTCATCGTGTGAGCCCACCATATATTTACGGTAGGACTTGACGTTGACACACGAGCATATTTTACTTCAGCAACTATAATTATTGCCATTCCAACAGGAGTAAAAGTATTCAGCTGATTGGCCACCCTACACGGAGGCAACATCAAATGATCTCCAGCAATACTATGAGCACTAGGCTTCATCTTTCTATTTACTGTTGGAGGCCTGACTGGCATTGTATTAGCCAACTCTTCATTGGACATTGTACTCCACGACACATATTACGTAGTAGCACACTTTCACTATGTACTCTCCATAGGAGCCGTGTTCGCCATCATAGGCGGATTTGTCCACTGATTCCCACTATTTTCAGGATATACCCTAAACTCCACATGAGCCAAAATTAATTTCCTCATTATATTTGTAGGCGTAAATATAACCTTCTTCCCACAACACTTCCTAGGCCTATCGGATATACCACGACGTTACTCAGACTACCCAGACGCATATACTACATGAAACATAGTCTCCTCTATAGGATCTTTCATTTCCTTAACCACAGTAATCCTAATAGTCTTTATAATCTGAGAAGCTTTCACCTCCAAACGAGAAGTATCAACCGTAGAGCTATCCACCCTAAACCTAGAATGACTACACGGATGTCCTCCACCATACCACACATTTGAAGAGCCAACATACGTCATTCTAAAATTATATATATAAGAAAGGAAGGAATTGAACCCCCCGTAATTGGTTTCAAGCCAATGCCATAACCACTATGTCTTTCTCCACCGAAGAGATATTAGTAAAATTTACATAACTTTGTCAAGGTTAAATTATAGGTTAAACCCCTATATATCTCTATGGCGTACCCTTTCCAACTGGGCTTCCAAGATGCAACATCCCCTATCATAGAAGAACTATTACACTTTCATGACCATGCACTCATAATCGTGTTCCTAATTAGCTCCCTAGTACTCTACCTTATTTCAGTAATACTTACGACCAGCCTTACACATACCAGCACAATAGACGCACAAGAAGTAGAAACAATCTGAACCATCCTACCTGCGATCATCCTCATTATAATCGCTTTACCCTCCCTTCGAATCCTATATATAATAGATGAAATCAACAGTCCCTACCTAACCGTAAAAACTATAGGACATCAATGATACTGAAGCTATGAATATACAGACTATGAAGACTTAACTTTCGACTCATACATAGTCCCAACACAAGATTTAAAACCAGGAGAACTCCGCCTCCTAGAAGTAGATAACCGCGTTGTATTACCAATAGAATTAACAATTTGAATATTAATTTCATCAGAAGACGTACTACATTCATGGGCTATCCCATCCCTGGGCCTAAAAACAGACGCCATCCCAGGGCGCCTAAACCAAACAACCCTCCTATCCACACTGTTGTGACTGGAATAACCAGACTCAACCTGAGTGCTCTGATATTAGAGGCAGTTTATTAGCCGGCGGCTGTCCTTCCAAAGGAGCAGCCCTGAAACATAAAGATACAAGGGTTTTAAGCCCAAAATCTCATTCTTCATTCTGTCTAAATCACAAAGGTTTAATATTTCTTCTATTCTCTACCTGTCACCCTAAAGGTGGGTTGTGCAAGCGGGGGTACAGAAGCAGAAAGTGTACTGGTAAAATGTTAGGTTCCCATGGGTAACTGTTAGGTTTCCAGGAGTAATAGTCAAACAATAACTTTTCAAGCAAGCAGGTGTCCAGAAGCGAGACATGGCAATTAGCATGTAGGCTCTTAACCTTAACCCATTACTACATCTTTGTGACCCTTTCAGTAGCACGCCATCACACACACGACCTGGATTATACTACGGCCAATGCTCCGAAATCTGTGGATCAAATCATAGCTTCATACCTATCGTCCTTGAAATAGTCCCATTAAAATATTTCGAAAAATGATCCTCATCCATACTATAAAATCATTAAGAAGCTAACCCTAAAGCGTTAACCTTTTAAGTTAAAGAATGGGAGTTCTAGCCTCCCCTTAATGATAATGCCTCAACTAGACACATGTATATGATTTATTACAATTTTATCAATAGTATGTACACTATTTATCATTATACAACTAAAAATTTTAAAACACATATACCATCAAAACGCGGAGCCAGCCACCACCAAAACAACAAAACACTCATCCCCCTGAGAAAATAAATGAACGAAAATTTATTCTCCTCTTTCATTACCCCTATGATAATAGGATTTCCTCTTGTGACCTTAATTATTATATTTCCAAGCGTGCTATTTCCATCAACCAATCGATTAATCAATAACCGCCTAATCTCAATTCAACAATGACTACTTCACCTCACATCCAAACAAATAATAACAATTCACAACCAAACAGGACAAAAATGATCACTAATACTAATATCACTAATTTTATTTATTGGATCAACCAATCTACTAGGACTACTACCACATTTCTTCACACCAACAACTCAACTATCCATGAACCTAGGAATGACGATCCCACTATGAATGGGAACCGTAACCCTAGGATTCCACCACAAAACCAAAGCATCCTTAGCCCACTTCCTACCCCAAGGAACCCCAGTACCACTTATTCCAATACTTATCATTATCGAGACTATTAGCCTATTTATTCAACCCATAGCCCTCACAGTACGACTAACTGCAAATATTACTGCAGGCCATCTACTGATCCACCTCATCGGAGGAGCCACCCTGGCATTATTAAGCATCAGCACTACAACTGCCCTAATCACATTTATTATTTTAATCCTGTTAATGAGCCTAGAATTTGCCGTAGCGCTTATTCAAGCCTACGTATTTACCCTCCTTGTAAGCCTATACCTACATGACAATACCTAATGACCCACCAAACACACACTTATCATATAGTCAATCCAAGCCCATGACCACTTACAGGAGCTCTATCAGCATTATTATTAACATCAGGCCTAGCAATATGATTCCACTTTAACACTATAAACCTATTAACACTAGGTCTATTAACCAACACAATAACCATATACCAATGATGACGAGATATTGTACGAGAAGGCACATTCCAAGGACACCATACACCAATTGTCCAAAAGGGCCTCCGGTATGGAATAATCCTATTAATTCTATCAGAAGTATTCTTCTTCATAGGATTTTTCTGAGCATTCTACCATTCAAGCCTCGCTCCAACGTCAGAACTCAGAGGTTGCTGACCACCCACAGGCATCCACCCTCTAAACCCCCTGGAAGTCCCACTATTAAATACATCCATATTATTAGCCTCAGGAGTATCTATCACCTGAGCCCACCATAGCCTAATAGTAGGTAATCGCAAACATATACTGCAATCCCTATTTATCACAATCCTGCTAGGAGGATATTTCACCATCCTCCAAGCCTCAGAGTATCACAAAACCCCCTTCACAATTGCAGATGGAATTTATGGCTCAACATTCTTCATAGCCACCGGATTCCACGGATTACATGTTATCATCGGCTCCACCTTCCTCACCTTCCTCATAGTATGCTTTATACGACAACTAAAATTCCACTTCACCTCTAAACATCATTTTGGATTTGAAGCCACTGCCTGATACTGACATTTTGTAGATGTGGTCTGATTATTCCTGTATGTATCCATCTATTGATGAGGTTCCTACCCCTTTAGTATAAACATTGCAATTGACTTCCAATCAATTAGCTTCGGCACATTCCGAAAAGGAGTAATTAATCTCATAATAACACTATTAACCAACACCTTTCTAGCATCCCTACTAGTCCTAATTGCATTTTGAATACCACAAATAAATACTTACGCAGAAAAATCCAGCCCATACGAATGTGGTTTTGACCCAATAGGATCCGCCCGCCTCCCCTTCTCAATAAAATTTTTCCTAGTAGCAATTACATTCCTATTATTTGATCTAGAAATCGCATTACTGCTTCCCCTCCCATGAGCCTCCCAAACCAACAACCTAAACATTATACTCATGACAGCACTAATACTGATTTTCCTATTAGCCATTAGCCTAGCTTACGAATGATATAATAAAGGACTAGAATGAGCTGAATAACTGATAATTAGTTTAACAAAAATAAATGATTTCGACTCATTAGATTATAGACATACCTATAATTATCAAGTGACCTTAATATACATAAACATAATATTAGCCTTTACAGTATCCCTACTAGGACTATTAATATATCGATCACACCTCATATCCTCACTCCTATGCCTAGAGGGCATAATATTATCTTTATTCGTAACCATAGCAGTAACAATTATAAATATACACCTAACACTATCAAGTATACTACCTATTATTATACTAGTCTTCACTGCCTGTGAAGCCACCCTAGGTTTATCTCTGCTAGTGATGGTATCAAACACATATGGAGTGGACCACGTACAAAACTTAAACCTCCTACAATGCTAAAAATTATTATACCCACAACCATACTAATTCCACTAGTCTGATTATCAAAAAATAGTATAATCTGAACACCACAGCCTACAGCCTAATAATTACACTAATCAGCCTACCACTGCTAAACCAACCCAACGACAACAGTTTAAATATATCCCTCACATACT
Organism: Macroglossus sobrinus; assembly: GCA_004027375.1. Classification (NCBI taxonomy): domain Eukaryota; kingdom Metazoa; phylum Chordata; class Mammalia; order Chiroptera; family Pteropodidae; genus Macroglossus; species Macroglossus sobrinus. Next base: position 375,154 of record PVKZ01001079.1, on the reverse strand, counting down.
TCTCAGACTCCCTTTCAACCCCTCTCCTAATATTAACAATATGACTACTACCCCTAATAATCATTGCGAGCCAATTTCACCTAATTAAAGAATCCCACACGTGAAAAAAACTCTATATCACTATACTGATCCTACTACAAATCTTTCTAATTATAACATTCACAGCCACAGAATTAATCCTATTTTATATTTTGTTTGAAGCAACTCTATTACCAACCCTAATTATTATTACTCAATGAGGAGGACAAACAGAACGACTGAACGCAGGACTATACTTTTTATTTTATACCCTAGTAGGATCTCTTCCATTATTAATTGCCCTAATTCACCTACAAAATATTACAGGAACATTAAACATCATTCTTACTCAATAATGATCAGAACCCCTGACAAACTCATGAGACAGTATCTTCATATGACTAGCATTCATAATAGCTTTCATAGTAAAAATACCCCTATACGGCTTACACCTATGATTACCAAAAGCACATGTAGAGGCTCCCATTGCAGGATCAATAGTTCTTGCTATGTATTTATAAGTACTGTAAGAATACATCTATAGGAGGCCATCCTATTTTTAGCCCTGAGGGACCCAAGACAACATGGTAGCAATGAAGAACATTGATTTTGGAGTCAAACAGACACAAGGAAGATAACAAAAACAACAAAATGACTTTGAATCTGGTTTTACTATCTGCTTAGCTCTGAGTCACATTTTTTATTTATAAAATTGAGATGTTAACATAATGACAATTTCACAGGATAATGTAAGACAGAATGAACAATTTTGTGGATGGTGGTAGTATAATTCTTAGATAGTCTAAGAAAGCAATAAATAAAGTCTATATCCCTAAACTCGCTAGGGGAAAAATGTTCAGGATAACCCCAACGTTCACTAAGAAGTGTAAATCATTGTAATCTCTTTTATATTTCTGAGATAAAAATATTTCAGAACTACTGCATATACAGAGTATTCCTTATTTTATAGTGGACTTTTAATAATTTGGTGTCATACGGTTGCTTTAGTGGAAATCATTCACAAACCCATTTGTAGACATGTATTAATCTTCTCAACATACCTTCCTTTGGAGAACCATTCCTTTTTATTGCAGGTTGACTATGATTATGTCAGAATGGGTCCATTCCCCCACTTTGGATAACCTCATTAACAGAGTTACTATTGACTTTGTCACAGAAAAAGATGCGAAATTATTTGAAAAGTTCATCATCAATTTTTTAGTTATTTTTTGATATTATTGATGAGTGGGGAGGGTATTAATTTAAGAGACTGAAGGCTTATGTGAAAGAGAAAGCGAGATTTGTCAAAGAAAGAGCTTTTTGAAATACATGTGTTTGGGAGCCAACCCAGATAATATTGTTGGCATAAAGGTAAAAAAAAGAGGTTTTAGGACAGATGGGGCACACACAAAATTATACATGTACATTATAGAGCCTACTAATGCATTGGTTAAGTCATGGTCAACAAACTACAGTCTTTGGATCACGTTGGCCTCCTGCCCATTTTTATATGATCCACAAGCTAAATATGGTTTTTTTTTTGTGTGTATTTTTTAACAGTCCAGAAAAAAATAAAAGAAAAATGTCTTTATACAAAAAGTTATTAAAAATCAAATGTTGGTGTCCTTATTTTTTTTAATTAAGTTTATTGGGATAACATTGGTTAAGAAAATTATGTAATTTTCAGGTATACATTATAATTTAATGTCTGTATATTCTATTGTGTTTTTACCACCCAAAGTTTAGTTTTCTTCAGCTATCATATATTTGATCCCCTTTACCCCTTATCTCTCCCCCTACCCCCTATATTTATCTCTCCACCCTCCTCCCCCACCCCACTAGTAATCACTACTCTATAGTCCTCTTGTAACCACTAGTCTATAGTCCATGTCCATGAGTCTCTGTCTTGCTCATTTGTTGCTTTTAGGTTATATCTCACATATAAGTGATATTATATAATTTTAATCTTTTTCTATCTGGCTTATTTCACTTAGCATGATTATCTTGAGGTCTATCCATGTTGTCGCAAATGGCAGTATTTCATCTCTTCTTATGGCTGAGTAATATTCCATTGTATGTATGGACCAAAGCTTCTTTAGCCAATCATCTATCTTAGAACACTTTGGTTGCTTCCATGTCCTGGCCACTGTGAACAATGCTGCTATGAACATCGGTGTGCAAGAATTTCTTTGCATACGGGCTTTCAAGTATTTGGGGTAAATACCCAGTAGTGGGATTGCTAGATCATATGGTAGATCAATTCTTAGTTTTTTGAGGAACCTGTTTTCCATAGTGTTCCTCATAGTTTTCCATAGTGTCTGTAACAATTTGCAGTCCCACCAGCAGTGTATGAGTGTTAATTTTTCTCCGTATCCTCTCCAACATTTGTTATTACTTGTCATGTTAGTTATAGCTATTCTAACAGGTGTGAGATAGTATCTCATTGTGGCTTCAAATTGCATTTCCCTAATAATTAGCGATGTTGAGCATCTTTTCATATATTCGTTGGCCATTTGTATGTCCTCTAGAGAGGAGTGTCTGTTCAGATCCTCTGCCCATTTTTGAATGGATCATTTTTTGTTGTTGTCGTTGTTGTTGTTGCTGTTGTTGTTATTGAGTTGTATGAGTTCTTTGTATATTTTGGATATTAGGCCCTTATCAGAGGTGTTGTTTGCAAATATATTTTTCCATTAGGATGGTTGTCTCTTTACCTTGTTGATGGTTTCTTTGGCTGAGCAGAAACTTTTTAGCTTAATGTAGTCCCATTTATTTATTTTAACTTTTGCTTCCCTTGCTTTTGAGGTGAAATTCATAAAATCCTCTTTACGTCCAAAATTCTTGAGTTTAGTTTCTATGTTTTTTTCTATGCATTTTATTGTTTCAGGTCTTATATTTAGGTCCTTAATCCATTTTGAGTTAATTTGGGTGTGGTGATAGACAACAATCTAGTTTCATCTTTTTGCAGGTGGTTCTCCAGTTTTCCCAGTACCATTCATTGAAAAGGTTTTTCTTTCTCTACTGTATGTATGTGGCTACTTTGTTGAAAATTATTTGTCTAAATAAAGATAAGTTTACTTCTGGACTCTCAATTCTGTTCCACTGGTCTGTGTGTCTCTTTTTCTGCTAATACCATGCCATTTAGATTACTGTCACTTTGTAGTATAATTTAAAGTCAGAGTGATGCATCCAGTCTCATTTTTTTGTCTCAAGATGGCTTTGGCAATTCGAGGTCTTTTGTGCTTCCATAAAAATCTAATAATTTTTTGTTGTTTTTCATCAAAAAAATGTCAATGAGATTTTAATGGGGATTGTATTAAATCTGTATAATGCTTTAGGTAATATGGTAATTTTAACTTTGTTGATTCTTCCATTCCAAGAACATGGAATATCCTTCTATTTCTTTGTATTTTCTTTTACTTCTTTTAATAGGGTATTATAATTTTCATTATATAGGTCTTTAACTTGTTATGTTAGATATTTTCCTAGGTATTTTATTCTTTTTGTTACAATTGCAAAATAAATTATTTTTCCCACTTATTTTTGATACTTCATTATTAGAGTATAGGAACACTATGGATTTTTGAATGTTGATTTTATATCCAGAGACTTTATTGTATTTGTTTATTGGTTCTAGTATTTTTCTTGTGGAGTCTTTAGAATTTTTTTTTATAGAGAGAATCATGTCATTTGCAAATAGTGACAGTTGGACTTCTTCATTTCCTATTTGGATGCTTTTTTATCTTTCTCTTGTCTGATTGCATTCACTAGGACTTCCAATGTTATATTGAGTAGCAGTGGTGATAGTGGAAAGCCTTGCCTTGTTCCTGAACTTAGAGGGAAGGTTTTTAGTTTTTCACCATTAAGTATAATGTTGACTGAGGGTTTGTCATAGATGACCTTTATTATATTAAGGTACTTTTCTCTTATACCAGTTTTTTAAGTGTTTTGATCATAAATAGATGCTGTACCTTGTTGAAGAATTTTTCTGCATCTATTGATATGATCATATGATTCTGATATTTAATTTATTTATGTGGCATATCACATTAATTGATTTGTGTATGTTAAAATGTCCCTATGCCTCTGGGATGAAGACCACTTGATCATGGTATATAATATTTCTAATATGTTGCTTTATTCAGTTCATTAGTACCTTATTTAGGATTTTTGCATCTGTGTTCAAGAAAGATATTTGGTCTTTAGTTTTCTTTTTTTGTGTGTTATTTTTACCAGGTTTTGGTATCAGAGTAATATTGGCCTCATAAAATGTTATGGGAAGTATTACCTCTTCTTCGATGTTTTGGAAGAGTTTGAGAAGAATATGTATTAAAACCCCTGTAACATTTAGTAGAATTCAATGGTGAAGCCATCTGGTCCTGGACTTCTACTTTTTGGTAGATTTTTGATGATTGTTTCAATTTCCATACTGCTGATCGGTCCATTTAGATATTCCAGATATTTTTGATTCAGTCTAGGAAGATTGTATTTTTCTAAGTACTGGTCCTTTTTTTTTTCTATATTATTAAATTCATTGTTAAATTTTTTTTCATAGTATTCTTGCATGATCCTTTGTATTCCTGTGATGTCAGTCGTAATTTCCCCTATTTCATCCTAGATTTTGTTTATTTGTATTCTTTCTCTCTTTTTTTTTTTAGTGAGTCTAGCTGGGGGTTTGTCAATTTTATTAATCTCAAAGAACCAGCTCTTTGTTGCATTTATTTTTTAAATCATTTTATTTTGTTTTCAATTTTATTTATTTCTGTTCTAATTTTGATAATTTTTTCTTCTGCTAACTTTAGGCTTCATTTGTTCATCCTTTTCTAGTTTTTTCTAAGATGACACATTAGGTTGTATATTTGGGTTCATTCTTGTTTTTTGAGATAAGCCTGTAATGATATGAACTTTTCTCTTATGATCGCTTATTTCGTATTCAAAAGTTTTGATATGTTGTATTATCATTATCATTCATTTCTATATAACTCTTGATCTCTCTTTTTATTTCTTCTCTGATCCAGGTATTCTTCAGTAGCATGTTGTTTAATCTCTATGTATTTGTGTTTCTTCCTGATTTCTTTCTGCAGTTAATACCTAGTTTCAAAACAGTATGATCAGAGAATATAGTTGGTATTATTTCTATCCTCTCACATTTGTTGAGGTGATCTCTGTGTCCCAGTATGTGGTTGATTCTTGAGAATGTTCTATGATTTCAATCCTCTCACATTTGTTGAGGTGATCTCTGTGTCCCAGTATGTGGTTGATTCTTGAGAATGTAGAGAAGAATGTATGAACAGCTTTTTGGGGATAGAAGGCTTTGTAAATGTCAATTATGTCCAATTGGTCTAATGTGTCATTTAAGGATGTTATTTCCTTATTGATTTTCTGTTTGGATGATCTGTCCATATCTTATAGTGGGGTATTTAAGTCCCATACTATGATAGTGTGTTGCTCTGTTTCTCCTTTAGTTCTGTTAGTAATTGCTTTACATATTTTGGAGCTTCCTGATTGGGTACATAGATATTAGTAAGATGTCTTCTTGGTGCATGATTCTCTTTTTTCATTATGAAATTTCCTTCAATATGTTTTTTTATCTTTTTTATTTTGAAGTCTATTTCATATGATATTAGTACCACTCCTCTCACATTTCTCTGAATGTCATTTCCTTGAAATATTTTATGCCCTTTCACTTCGAGTCTATATTTGTCTTTGGAGCTGAGATGTGTCTCCTAGAGGCAGAACATGATTGGGTTTTGTTTTTTGATCCATTCTTCAACTCTGCATTCTTATTGATGAGTTCAGTCCATTTACATTTAGGGTGAGCATTGAAATGTGAGGTCTTCTTATAGCCATTTTAATTTTTGCTTTCTGGTAACTCAGTGTTCCCATTGCTTCCTTGTCCTTTTGTTTCTGTTTTATTTATTTTAGTTGGCTTTTGTGGGTTTTTCCTCTGGTCTTTCTTGTTTTATGTTTTATACTACAGTTCTGAATCTTCTGAGTGTGCTTATCATTATGAATACATAAATGATAGTTATATATATATATATATATATATATATACAGTCATCCATTTTCCTCTGAATATGCCTTATTTCCATTCCCCTTTGCAAATTTGGATCTTTGAATCCTCCCCTTTCCAGTCATTGCTATCTGTTTGTTCCTATGTATGCTGAATGTTCATTACTATCTTCTTATAACTGTTCTCTTATTATTTAAACTTATAATGCCCTGTTTTTAGTAAGGGTTGCACTCCTCTGCTTCTATTTGACTAATAGTCACTTTACTCTTAATTATGTTTTGTTTTGTTTTGTTTTTTGTAATTTTGTTTCAGGTGAACTGACCCCTTTCAGTATATATTATTCTAGGCTGGTAGTTCCTTTCACTTAATAGTTTAAATATTTGATTCCATTCCTTTCTGGCTTCTAAGGTTTGTGCTGAGATATCCAAGGATAATCTCATGAATTTTCCCTAATAAGTTACAGTTTTCTTCTCCCTAGCTGCCCTGAGAATTCTGTCTTTGTTGCTGACCTTTGATATTTTTAATACAATATGTCTTGATGAAAGCCTTTTGGGGTTGGGATAATTGGGTGTTCTGTTGTCTTCTTGAATTCCAAACTCTAGCTCATTCTTTAGATTTGGGAAATTCTCATTGACTATTTGTCTAAAAATGTTTGCTAGTCCCTGCTGCCTTTCCTCACCTTCAATAATGCCCATTATTCTTATGTTTCCTCTTCTGATGGTATCAGCTAGTTCTTGAATTTCTCTTTCATTATTTTTCATTCTTCCATTTCTCTCTTCTTCCTTCTGATTTATTTCTAGATTTTCTTCTTTGATATCATCGATTCTTTCCTCCATTTCATCAACTCTATTTCTCAAGCTTGCTATTTCATTTTTCTACTCTTGCAGTGTGTTCTTCTTTTCCTGAAGTTCTATTTGGTTCTTTTTGAGGGTTTCAGTCTCCTTCCTATGCTCATCTAGTTGTTTTACAATTCCTGAAATTGTCGATTTGAGTTGTTTTGGATCTCACTGAGTTTTTTCAGAAGTACCATCCTAAACTCTCTGTCATTTAAGTTGCAAATATGTCTGTAAGCTTATTTTTTGGAGATTTTTCTCTTTCTTCGTAAGATACCTTGTCACCTTGGTTGTTCATGGTGTTTAATGGACTATTTCTCTGCCTGGGCATTAATGGAAATGTATTCTTTTTTATTTCCAGAAAGAAGATTTATTATTAATGGTCTCTCTTTAGCCTCCTGCAAAGAAGATGCTTTTCTTTTGGTTTTCAGTAGGTGTCATCTAAGCCTCTTGGATCCTTGCTTTATATGAAGTCTTAATAATGGTTTTTAAATGTTCTTGTAGATATTTAATCACACTCACTACCCTCAGCTTCAGTCCCTATCAGTGTCGGCAACAGTCTCAGTAGCATTTACTTATATTCCCCTGGGGCTTCATGGTGTTCCGTCTCGGAGGGACCCTCTGGGTTGGGGATCAAGAGCTACAGCTAAGCCTTGGTTTTGCAACCACCACTGATACAAAATCAAGTTGTTTTTCTGCCATCCAGTCCTACTTCTCTGCTTTCTTTCCTCATTGCTGTGCTCTGCAGCTTTCCCAGCAAGGCTGTTCCAGGAACTCACTGCAGGAACTCACCGCTCCTTCTCCTCTCCCCCTTCTCCTGCAAGAAACTCCTGTGGCTGCAAGAGGCAGCTTCTTTATTTCTCTGAGTTCACCACTCAACATTCAGGGTTCTGACCTGTGGTAGCTCTTATGCACAGATCTCACACCCAGATGTGCTGGTGTGCAGTTTGGATGTTTTTGGTTGAGTTTTAGATGTTCAGCTTATTGTTTTTTAGGGGGAGAGATCTGGGGATGTCTCTCACTGTGCTATGTTTCCAAAGATCTCTGTTGGTGTCCTTAAATGAAGTTTGCTAAAATACAGGAATACCCATTTGTTTAAATATTGTCTATGGCCATTTTTTTTACAACAGTAAAATTGAGTAGTTTCAACAGAGGCCATGTAGTTGAAAACCTAAAGTACCTAATATCTGTAACTTGACAGAATAAAAATGTTGGCCAAACTCCTGAGCTAAGGAAAGGAGGCCAGAAAGCCAAGAAGGGATAGGAGGTAATAGTGTGGTGAAGATAGAATGTAAAGTCAAATTGCCATGGTTTAGGTGGTTTGTCCTGAGCAAATTATATCATGTAGCTTAGATATAGTTTCACCAGCTGTAAAATGGAGATAATAATATTACCTTCTAATAGGGTTTTATTGAGGATCAATAGGGATAATTTTAACAAAGCATTTAGCATATAAGTGCTAAAAAAGTTGATTATTAGGCGAATAGGGCATTGTATATTCGGTAGGAAGGACTTGAGTCTCTTTTCTCCCCGTTGAATTGCTAGTCAGTTTGTTCCTTTCCTCAAATGTATAGTTCATGGCCATGCTTTCACTAACTACAATTAAACCACAAAAATGTAAGATTGGCTGGTGAATGACAAAGAATAACCTCTATTTGTTGCTTTTCATTTGTGGATTTTCCTATGGCCTGCATTGCTTTTATCTGGCTGGCTGACTGCTTATCTATATATAAGAATAAGACACATGTATACTCTGCCAATGAAGCAAAGTGGTAAATATTCAGTGCCTTTGAAACCCACTCAAGTATGTATAATACAGGTTGAAAGAGTATGCTTTTTTTTTTTTTTTTTTTAGTATTTGGGTTAGTATATTTATTGATGATTTTAGGAAAGAGCATATTTATCGCTAATTGTTGCTACATTGTTCTTGGTCTCCACTATGAGCTCAAAAAGTGGAGAGCCAACTCAGAGGCTGAAAAGGTTCAGCATCCTTATAAACTGGGTGAAATCTTCTTTGGCGACCCAACGACCTGGGCTAGTCTATTTATCTAGATGCCCATGTTTGTCTCTGATGAAATAATTTATTTGTAATTTTTATCTTCTATAGTTAGAAATCTATTATTGCCTGTATTTTGGATATAGAGCCTGCAGTGCATGAGTACATTGTAAATGAGAGTAAAAAAGAATGTAAATGAGTTGTCTTAAATGTCACAACCAGAAATACAACTGGCAATAAATCTCATGAGTGTCTATTCCCAGATATAATTCTCTTTCAGTTTTCAGCTCCAATGAAAATTTAATACTTGAGAAAACATAATTTTATCCTTTCATTATAGAGAAAATGCCTTTAAAAACAGTCATAAGGCAGCAGAAATATTAGAAGGAAATAGAATAAAAGCATTTACCCTTAAAAATGAACAATTGTCTAGGAAATAAGATGAGCTATTATCCTAAAAAAAGATAAATTACAACTCATTACTGAGTGGTTATTACTCATTAGCTCAAAGTTACATTTTAATTTCTCTTCTTTACCTCATTTCTAATTGTTATGCATCTAAGTTAAAAGTGAATAGCAAGCAATTTATGTTTTAATCACTGTAAAGTACTGCCCACTTGAAGCAAATGAATAAAGTGATTGGCAGTTTTAAAAATAAAGTATAAAGAGGTAAAATTTTCCCACTAAACTAATCAGTCTTTGTGCTAGATTTGGCATGGTAAGACCAATGTAGTCAGGCTATACCATCTTACGTTGAGTTTGTAAGGATTCAGAATAAGTCACCTCAAGATGTGCCTCTGTGGTAAGTAGATTACTTTGAGCTAAAGGCAATCAAAACACTGCAGTCTTAAAATAAAATTTTGCCTCCTCCACCACACCAAGAAGAATTTGAAATAGAGGCCTTGCCCATAATAAGAGGCTATCAGAGATAACCTTTTTTGACTTCTAATTACTGAATATCTGCTCTTTTTATTGTCCTGTGATGACCTTCCTTTCCTCTGAAGCCCCAGGGTGACACTTAGCTCAAAATATCATATATACATAATTTTTACTTTCTATCTTTGAATTTTTTTATTTATATGGGGTCTCTGACTCTATCATGTATTTTAAGTTCCCATACATATGTGCATAATTCAATTTGGTCATTTTTATCTTGCTAATCTATATCATGTCTATGTTTAGTAGACCAGCCAAAATAACCTTGAGGGTAGAGAAAAGAGTCTTCTTCCTACACAGGTTCTAAAAGACATAGATTGTCATTCTTAGAAGGCAAGGTCAATTAAGTTAAGGGATCTCTTATTCTTCTCTTGAAAGAGCAAGAGCAAATGTTTATGAAGAAACTTCATTATCCAGCCTGACAACCATATTAATTCTCGAAGTATGGCAAAGGCATATGAGAATTGTTTTTCTTTTTAATTTAGATCTAGACATTAAAATGCTTGAATTAATGAAGCTTTTTATTAACTGTTTTATTTTGTTTTGTTTTGTTTAATAGTGACATTGGTTAACGAAATCCAGTAAGTTTCAGATATTCAATTAAACAGTATGGCATATAATATTACATTGCGTGTTCAATGCCCATAGTTATATTTCTTTCTGTGGTCACATATTTCACACCTTACTCCATCTATTTCCCCTTCCCCCTCTTTCCCCTACTTTCTGGTAACCACTAGACTATTATCCATGTCTATGAGTCACGGTTTATCCTGCTTGTGTGTTGCTTTTAGGTTTATATCTCACATATAAATGATATCAGGTGGTTTTTAACTTTTTCTGTCTGGCTTATTTCGCTAAAAATGATTATTTCAAGATCCATTCACATTGTTGCAAATGGCAGTATTCATCTCTTCTTATGATTGAGTAATATTCCATTGTACATATGTACCACAGCTTCTTTAGCCAATCATTTATTGTAGGGCACTTTCATTGCTTTTATGTTCTGGACACTGTGAACAATACTGCTATAAACATTGATGTGCAAATATCTTTTCAGATATAGGTTTTCAAGTTTTTGGGGTAAATACTCAGTAGAGGGATTGCTGGATCATATGGTAGATCAATTCTTACTTTTTTTTGAGGAAACTCCATATGGTTGTCCATAGTGGCTGTACCAATTTGCAGTCCCACCAGCAGTATATGAGCAGTATATTGTGGTTTTTTGAGTTGCATTTCCGTAAGAGCTAGCAATGTTGAGCATCTTTTCATATGTTTATTGGCCATTTTTATGTCTTTTTGGGAGAAGTATCTTTTCAGATCCTCTGAATTTTTTTTATAATTAGACCTTTTTTGGTTTTTGATGATTGTGGTTATTGAGTTGTATGAGTTTTTTGTATATCTTGGATATTAGGCCATTATCAGAGGTGTTGTGTGCAAATATATTTTCCCCATTCGGATGGTTGTATCTTTACCTTGTTGACAGTTTCTTTTGCTGTGAAGAGCTTTTTAGTTTGGTGTAGTCCCACTCATTAATTTTTTTTCTTTTACTTCCATTGGCTTTGGTCAAATTCAAAAATCCTCTTTAAGTCTTAAAACTATGAAAACATAATTCTTATGTTTTCTTCTATGCAATTTGTTTCTGGTCTTATGTTCAAGTCCTTAGTCCATTTTGAGTTAATTTTGATGTGTGCTGAAAGATAATGGTCTAGTTTCATTCTTTTGTAGGTAGCTTTCCAGTTTTTCCTGAACCATTTATTGAAGAGGCTTTCCTTTCTCTACTGTATGTTTTTGACTCTTTTGTCAAAAATTATTTGCCCATATATACATGGGTTTACTTCTATACTTTTTTGTTACACTGGTTTGTGTATCTGTTTTCTGCTAATACCATGCCATTTTGATTATTGTCACTTTGTAGTATAAATATTTTATCTCAGGATGGCTTTGTCAATTCATGGTTATTTGTTCTTCCATACATATCTGATGATTTATTTGTTCAATTTTTTAAAAAAAATGCTGATGGAATTTTGATGGGGATTGCATTAAGTCTGTACAATGTTTTAGATAATAAGGTCATTTTAACTATGTTGATTCTTCCATTCCAAGGACACAAAATATCTTTCCATTTTTTTATATCTTCTTCAATTTCTTTTAATAGAGTCTACTAGTTTCATTATATAGGTCTTTCATATGCTTCATTAGATTTTTTCCTAAGTATTTTATTATTTTTGTTGCAATTGTAAAAGGAATTATTTTTTCACTTCTTTTTCTGACATTTCATTATTATAATACAGGGTTACTATGAATTTTTGAACATTGATTTTGTATCCAGAGACATTATTGTTTTTGCTTATTATTTCTAGTAGTGTTCTTGTGGAGTCTTTAGGGTTGTCTATAGAGAATCATGTCATTTGCAAATAGTAACAGTTTGACTTCTTTGTTTCTTATTTGGATGCCTTTTTTAAATCTTTCTCTTGTCTGATTGTACTTGCTAGGACCTCCAATGTTATATTGAATAACAGTGGCGATAGTGGACAGCTTTACCTTGTTCCTGATCTTAGAGGGAAGGTTTTTAGTTTTTCAACATTGAGTATAATGTTGGCTGAGCGTTTGTCATAGATGACTTTTATTATGCTAAGGTAATTTCCTTCTATACCAATTGTGTTAAGTGTTTTGATCATAAATAGATGCTGTACCTTGTTGAAGGATTTTTTCTGTATCTATTGATATGATCATATGATTCTGATATTTAATTTGTTTATGTGGTATGTCACATTAATTGATTTGTGTATGTTGAATCATCCCTGTGTCCCTGGAATGAAGCCCACTTGATCATAGTGTATAATCTTTTTAACATGTGGCTATATTCAGTTCACTAGTATCTTATTTATAATTTTTGCATCTGTGTTCATGAGAGATATTGGTCTGGAGTTTTCTTTTTTTGTGTTATCTTTACCAAGATTTGGTATCAGGGTGATATTGGTCTCATAAAATGAGTTGAGAAGTATTGCCTCTTCTTCAATTTTTTGGAAGAGTTGAAGAAGAATAAGTATTAAATCTTCTTTGAATGTTTGATAGAATTAATTGGTAAAGCTGTCTGGTGCTGGAATTTACTTTTTGGTAAGTTTTTCATGATTGTTTCAATTTCTATACTGCTGATCAGTCTCTTTAGATTTTCCAGATCTTCTTGATCCAGTCTAGGAAGTTTATATTTTTTCTAAGTATAGGTCCATTTTTTTAGGTTATTAAATTTATTATTATATACTTTTTCATGGTATTATTGCATGATCCTTTGTATTTCTGTGATGTCAGTTGTAATTTCCCTCATTTCACCCCTGATTTTGTTTATTTGTGTTTTTTCTCTTTTTTCTTTAGTGAGTCTAGCCAGGAATTTGTCAATTTTATTAACCTTCTTAAAGAACCAGCACCTGTTGCATTTATTTTTTCTATTGTTCTTTTGTTTTCAATTTCATTTATTTCTGCTCTAATTTTGACAATTTCTTTCCTTCTGCTCACTTTAGGCTTCATTTGTTCTTCCTTTTCTAGTTTTTTTAAGATGAAGAGTTAGGTTATTTATTTGGACTCATTTTTGTTTTTGGAGATAGGCCTGTAACTATATGAACTTTCCTCTTGTGACCACTTTTGCCATGTCTCAAAAGTTTTGATATGTTGTACTATCATTATCATTCATTTTTATGTATCTCTTGGACTCTCTTTTTATTTCTTCCCTGTCCCAATTCTTCTTCAATAGCATGTTGTTTAATCTCCATGTATTTGTAGTTCTTCCCACTTTCTTTTTACAGTTGAACTCCAGCTCAAAGCATTATGATCAGAGAATATGGTTGGTATGATTTCAACCATCTTAGATTTGTTGAGGCTATTCTTGAGAATATTCCATGTGCACTAGAGAAGAATACATAAGCAGCTGTTTTGAGATGGAAGGCTCTGTAAATGTCAATTATGTTTATTTGGTCTAATGTGTCATTTAAGGATATTATTTCCTTACTGATTTTCTGTTTGAATGATCTGTCCATATTTGACAGTGAGGTATTTAAATCTCTTACTACAATAGTGTTTTGGTCTGTTTCTCCCTTTAGTTCTGTTAGTAATTGTTTTACATATTTCGGGGCTCCCTGATTGGGAGAATAGATATTAATAAGTGTTATGTTTTTCTGGTGCATGATTCTCTTTACCATTATGAAGTGTCCCTCAGTATCTTTCTTTACCTTTTTAATTTTGAAGTCTGTTTCATCCAGTATAAGTACCACTATCCCGCTTTTCTATGAATGCAGTTTGCTCAAAATATCATTTTCCACCCTTTCACTTTGAGTCTATATTTGTCTTTGTAACTGAAATGTGTCTCCTGGAGGCAGCATATAGTTGAGTTTTGTTTTTTGATACATTCTGCAACATCATGACTTTTTATTGATGAGTTCAGTCCATTTACATTTAGGGTGATTATCGAAATATGAGGTTTTCTTATAGCCATTTTATCTTTTGCTTCTGGAAGCATGGTGTTTCCATTGCTTCCTTGCCCTTGTGTTTCTGTTTTCTTAATTTAGTTGGTGTTTTGAGGTTTTGCCTCTGGTTCTTCTTGTTTTATGTTATATACTTCAGTTCTGAATCTTCTGTGTGTGGTTACCATTATGAATATGTAAAAGATAGTTATATATATATATATATATATATACACATAGTTATCCATCTTCTTCTGCACGTGCCTTTTCTCCATTCCCTTTTGCAAATTTGGAACTTTGAATCCTTCCCCTCCTTTTTTAAATTTTTATCTCCATTTGACCCTATGTATGCTGAATGTTCATTACTATCTTGTTATAACAATTCTTTTCTTATTATCTAAGCTTATAATGCCCTGTTCTTAGTAAGGGTTGCACTTTTCTGCTTCTATCTGCCTTCTAGTCACCTTACTCCTAATTATGTATTTTTTTTGTCATTTTGTTTCAGGTGAACTGATTCCTTAGGTGAGTATTTTTTTATAGTGTAGGACTTGTGGTGGAGAATTCCCTCAATGTTTGTATGTTTGGAAAGGTCTTAATTTTCCCTTCATATCTAAAGAAGAGTTTAGCTGGATACATTATTCTAGGCTGGTAGTTTCTTTCACTTAATAGTTTAATTATTTGATTGAATTTCTTTCTGGCTTGTAAGGTTTGCACTGAGGAGTCTGAAGATAATCTAATAGGTTTTCCTTTATAAGTTACTGTTTTCTTCTCCCTGGCTGCCCTGAGGATTCTGTCTTTGTCATTGATTTTTGATAATTTTAATATGATATGTATTGGTGAAGGCCTTTTTAGATTGAGATAATTGGGTGTTCTGTTGACTTCTTGAATTCCAAGCTCCAGGTTACTCCTTATATTTGGGAAATTTTCATCAACTATTTCTCTGAAAATGCTTTCTAGTCCCTGCTCCTTTTCCTTGCCTTCGATAATGCCCATTATGCTTAGTCTCCTCTCCTGATGGCAAGTTCTTGAATTTCTCTTTTATTATTTTTCATTCTTCGGTTCTTCTTCCTTCTGATTTATTTCTGGATTTCTGTCTTCGTTATTACTGATTCTTTCCTCCATTTGGTCAACTCTACTTCCCTAGCTTGAAATTTCATTTTTCAACTCTTGCAGTGTGTTCTTAATCTCCAGAAGTTTTATTTGTTCGTTTTGACGGTTTCACTCTCCTTGCTCTGCTCAACTAGGTGTTTTTTCAGTTCTTGAAATTGTTGATATGACTCGTTATGGAACTCACTGAGTTTTTTCAGATGTACCATCCTTAATTCTGTCATTTAAATTGCATATTTCTATGTTTGTAAGCTTATTTTCTGGAGATTTTGTCTTTCTTTCTGCGATGCCTTGTCACCTGGCTTGTCCATGGTATTTAATGGACTATTTCTCTGCCTTGGCATTAATGGAGTTATATTTTGCTTTTTTTCCAGAAAGATTTATTATATAAAGGTCTCTCTTTACCCTGCTGGAAAGAAGGTGGTTTTTTTTTTTTTCTTTTCGTTTCCAGTAGATGGCATCTAAGCCTCTTGGATCCCTGATTTATATAAAGCCTAAAAAATGTTTGTTTATTTTCTGATAGATATTTAATCACACTTGCTACTCTCAGTTTCAGTCCCTGTCAGTGTTAGCAACAGATTCGGTATCATTTGCTCAGATTCCCCTGAGTCTCCATGGAGATCGGTCTCAGAGGGTATGTGGGGAAGGGCCTTGTGGGTTGGGGTTTGGGGACTGTGCCTCAGCCTCGGTTTTGCAACTGTGGCTGATAAAAATCAGCCTGCTTCTCTGCATTCTGCCCTGATGACTAGGTCCTGCCTCTGGCCAGTGCGGGGAGCTCACAGCTTTCCCAAGGTAGCTGGCTAATCAGGGAACTCGTGGCTCCCTCTCCTCTTCCCCTTCTCCTACAGGGAGCTCCTCAGGCTATGAGAGGCAGTTTCTTTATTTCTCCCAGTCCACCGCTGAATACCTGGGGTTCTGAGCTGTGGTAGCTCTTTTGCGCAGATCCCATGCTCATACTTGCTGGTGTGCAGTTTGGGTGTTTTTTGTTGTTTTAGATGTTCAGCTTATTGTTTCAAGGGGAGAGATCTGGGGATGTCTTTCACTTCTTTATGTTTCCACAGATTCCTGCCATACTATTTTCCAAAGTGGTTCTGACCACTTTGGATTCCCAACAGCAATTTCTATGAGAGATCTTATGCTCAACACCTTCACCAACATGTGGTATTGTCAATCTTTTAATATTAGTCATTTGAGTAGGTGTATAGTATATATCATTGGGGTTCTAATTTACATTGTCCTTATGACTAACAATGTTGAGTAACTTTTCATGTACTTATTGGTCATTCATATACTTTTTCAGTCAAGTGTCTGTTCAATCATTTTATCAATTTTTTAAAAATTATTTATTTTAATTAGTTTCAAGTACACAGTACATTGGTTAGACATCTACATAGTTCATAAAAAGATTTCCTCAGTTGCTCCCTGCCTCCCCTGACCCTTCACTTAGCCAACCTATTAATGCTAACTGCATTTCCCATGCCATGCTCCTCATCCCTGTGACCATCCATCAGCTACTAATTTGTACTTCTTTGACCCTTCACCCTATTCTCCCAGCACTCCAACCCTGTCTACCTTTTGTGCATCACCATTGTCTACTATATTTGTGAGTCTGTTTTTGGTTGGTTTGTTCTTTTTATTCCTTACATTCCACATATAAGTGAAACGATATAGTGTTTATCTTTCTCTGTCTGACTTAAATACCTTCTAGGTTTATCAAAGCAATATCTTTCTATATCCCCTTCCTTTTAGTCTGTGTGTTTCCTTTAATCTAAAGTGAATGTCTTGTAGGCATCATACGTAGGGGTCTTATTTTCTTATCCTTTTAGCCACTCTGTCTTTTAGTTGGAGCACTTAATTCTTTTCCATTTGAGGTACTTATTGATAGGAATGTAGTTGTTACCATTCTTTATACCTGTTTTTGATACATGTGTTTTCTTTTTAAAGAAGTCCCTCCAACATTTTCTGTAATACTGGCTTGGTGGTGATAAATTCCTTTAGCTTATTTTTGTCTGGGAAGCTCTTTATTTGTCCTTCAACTCCAAATGATAGCTTTGCTGGATAAAATATTTTTGGTTGTAAATCCTGGGGCTTCTTCATACCAAATATTTTATTCCAAGCCCTTTTGTTCTGCATAGTATCTCTTGAGAAATCAGATGCCAGTCATATGAGTGTTCCCTTATATGTAATCATTTGTTTTTTCTCTTGCTGCTTTTAAGATTTTTTTCTTTGTATTTAACCTTTGGCATTTTAATTATGATGTGTCTTGGTGTGGGCCTCTTTGGATCCCTGGTTTTTGGGGTTCTCTGAGCTTCCTGAGATTGTATGTTCATTTCCTTCACCAGGTTAGAGAAGTTTTCCATCATTATTTCTTCAAATAGCTCTTCAACATCATGTTTTCCTTCAAGTACACTGATCAGATGGATATTTTGACCTTTAATAGTGTCCCATATGCTCCTTAAATTATTTTTATAGTCTTGGTCTCTTTTTTATTGCCATTCTGATTGAGTATTCTTGGCTTTCCCATCCTCTAGATAGGTCATTTGATCCTCTTCTTTATTCACTTTGTTTATACCTTTGTTTATTCCATTTACTATACTTCTCATTTTGTCAATTTTAATTGGATTACTTGTCTTCCTATTGAGTGAAAGGAGATATTTATATATTCTGGATACATGTCAGATATGTGTATTGAAAATACATTTTTTTATCCCTGTCTGTGGCTTGCCTTTTTATTTTTTTAATGGTAACTTTTGATTAGCAGAAGTTTTACATTTTGATGAAGTCCAGTTTATCAATTTTTGCCTTTTATGGTTTATGATTTTTGTGTCCTAAGAAATCTTTATCTACTACAGAGTCCCAAATTTTCTCCTATGTTTTCTTCTAGAAGTATTATAGTTTGGGTTTGTATTTTCTTGTGGGGGGGAGGGTTCTAGTTTATTTATTTATAGGGTATAAGTGATTGATTTCAAAAAGAATATAAGGTGACTTATACATGAAATACAACAGGATAACAAAGTAGAAGTAGGTGAGAATGTTAAATGGAAAAATAAAGCTAGCAGACGCAAAATAGACCCATGAATGAGCCTGAAGATAAATTTATAATCTGGTGCTGATGTCATCATCTGATATTTGTGTGTTGCTCATACAATTGCTCCGAAAGAGTAAATTTTATGTATTTTCAAATAATGATGTGAAGTTTTAGGTTATATTTCAAATGTGTAGCTTACTAGAATTAGGTTAATAAGCTTCTGTTAAGTAAGTTATAGCCTTAAGTTTTATGTTATGTATAGATTTGTAGAAAAAGAAAACCATGTTCTAGTATATACTACATCCTTTTTTTCCTCCATCATTTTT
Source organism: Macroglossus sobrinus (assembly GCA_004027375.1). Classification (NCBI taxonomy): domain Eukaryota; kingdom Metazoa; phylum Chordata; class Mammalia; order Chiroptera; family Pteropodidae; genus Macroglossus; species Macroglossus sobrinus. The sequence continues at coordinate 356,443 of PVKZ01001079.1, read as the reverse complement.
AAGCTTAAAATGCTGCTAGTATTATACAGATTTAATGCAGTCCTCATCAAAATCCCATTGGCATTTTTTAAAGAGATAGAACAAAAAAATAATCAGATTTCTATGGAAGCACACACACACACACACACACACACACACACACACACACACATTGCCAAAGCCATCCTGAGATAAAAGAATGAAGCTGGAGGCATCACTCTGCCTGACTTCAAATTATGCTAAAAAGTGACAATAATCAAAACGGCATGGTATTGACAGCAAAACAGACACACAGACCAGTGGCACAGAATCAAGAGTCTAGAATTAAAGCCATATTTATATGGACAAATAGTTTTTGACAAAATGCCAAAAACATATAGTGGAGAAAGGAAGCTTATTCAATAAATGGTGCTGGGAAAACTGGAAGGCCACTGGCAAAAGAATGAAACTAGACTGTTGTCTATCACCACATACCAAAATTAACTCAAAATGGATTAGGGACATGAATATAATAATAAAATGCATAAAAGAAAACATAGGAACTAAACTCAAGGAACTTGGAATTAAAGAGGATTTTTTGAAATTTTTTGAAATTTATTGGGGTAACATTGGTTAATACAATTATCTAATTTTCAGGTGTATATTATAATTTGACATCTATATATTCTATAGTGTGATTACCACCTAGAGTCCAGTTTCCTTCAGCTACCATATATTTGATCCCCTTTACCCACTTCACCTTCCCCCTAAACCTGTATTTGACCCCCTTTACCCCATATACCTCTTCCCTCCTCCCCTGTCTCACTAGTAACCACTAGTCTATAGTCCTCTGGTAACCACTAGCCTATAGTCCATGTCCATGAGTCTCTGTTTGTCCTGCTCATTTGTTGCTTTTAGGTTTATATCCCACATATAAGTGATATCATGTGATTTTCAACTTTTTCTGTTTGGCTTATTTTGCTTAGCATGATTATCTCGAGGTCCATCTATGTTGTCATAAATGACAGTATTTTATCTCTTCTTAAGGCTGAGTAATAGTCCATTGTATATATGTCCCACAGCTTCTTTAGCCAATCATTTATCGTAGAACACTTTGGTTGCTTCCATGTCCTGGTCACTGTGAATAATGCTGCTATGAACATCAGTGTGCAAATATTTTGTTGAATATGGGTTTTCAAGTTTTTGGGTTAAAACTTGAAAACCCATATCCAACTGGATCATATGGTATATCAATTCCTAAATTTTTGAAGAACTTCCATACTGTTTTTAATAGTGGCTATACCAATTTTCAGTCCCACCAGCAGTGTATGAGGGTTCCTTTTTTTCTACATTCTCTCCATCATTTGTTATTACTTGTTCTTTTGATTATAGCTATTCTAATAGGTGTGAGATGGTATCTCATTGTGGTTTGATTTCTATTTCCCTAATAGCTAGCAGTATTGCGCATCTTTTCATATATTTGTTGGTCATTTGTATGTCCTCTAGGGAGAAGTGTCTGTTTAGGTCTTCTGCCCATTTTTTGATTGGATAGTTTGTTTTTGTTGTTGTTGTTATTGAGTTGTATGAGTTCTTTGTATATTTTGGATATTAGGCCCTTATCAGAGGCATTGCTTATAAATATATTTACCCATTCAGATGGTTGTTTTTTTACCTTGTTGACAGTTTCTTTTGCTGAACAGAAACTTTTTAGTTTGATGTAGTCACATTCATTTATTTTAGCTTTTACTACCCTTTTTTTGAGATCAAATTCATAAAATTCTCTTTAATTCCTTGGTCTTTGACTTTAGTTCCTATGTTTTCTTCTATGCATTTTATTGTTTCAGGTCTTATATCCAGGTCCTTAATCCATTTTGTTAATTTTGGTGAGTGATGATAGATAAAAGTCTAGCTTCATTTTTTTTTTTGTAGGTGGCCTTTCAATTTCCCCAGCACCATTTATTGAAGAGGCTTTTCTTTCTCCACTGTGTTTTTGACTTTTTTTGTCAAAAATTAATTTCCCATATAAATATAGGCTTACTTCTAGACCCTCAATTCTGGATTTTATGATCAAAACACTTAACAAAGTGGGTATAAAAGGAAAGTACCTTAACATAATAAAGGCCATATACGACAAACCCTCAGCCAAAATTATACTGAATGGTGAAAAACTAAAAACCTTTCCTCTAAGATCAGGAACAAGGCAAGGATATCCAGAACCGCCACTATTATTCAATATAACATTGGAGGTCCTAGCGAGTGAAATCAGCCAAGAGAAAGATATAAAAGGAATCCAAATAGGAAACTAAGAAGTTGAACTGCCACTATTTGTGGATGACATGATTCTCTACATAGAAAACTCTCATGACTCCACAAGAACACTACTAGAAACAATAAGCAAATACAGTACAGTGTCTGGATACAAAATCAACGTTCAAAAACCCATAGCGTTCCTATACTCTAATAACAAAGTGTCAAAAAAAGAAGTGGAAAAAATAATTCCTGTTGCAATTGCAACCAAAAGAATAAAATACCTAGGAATAGTTTTAACGAAACATGTGAAGGATCTATATAATGAAAACTACAAGACTCCATTAAAAGAGATCGAAGAAGATACAAAAAAAAAGGGAAAGATATTCCATGTTCTTGGATTAGAAGAATTAACATAGTTAAAATGACCATATTACCTAAAGCATTAACAAAAATTAAAAAAAAATAAAAATAAACATGCTTGTATGCACATACACACACACAATGTAATAATTCATTTTATTCTTCAATAAGTTATGGTACATTCAGTGGTACATATAATAGGTACATATAATAGAATATTATGCAGACATCACATAGATTTTGCTAGTACAGAAAGACATGTACATACATATGTATATATTAAATGTTCATGTGTGTCTCTGAATCTATTCTACTGAAATAAAAGCAGGTGTAAACCTTTTGTACAAAGGTGGTCACTGTAGTATTATTTGTAATGATAAATATAAAAATATACTAATAAAAATGTTCATAAATGGGAGATTGGTTAAATAAATAAGGTATACTCATCAAGTGGAGATCATGCTGTTGTTTATTTGGGCTAATTTTTGTTTTAGTAGATAAGCCTGTATTGATATGATCTTTCTTCTTATGACCACTTTTGCCATGTCTCAAAGTTTTGATGTATTGTACTATCGTTATCATTAGTTTATCATTAGTATCTCCTGATCTTTTTTCATTTCTTCTCTGACCCAATTATTCTTCAGTAGCATATTGTTTAATCTCCATACATTTGTGATTCTTTCTGCTTTCTTTTTACAGTTGATCTCCAGTTTCAAAGCATTATAATCAGAGAATATGGTTGGTATATTTTCAACCCTCTTATATTTGTTGAGCCTATCTCTGTGTCCCAGTATATGGTCAAACTTTGAGAATAGTTTATGTACAATAGAGAAGAATGTCTAAAAATTGTTCTGGGATGAAAGAATCTGTAAATGTTGAATATGTCCAGTTGGTCTAATGTGTTATTTAAGGATGTTATTTTCTTATTAATTTTCTGTTTGTATGATCTGTCCATATCCAACAGTGGGGTATTTAGGTCCCCTACTACGATAGTGTTTTAGTCTGTTTCTCCTTTTAGTTCTGTTAGTAATTGCTTTATATATTCCGGGGATCCCTGATTAAGAGCATAGTTAATAATTGTTATATAGTCTTGGTGTATGATTCCCTTTACCATTATGATGTATTTCTCAATATCTTTATCTTTTTAAATTTTGAATCTGTATCAATTAATATTAGTATTGCTTCTCTCATTTTTCTCTGAATGCCATTTGCTTAAAGTATCATTTTCCACCCTTTCACTTTGAGCCTACATTTGTCTTTGGAACTTAGGTGTATCTTCTGGAGGCAGCATATGGTTGGGTTTTGTTTTTTGATCCAGTCTGTAACTCTGCATTTCTATTAGTGGGTTAACTCTGCATTTCTATTAGTGGGTTCAGTCCATTTACACTTAGAATGATTATTGAAATATGTTTTTTTTTTATTTTGATTGAGTTTTGTGTATTTTCTCTCTTGCCCTTCTTGTTTTATGTGATATACTTCAATTTTAAATCTTTGTTGTGTGGTTACCAATATGAATATGTAGAGAATATTATATATATATATATATATATATATATATATATATAATATGTTTATTTTCTTCTGCATGTGCCTTATCTCCATTCCCTTTGTGAATTTGGATCTTTGAATCCTCCCTTTTTCTGTCATTGTTGTCTCATTTTGTCCCTATGTATGCTGAATGTTTATTACTATCTTGCTATAACAAATCTCTTCTTATTTTTTAGGCTTATAAAGCCCTGTTCTTAGTAAGAGTTGCCTGCTAGTCGCCTTACACTTATTTATGTTTTTTTTTATCATTTTGTATTAGGTGAGCAGACCCCTTTCAGTATTTCCTGTAACTCAGTCCTTCTAGTGGAGAATTCCCTCAATTTTTGTATGTCTGCAAAGGTCTTTATTTCTCCTTCATATCTAAAGGAGAGCTTAGCCAGATACATTATTCTTGGCTAGTAGTTCCTTCCATTTAATAGTTTAAATATTCAGTTCTACTTTTTTTTTTTTTACTTGTAAAGTTTGGGTTGAGAAGTCTGACAATAATCGAATAGGTTTTCCTTTATAGGTTTATCATTTTCTTTTCCCTGGCTGCCCTGAGAATTCTTTTTTTTTCACTGATAAAGAAATTTTTGATAATTTTAATACAATGTGTCTTGGAGAAGGCATTTTTGGATTGAGATAATTAGGTGTTCTGTTGATTTCTTAAATTCCAAGCTCCAGCTCATTCCTTAGATTTAAGAAATTCTTGTCAACTATTTGTCTTAAAATGCTTTCTAATCCCTACTCTTTTTCCTTCCCTTCAAGAATGATCAATATTCTTATGTTTTTTTCCTGGGTGGTATCAGCTGGTTCCTATATTTCTCTTTCATTATTTTTTATTCTTTGGTTTCTTTTTTCTTCCTTCTGATTTATTTCTAGATTTCTATCATTGTTTTTATTGATCTTTTTCTTCATTTGGTACACTCTATGTCCCAGGCTTGCTATTTTATTCTTCATCTTTTTCAGTGTGTTCTTTATCTCTGGAAGTTCTATTTGTTTCTTTTTAAGGGTTTCAATATCTTTTCTGAAAAGATCCATTCTGCTGATCTAGTTGTTTTTTTTTTCAATTCTTGAAATTGTTTCCATAAATTATTTTGGATCTCACTGAGTTTTCTCAGAAGTACCATCCTGAATCCTCTGTCATTTAAGTTGTATGTTTCTATATCTCTAAGGTTATTTTCTGGAGAATTTTTTTCTTTCTTGCTTAGCTGTCTTGTCACCTTGGTTGTTCACGGTGTTTAATGGGCTATTTCTCCATTTCGAATTTAATGGAAGTGTATTCTGTTTTCTTTTTCACCCTCAGAAAGTTTTGTTATATAAAGATCTCTTTTTAGCCTGTTGGTAAGAAGATATTTTCCTTTTGATTTTCAATAAGTGGCATCAAGCCTCTTGGATCCATGCTTTATATAAAATCTTAATACTTTTTTTCTTTTATATATTTATTCACACTCATTACTCTCAATCTTAGTTCCTTTCAATGTTAGCAACAGATTTGGTAGCATTTGCTCAGATTCCCCTGGTGCTCCACAGTGTTGAGTCTTGAAGGATATGGGGGTAGTGGCCCTCTGGGTTGAGAGATAAGAGCTGTGGCACAGCCTGGCATTTTGCAACTATTGCTGATAATAATCACCTGTGGGTTCTTTGCCATCTCCATGTCTTTGCTTTTTGTCCTGATGCCTGAGCACTGATGCTGTGTTGAGCTCACAGCTCTCTCAAACAGAATTGTTAAGGGAACCCTCTGCACCTTCTCACTTCCTTCTCCTCCTGCTGGGTGCTCTGGCTGTGAGAGGCAGCTTCTTTGTTTCTCGCATTTTACCACCTGACTCCTGTGGTTCTGACCTGTGGTAGTTCTTATTCACAGATCCCTCACTCATACATGCTTGTGTGCATCTTAGATGTTTTCTGTTGAATTTTATATGTTCAGCTTATTGTTGTTTCAAGGTGAGAGATCTGGGGACATCTCTCATTCCACCATCTTTCTAACATCACTATTTAATTTTGTTTTTATTTTTAAAATAGATAATGCCTTAAAAGAATTCAAAGGTCATACATTTAGTGCAAAAACAATTTAAATGTCAATATTGATATCTTAGATAAATCATGAGGTACTTTAATAAACAAATAATGAACAAAAGTTTTATATCACATTAACTCACTTAAATCAACTTTAGGCTATTTATAAAAGAAAGCCAGACTGATCATTATTTTTTTAAAAATACATTCCTTGTATAATGAGTAAATTATATTCAAACATATTGCTATTTTATAGGATATATTTATAGTTCATATAATTTTTAACAAAGCACCAATTGTTTTTACATTTTAAACCACCACAATGTCAAGATTTATTAATTATTGTCAACATTTTAGATCTGATCTTCTAAAGTTAACCAAATGACTACAATGTAAAGTGAACAAAATTTGTCTTCTTGTCATAATGACAGAGTAGAAAAATTCTTTGTTCCTTCTTTCTATGGTGACATGAAAATATGGAAAAAATATCATTTAGAATTGCCTTTAGTCAAGCTGAACAGAAGTGCTATAACTAAAGATAAGAAGGCATGATGAGACTAGCAGAGGAGGAGGGGATACAGAAGGATCTGGCTCACATACAAATGTTGTGGTTTAAGATTTGAATGTCTATCTCAGCTCTGGAGGTCTCTGCTGAAGAGTGAAGGGTTTCAGCTCCACACCAAATCCTAAACTCAGGGTTCCAGTGCTGAAGAGAAAAGTCTTCATAATGTATGGTTGTAAAACCAGCAGAGAATGTGTCTAAGTGAGATGGAAGGTGATGGAGTCCCAGGAGCTCCTCTTAAAGTTCTCATGGATGGAGTCAGTGACAGATTCGCTTTCCTGGAGCTGCAATACTGGAGCAACAGCTCAAAAAAAGCCAAGGACATCAGTGGAGAAGTAAATTGTCTAGCTTCTAGGTGAGGGCTGGAAGGGCAGCTTTCTCCCAAACAGCAGTGCTGGTAGAAGCCATTGTTTTTGTTGTTGTTGTTGAGACTTCCCCCTACCCAGACGGCATGCACAGGCAGAAACCATATATGAGTCTTCAACAACCTGGCTAACACCATTTGCCTCACCTTGATGATTCCCTGAGACCCCATCCCACCCAATTTGCAGGCCCACCCAAGCCTCTTCTACTGTTTTTTTTTTAATACAAATATCCTGTTTTGGTTTATGCTATAAAATTTCCTTAAATCTCTCAAAGGTTTTCAAACCCCAAACAAGCAGTATCTGGCCCCAGCATGCCCTATACCTGTTGCTAAGCAGCCACAACCTGTGTACTACAGGAAACCAACCTCAGTTTGCAGCTTAGCCTCTCCTATGCAACTTCAAGCATAGTACATGTGGGAACCATCTGCAGATCACTTTGCAGTTCATACCGAGTAGCCCTGGGCAGGACACAGGCAGCAGCTGACCTTGGAATTTACCAGAACTCTCCCCAATGAGGTCACTGAACCAACACACCAGTGGCCAGCTTCAGGCACACCAGAGTACCACCAAACCATCTCCACGAATAACACACCTAAAGGGCAGACTCAGTAGGCACCAGAGCCCTGCTAAAGCAAATCCTACTCTGTAGGGTCAGCCCCTGCACAATAGTTCCTCTTCAGTAGTCATGGCTAGTCCTCACAGTCAGTCAGCCTGAGGGCTAGTCCTTCTTCCCATTGATATGCTAAAAGCAACCAAGGCTTAACTGCAATAGGAGGACACACACGTTCCACACAAGAAACACAACTGGAGCACCCAACTCAGATAACCAGGGAGACTGTGCCACTGGGCCCCACAGGACACCTACTACATAAAGACACTCTGCGAAGATAAGAAGACAGAGAAACTATACCTAATACATAATAACAAACACAGGGAGACTGCCAAAATGGGAAGACAGGGAAACATGTTTCAAATTAAAAAAACAATGTGAAGCTCCAGAAAAAAAACATAAAATGAAGATGAGCAATCCACCAGATGCAGAGTTCAAAACCTTGGTTATATGGTTACTCAATGATCTCAGTGACACCTTCAACAACGAATTAGGAAACATGAAAATGGAATTAAAAAAAACATTAAAAAGAACCTGTCAGAAACAATAAATGCAATAACTAAAATGAAGAATATATTAGAGGGAATCAATAGTAGATTAGATGAAGCAGAGGATCAATTCAGTGATTTGGAAGACAAGGTAGCAAAAATATCCCCATCAAAACAGTAAAAAAAAAAAAAACTGAAATATGAGGACAACATTAAACTTGCACCAACATTCACATCATAGGAGTACCAGAAAGAGAAGAGAAGAGAGAGAGAGAGAGAGAGAGAGAGAGAGAGAGAGAGAGAGAGAGAAAGGAATTAAAAACCTATTTCAAGAAATGATGACAGAAAACTTTCTTAACCTGGAGGAGGAATTAGACATACAAGTTCAGGAAGCACAAAGAGTCCCAAATGAGTTGAATTCAAAGAAGCTTACACCAAGGTACATCATAATGAAAATACTAAAGGTTAAAGACAAATAAAGAATCTTAAATGCAGCAATTAGTTACCTACAAGGGAGCTCCCACAAGACTGTCAGTTGATTTCTCCACAGAAACTTTGCAGGCCAGAAGAAATTTCCATCAGATACTTGAAGTAATAAAAATCAAGAATCTACAATCAAGATTACTCTACCCAGCAAAATTATCATCTAGATTTAAATTTAAAATTAAAATTATCATCTAAATTTAAAGGACAGATAAGGAGCTCCCTAGACAAGAAAAAGTTAAAGGTGTTTATTACTACCAAACCTATATTAAAAAAAAAAACGTTGAAGGGACTTTTTTAAGATGAATAAAGGAGAAAAAATATGAATAATAAAATAACAACTACATATCTATCAATAATTATTTTAGATATAAATGGATTAAGTGTTCCAATCAAAAAACATAAGATGACTGAACGAATATGAAAACAAGACCCTTACAAATGCTTAGACCCTTACAAGACCTTACAAGAGACTTACTTCAGATTGAAAGACACACACAGACTGAAAGTATGGAATGTAAAAAAAAATCAGAAAAATGAAAACAGAAAAAAAATTGGGATAGTAATACTTATACCAGACAAAATAGACTTTAAAGCAAAGGTTATATAAGAGATGAAAAGGTCTCGGTAATTCTACTTCTGAATATTTTTCTGAAGAAACCCAAAATTCTAATTAAAAAAGATATGTGCATCCACATGTTCATTGTGCAAAATACATGAAAAAACAAAAGAGAAATAAATTCATATACACAGAGAAAATTTAGATTGTTGCCAAATGGGAGGGGTTTGGGAAGAGTGAGTGAAAAAGGAGAAGAAATTAAAAAGTACAAATTAGTAGTTACAAAATTGTCATAGGGATGTATAGTTAATAATATTTTAATAACTATATATAGTGTCAGATAGGTAGTAGATTTATCAGGGTGTTTAATTAATAAATTATATATCTATAACCACTATGTTGTATACTTAAAACTAATATAATATTGAATGTCAATTGTATTTGAACAATAAAAATTATTTTAAAAAGTGAACAAATTTAATGTAATCGCATCATTGATTATATGAAAATGAACAAAACAAAAAAACTGATAGACCAGTGAGATCTTTATGTTACATTCTAGTACTTAATCCTGTTCTTAGTTCATTATTCATTGCATATACATGTGTTTGCTGTATGATTGGGAAAACCATGCAAAAAGAGTAACAAGGAAACTATATTCTATGTTTTATGAATAATTATTTACATATAATGTGGGATTATATTACTTTTTAAGTTAGCAAACTCTAATAATGTATGATGATAAATCATGGCTGAGTAAAAGGGAAAAATAAATATGTTAGCATATTAAGAAGAAATTTGAATAACAATATTTTAAGGCAAGATATGAAAGGTAAAATAAAGCCACACTAAATTACTTATGCATACTTTAAAAATAAAGACAACTGAATAGCTTAATTTAAACATAAGTAAGAAGAACTTCAAGAAACATGGTGGAGTGAGAGATGTCCCCTGATCTCCCCCTTGAAACAACAATAAGCTGAACATCTAAAACTCAAAAATAAAAACAATAACAACATCATCAACAACAATAAATAAATAAATTGCACACCAGCACCTCTTAGCATGGGATCTGTGCATAATTGCTGCCATAGGTCAGAAGCCCCACTTCCCTGATCAACTCTGCCTGGGAGTTTTGTGAGCTCCATGCAGCTGGCAGTGGGGCCCAGTCATCAGGGCAGAAAGCAGAGAACTGGGAGGGCAGAAAAACAACTTGATTTTTACTGATGGGGTTACAAAACTGAGGCTGAGCCACAGCCCCTAGCCCCCAACATAGAGGGTTTCTCTTCCCATACGCTCTGACACTGAATATCATGAAGCCCAGGGAAATCTGAGCAAATACTATCAAAACTTCTGCTAACACTGACAGGGACTGAAAATGAGGGCAGTGAGCATGATTAAATATCTATAATAAAATAAAAAGGCAATTTTAAGGCTTTATATAAAGCAGGGATCTAAGAGGCTTAGATGTCACCTACTGAAAACCAAAAGAAAAGCATCTTCTTTGCAGGAGTCTAAAGAGAGACCATTAATAATAAATCTTCTATCTGGAAATAAAGAATACATTTCCTTTAATGCCCAGGTGGAGAAATATCCATCAAACACCACGAACAACCAAGGTGACAAGGCATCTCACAAAGAAAGAGAAAAATCTCCAGAAATTAAGCTTACAAACATAGAAATATACAACTTAAATGACAGAGAGTTCAGGATGGTACTTCTGAAAAAACTCAGTGAGATCCAAAACAACTCAAATCGACAATTTCAGGAATTGTAAAACAACTAGATGAGCAGAGGAAGGAGACTGAAACCCTCAAAAAGAACCAAATAGAACTTCAGGAAATGAAGAACACACTGCAAGAGTAGAAAAATGAAATAGCAAACTTGAGAAATAGAGTTGAAGAAATGGAGGAAAGAATCAATGATATCAAAGAAGAAAATCTAGAAATAAATCAGAAGAAAGAAGAGAGAAATGGAAGAATGAAAAATAATGAAAGAAATTCAAGAACTAGCTGATACCATCAGAAGAGGAAACATAAGAATAATGGGCATTATCGAAGGCGAGAAAAAGAAGCAGGGACTAGCAAATATTTTTAGACAAATAGTCAATGAGAACTTCCCAAATTTAAAGAATGAGTTGGAGTTTGGAATTCAAGAAGACAACAGAACACCCAATTACCCCAATCCAAAAAGGCCTTCATCAAGACATATTGTATTAAATTATCAAAGATCAGCAATGAAGACAGAATTCTCAGGGTAGCCAGGGAGAAATAAAACAGTAACTGATAAAGGAAAATTCATGAGATTATCCTTGGACATCTCAGCACAAACCTTAGAAGCCAGAAAGGAATAAAATCAAATATTTGAACTATTAAGTGAAAGAAACTACCAGCCTAGAATAATGTATCCAGCTAATCTCTCCTTTAGATATGAAAGAGAAATTAAGGCCTTTGCAGACATACAAATATGAGGAAATTCTCCACTACAGGAAATACTGAAAGGGGTCAGTTCACCTGGAAAAAAAGACAAAAAAAAAAAACAACAAAAAAAGGGGGTCAGTTCACATGAAAAAAAATGACAAAAACAAACAAAGTAACAAAAAAGCATAATTAAGAGTAAAGTGACCATTAGTCAAATAGAAGCAGAGGAGTGCAACCCTTACTAAAAACAGGGCATTATAAGCTTAAATAATAAGAGAACAGTTATAGCAAGATAGTAATGAACATTCAGCATACATAACAAACTAAGATAGCAATGACTGAAAAGGGAAGGATTCAAAGATCCAAATTTGCAAAGGAGAATGGAAATAAGGCATATTCATAGGAGAATTGATGACTGTATATATATAACTATTGTTTATGTATTTATAATGATAACCACACTCAGAAGATTCAGAACTGAAGCCTATAACATAAAACAAGAAGGACCAGAAGGAAAACTCACAAAAGCCAAACAAAATAGAAAAACAGAACCACAAGGGCAAGGAAGCAATGGAAACGCTGAGTTACCAGAAAGCAAAAGATAAAATGACTATAAGAAGATCTCATATTTCAATACTCACCCTAAATATAAATGGACTGAACTTACCAATAAAAAGGCACAGAGTTGCAGATTGTATCAGAAAAAAAAAATCCAACCATATTCAGCCTCCAGGAGATACATCTTAGCTCCAAAGACAAATATAGACTCAGAGTGAAAGGGCAGAAAATGATATTTCAAACAAATGGCATTCAGAGAAAAGCAGGAGTAGTGGTAGTAATATCAGATGAAACAGACTTTAAAATAAAAAAGATAAAGAAAGATACCGAGGGACACTTCATAATGATAAAAGGAATTATGCACCGAGAAGATATCACACTTACTAATATTTATGCTCCCAATCAGGGAGCTCCAAAATATGTAAAGCAGTTGCTAACAGAACTAAAGGGAGAAACAGACCAACACACTATCCTAGTATGGGACTTAAATACCCCACTATGGGATATGGACGGATCATCCAAACAGAAAATCAATGAGAAAATAACATCTTTAAATGACACATTAGACCAATTGGACATAATTGACATTTACAGAGCCTTCTATCCCCCAAAAAGCTGCTTATACATTCTTCTCTACTGCACATAGAACATTCTCAAGAATCGACCACATACTGGGACACAGAGATCACTTCAACAAATGTAAGAGGATTGAAATCATACCAACCATATTCTCTGATCATACTGTTTTGAAATTAGTGATTAACTGCAGAAAGAAATCAGGAAGAAACACAAATACATAGAGATTAAACAACATGCTACTGAAGAATACCTGGATCAGAGAAGAAATAAAAAGAGAGATCAAGAATTATATAGAAATGAATGATAATGATAATACAACATATCAAAACTTTTGAACACAGAATAAGCAATCATAAGAGGAAAGTTCGTATCCTTACAGGCCTATCTCCAAAAACAATACTGTACCCAAATAAAAAAACCTAACGCATCATCTTAGAAAAACTAGGAAAGGATGAAGAAATGAAGTCTAAACTCAGCAGAAGAAAAGACATTATTAAAATTAAAGCAGAAATAAATTAAATTGGGAAAAAATAGAAAAAATAAATGCAACAAAGTTCTGGTTCTTTGAGAAGTTTAATAAAATTGACAAGCCCCTGGCTAGACTCACAAAGGAAAAAAGAGAAAAAGACACAAATAAACAAAATCAGAGATGAAAGACAGAAAACTAAAACTTATATTACAGAAATACAAAAGATAATATAAGAATACTATGAAAAAATATATAACATCAAATTTAATAACCTAGAAGAAATGAACAAGTATATAGAAAAATATGACCTTCCTAGATTGAATCAAGAAGAACTGCAAAATCTAAATAGATACATCAGTAGTTTGGAAATTTAAATAATCATCAAAAATCTACTAAAAAGTAAAAGTCCAGGACCAAATTGCTTCACCAATGAATTCTGTCAAACATTCAAAGAAGATTTAATACCTATTCTCCTCAAACTGTTCCAAAAATGGAATGGAGGCATTTTTGAGGCCAACATATTTTATGAGGCCAATATTACTCTGATCTCAAAACCTGGTAAAAGAACACAAAAAATTAAAACTACAGACCAATATTTCTCATGAACACAGATGTAAAAATCTCACATAAGATACTAGTGAACCAAATACAGTTACATATTACAAAGATTACACACCGCAATCAAGTGGGCTTCACCCCAAGGTCACAGGATGGTTCACCATACACAAATCAATTAGTGTGATACACCACATAAAAAAATTTAAAAAATAAGAATTATATGATCATATCAATAGATGCAGAAAAAGCCTTTGACAAGATGCAGCATCCATTTATGATCAAAACACTTAACAAAATTGGTATAGGAAAAAAATACCTTATGACAAACCCATAGCTAACATTATACTTAATGGTGAAAAGAAAAAAAAAACTTTCCTCTAAGATTAGGAACAAGGCAAAGCTATCCATTATCACCACTGTTACTCAATGTAACATTGGAGATCCTAGCAAGTGCAATCACACAAGAGAAATATATACAGGGCATCCAAATAGGAAACAAAGAAGCTATACTGTCACTATTTGCAGATGACATGATTTTCTATATAAAAAAAAACTAAAGACTCAAAGAACACTACTACAAACAATAAGCAAATATGGTATTAAAGTCTCTGGATACAAAATCAATGTTCAAAAATCCATAGGTTTTCTACATTCTAAGTGTCAGAAAAAGAGGTAAAAAAATAATTCTTTTGCTATTGCAATAAAAATAATAAAATACCTAGGAATAAATTTAACAAAATATGTGAAAGAGCTACATAAGGAAAACTAGTAGACTCTATTACAAGAAATTGAAGAAGATACAAAGAAATGGAAAGATATTCTGTATTTTTGGATTGGAAGAATCAACATAGTTAAAATGACCATATCACCTAAAGCATTGCACAGATTTAATGCAATCTCCATCAAAATCCCATCAGTATTTTTTAAAATATATATATAATATAAAATCTTCAGATTTGTCTGGAAGCACAAAAGACCCTGAATTGCCAAAGCCATCCTGAGAGAAAACAATGAGGCTGGAGGCATCACTCTGCTTGACTTCAAATTACACTACAAAGTGACAGTATCATAATGGCATGACATTGGCAGCAAAACATACACACAGACTAGTGGAACAGAACAGAATTTGATAGTAAACTCATATTTATGTGGGCAAATAATTTTTGACAAAAGGGCCAGAAATTTACAGTGGAGAAAGGAAAGCCTTTTCAATGAATGGTGCTTGGAAAACTGGAAAACCACCTGCAAAAGAATGAAACTAGACTGTCGTCTATCACCACACACCAAAATTAACTCAAAAAGTATTTAAGAGTTAAGATCTGAAACAATAAAATACATAGAATAAAACATAAGAACTAAACTCAAGGACCTTGGACTTAGGATTTTTGAATTTGACCTCAAAAGCAAGGGAAGTAAAAGCAAATATAAATGAATGAGACTATATCAAACTAAAAGCTTCTGCTCAGCGAAAAAAAAACAAAAAACAAAAAATCAACAAGGTAAATAGACAACAATCTGAATGGGAAAATATATTTGCAAGCAATGTCTCCAATAAGGGCCTAATATCCAAAATATACCAAAAAAACTCATGTTATTTAACAACAACAACAACAACAACAAAATGATCCAATCAAAAAATGGACAGAAGACCTGAACAGACTCTTCTGCCTAGAAGACATATAAATGGTCAACAAATATTTGAAAGAATGCTCAACATTGCTAGCTATCAGAGAAATACAAACCAAAACCACAATGAGATACCATCTCACACATGTTAGAATAGCTATAATTAACAAGACTAGTAATAACAAATATTGGAGAGGATGCACAGAAAAAGAAACACTCATACACTACTGGTGGGACTGAAAATTGGTATAGCCACTATGGAAAACATTATGTAGGTTCCTCAAAAAACTAAGAATTAATCTATCATATGATTCAGCAATCCTTCTACTGGGTATTTATCCCAAAGATTTGAAAACTCATATTCAAAAAGATATTTGCATACCAATGTTTATAGCAGCATTATTCACAGTGGCCAGGACATGGAAGCAACCGAAGTGTCCTACAATAGATGATTAGCTAAAGAAGGTCTGGTCCATGTATACAATGGAATATTACTCAGCCATAAGAAGAGATGAAATACTGCCTTTTACAATGACATGGATGGACCTAGAGATAATCATACTAAGCAAAATAATCCAGACAGGCAAAGTTGAAAATCACATATCACTTATAAGTGAAATGTAAACCTGAAAACAACAGATGAATAGGACAAACAAACAGAGACTTATGAACATGGACTATAGACTAGTAGTAACCATATTGTAGGTGGTGGGGGATGAGGGGAATGTAAACAGGGTAAAGTGTTCAAATACAGGGGGGTATGGGTTGGGTGAAATGGGTAAAGGGGATAAAATATATGGTAGCTGAAGGAAACTGGCAAATACATAATAGAATATACAGATGTTAAATTATAATGTACACCTGAAAATTATATAATTATATTAACCAATGTTACCGCAATAAACTTAATTAAAAAAAAGATTTTGGAACTTGAAAGAGATTGTGCTTGCACAACATTCTAAATGTACTAAATTCCACTAAATTATATACATTAAAAGGTACAATTTTATGTTAAAAAATATGTCAGGATTTATTAATTGAAATGTTTTTTTTTCAAAATAATATTGTTTTCTCAAAATGAAAGTGTAAATGCTTCTGATAATGTCATAATGCTTATAAATTCAGAGGAAAATTCTGGATTGTGCCTGGAAAACTTATTCATCCATTCTAGATACATGAAAGTCTCTTTTTGTTGCTGTTTACACCTCTCCACTGTTTATAAATTGTTTTGTGCATTTTACTTATTTTAGCTTCATCAAGTGGAAAATAGAACCAACATTTTAACATTTTTTTATCGTTTTCAATTACATAGAGCTATTATTTTTATCACTTATTAAATGCCAGCCACTTAATCTGTTAATTTGATTTAATTTAATTATAAACCACCCTTTAAAAGATATGTACTATCATCATTGTCTTCATTTTGCTGATGAGAAATCAAGATTAGAGATGTGATATGTCTAGGTGATAACAAATAGCTAGTAAATAACAGTTAGAGTTAGACTTAGAAACAATTTCTGCAAGATATATGGTCTACTTATTTTATCTTTCTGTCTTCTGAACACTTGTTACACCCATGGTATTGTAATAAGTATTCAGGTATTTGCCACAACACATAATACCTTTGCTTATAAAGAAAGAACTAATTCCTTATTTGTACCTTATTTTTGCAAATGTTTTCTCAGATTTGTCATAATATTTGTTGACAAATCTGAGAAAGTTGTTCTTTTTTGTATTATCATTTACTTTATATTTTCTGAGTCTGAGCTCTTCAGGACATTTGTTGGGACATCTGAATTGAGAACACTATGTCAGGTAGTCAATCAAAAGTCTCAATTTCTCTATTAGTGAACCAAGGTATCTATTTGGCCTATTCATTGATGAGAAAAATCACTTTAGTGTGCACTGAAGGGCTTTGTGAATCAACTTACAAACTGAAGATATCTTTGACATTTGATTATCAAAGAATTTAATAATAGCAAACTTTGCCAAAGAAAATTGTTGGCAAATATGTAAAAATTTCCTGTGTAAAATTCCTCTGCTGCATTTTATCACAGTAGTGGATCACAACAGTGAGAGAAAATAGACAAGTTTAGCTGACCAGAGAAATTCACATACATTTAAAGATGATCCCATGAATGGTACAGAAATTAATAATATATGAGAATATTCTATCCATACAAATTTGTTTCACATTTCACATCATTCGAAGTGGTGTAGTAAGTGAATTTTAATGCAAATGTTAATGCAGTTTAGCTTAGGATCAGTGTATAGAAAAACAAAAGTAACACTACTATATCCTTCTATATTTGTATTTAGTTATTCCAGGTTAATAGTCCTCAAATTATTTTCAATGTAGGGACAGAACAATTAAAAATCAAAATGAAGATGACCTATTTATTAGTGCCACAGTTGTACAGTTTATTATAAGCTATGGTGATAATCATACATGTGCTGAATGTTATTCACTGTGAACAAAAGCTCCAAAGCTCAAAAGATTTCTGATTTTGTCTTGATTGGTTTATCTTTTCTGATTTCTGTTCAAGAGCTTCTTTGAGAGATGACTTTCTTAGACTATGACTGTTATTTAATATTTATTGAACTTGTCAAGCATTTGCAAAAGTAAACGTAAGCCTAGCAACTCACAATGAGCTTTTTTATTTTTTATTTCTGCTTTGATACACTGAAAATGTGGAGAGGTATATTCCTAAAAATGTTCAATGAAACTCTTTCAAATTTAATGAGATTCTGATTTGGTTAGAGGTTTGTAAGTTTCAGACTGTTCATTCCAATTTTATCTGAATGGGTTTGCTCATCCTTGTTATGGATTTACACTGATGTCTTATAGCTTCCTAAGATTCATAACCCATTTATGATTCTATATGAATTTTCAAAAAAACTCAAAAGTCAATTTTGTAAAATTTTTAAAAGATTTCTTTCTTCCAGTTATCTCTCAAGAATATGATTGCTTTAAACTTTGCATAATTCAGAAGGGAACCCTAGGTACTATTTGAATATACCAATACCAGAATAATTTTGTTCTGGTGCTTTCCATTTCATTAAATACTTCAAAATTTATACATATAAAGCAAATATCATAAGGCCACATCTTACTAAACATTTCAACATAAATATTTGCCCTTTTAGACTAATATTGATAAATGAAAGGTTCCTAGTAGTCAACTTTTTGTACCAAAATGAGTGTCAGAACTCTACAAAATTTTAAGTATTTAAGTCACTATTTCAGAGAACCATAAAAAAGTTAATTAAAACTCATTGACTCCACTGATACTTTTAAAAGTAATTGATTTTTATAAACATTTACAATTTGAGTAATAAAGCGAAAGTTATTCCAATCATCTTTGTGTGTGTGTGTGTGTGTGTGTGGAAGTATTCTGAATTCTTACTTTATCCTTTAGACAGCATTTCAAAAGGAGAGGAGTGATCATCTATTCCTGGGAGCCATGTTTTCCATTATGCCATCTTCACTTGATAGCCAGAGGATAATGTCATTGGTCATGTAGGATCCTGAGGTTCTCTCAGCTTTGAAGTCAGAAGGCTAGTACAGAGACACATTTCACTATACAGGCCCCTGGATCTGGGCCAGAGCATAACTGGGATCAAGTGTCACCTTGGGAACTAATGACCTGTATGTAAAGCCTGGCTGAGATGTCTGAAGCTGGTAGAGATCATGGAGTCAGAGAAGCCAACTGAGACATGTACTTAATATTGCAATAATGAAAAGTGTGAGCCCTAGTGGAAGAGTGCCTGGGTTTGTAATCTAGTTTAACCACTTACTACCTATATGGATATGAGCAAATTGTTTAATTTCTCTAAGCCTGTTTTATCATCTATAAAAAGGGAAAATTAATAGTGTGTGCTTCATAAGATTATTATGGACAGTTAAAGGAGATAATGTATAAAAAGCACCAAGAATAGTACATGAAATATAGTGAGTGCATAAAAATATTAACATACATTACTGCTATTATTATCAACATCATTTAATAGTAATAACAGTGATAAGCATAAGTGTATAACTTTATAAAATATCTTGATAATAATCTTGCTATCACTTTTATTTTACATGGCATACCGTATTGTTTCCTTAGTTTAAGAATATTTCCATTTAAGAAAGTGGAAATCTAATGCCAATGTATAGTTAGAAAAACAAGAGATTCATTGCAGGAAAAAAAAAATTATGAAGGATAAAGGTAGAGGCAGCCAGAGGAGTCAGGAAGAGCCTTCAAAATTCAGTGCAATTCTGGCACCTGTGAAACAAGAGAGAGCTTGGGCAGCAAGATACTCACTGCAGCATTGTTTTGTGAAAGCCTTAGAAAGGCAAACTGGGAAGACTTGACCATAGTTTCATGTTATAAGAATCCTCTGTTGGCCAGGAATGAGTCTACACTAGTACTCCTACTGTGCTCTATTGTCTAGGAGAACTAGGAAGTATGTGAGCTTTATCTTTCACAAGAGAACACATGAGGCTCTGTCAGTTAACTAGGTACTTCATGGTAATTTCTCTTGAAAGACATCTAAGTAGTGCATCTCAATGCTAGCTACTGAATATTTTTGTTTTTCTACATAATTTTTGAGCTATATTTTGAGATATAGTTAAATTAATTGGAAATTATTTGATTTATTGTCATCTGTTTTTAAAGATTTGTTAGGCATGACTAGAGCCATGGTTAGTTTAAGATCAATTACTCACCATTACTGAGGCAATATCCTTCTGAGTATTCTATCCATTATCTATAAGTTGTACCAGTCTGGATGATAAGAACAGGAACTATTACAGGCCCTGTAAGAGTGCTAGATAGTGTTCCCTCTAATTTTTTTTTAATGTAATTCTTTTCCTGAGTCTCTACACGTGTTGGGTAGGGAAAATTTTTCATCCACCCTTCTAGATTCTTCTGGTTGGTCTAAGAACTAAATTGACATAAACAGGAGAAAATCAAATTCAATTCTATATGTATGGTGGTCCCATACATTGGAACTTAATAAGTGATCACAGCAGTCTGTTTATACACATTTTAGAAAATAAACAATAATTTTATGAACTAACAAGGCAAAGAAACTTAAGTTTGGGTACTAATTAGTGTGTGTGTGGGAACTAAAGAGAGTTTATTTATACAGACTTCTTTGTCCTGAATTCCTTATCTCTGTTGATAAGAATGTCTCTCTTTCTCCTGGTGCAGGAAGGCTACCTTTTACATAGGACATTTATTTCTGCTTTCAGAGGGTCAGAGTGTTCCTCTTGTATCAGCTGTTTTCCAAATAACTTTGATTTAAAATAACCAGTATGCCGAATGGCATATTTTGAGGCAACCTGCTCTGAGCCTCATCACATACATCTACTGATTAGCACTAGCACTCTGTTGAATACTTTAGTATGGATCTTTTTTATATCTCTGGGGTTCTCTCTCCCTGTGCAGCTCTCTCCTGTACTGTATCCTACAAACTCAAACTGCCATGGTCTTTGTATTTTCATCTTCTGAACTTAGGTTGTCTGCCAGACTCAGCCAGGTTGTCCTCTCCTTGTACTGTAGATTAAAAACTCTTTAAAGCCAGCAACCTGGGGCAATACTGTAGCTTCATTTGCCTATTTTCCATCAATCAGGGACCATTCTTCTTCATTGTCTGATGACAAATGTCTTAAAAACTGTTATTTAATATATATTTTCCCTGGCATTCTGTTAAATATGAAAAGAAGGTAAATCTGATCTCTGTTACTCCCTCTTGGCTAGAGATTAAAATTATGCTTTACACTTTAAACATGTTAAAAAGTATTTTTAAAATTTATTTTTAGTTTTTGGATTTGGGGCCAAGATGGTAGTTTAAGTAAATGCTGTCCTTGCCTCCTCCCATGACTGCATTAAATATACAACTAAATTATAGAACAATCAACCAGGGGAACCATCTGAAGACTAGATGAACAGAAGTCTTAGAACTAAGAATATAAAGAAGAGGTCACATTGAGACTGGTAAGGGGTGAAGATGCAAAATAGGCTGATCCAACATCCATGTGTAGTAGTTGAGCATCAAGAGAGATATCTTGACTCAGAAGTCTCCCAAAGGAGTGAGGGATTTCAACACCACACCAAGGCTCCCTAGCTCTGTGTTTCAGTGTCAAAAAGAGTAGCCCTTACAAAATCTAGCTGTAAAAATTAATTGGGATTCTGATCATTCTGATAAGATGAAAGGATGCTAAAAACCCAGACATCCCTTTGAAGGGCTGACTCACAGACACACTCACTCACAGGCACTTACCCAGGGTGCCAGTGGAGAGATAGCAGCTTGGGAGGTACTATACAGGAAAAATGGAACTATGTGGCTTCGGTATGAGGGTTGAAAAAAACAGCTGCCATTATTCTCCTCCAACATGACCAACTTTGAATCTACATTGGCTTGGTAAACTCTGCTCACTCCATCCTAGTGATTCCCCGGGACTCTGCCCCACTTACCTTTAGAATTTCTGGAGACAATTTCATAGATGGGAAACCAGTCTCAGCTCGCACTCTCAACAGAAGGCTCTTTCAGCAGCAATCAACTGGCCTCTGCTCATGTACCTCTGGAGACAATTCCAGTGGTAATAGTCCTAGCCCAAGCTGCAGTATTTCTTGAACAAGTCTTAGGAGTCTGCAAGCCTAAAGTGGGCAACAGCTGGTCTTGGTGTAATCTGAAAGTATTGTGAATGGTGACAGGCTCAACACCAGCACCAAATCTGAATCTTCAGTAACCTGGTGAATACCACTTGTCCTACCTTGGTGAATTCCTGGGACCACTCCTTACCCAACTCGAGTGCCACTCAAGGCTCATTTAGCTACTGAGTCTTAGAGAGGGCTGACAGGCAGCCTCAGAATGTGAGGTGCCCTAGAACTTTTGTTAAACTGCCTCACACCTGGTACTAAGAGTAGCCGGCTTTGGTTCACAGCATGGTCTCTCCCATGTGCCTCCAGGTTCAGCACAGGCAGCAACCAATAGCAGATTGCTTTGTAGCGTCTATCAGGCATCCTCAGGGCAGTCACAGGCAGCAACTGACTTCAGAATTCATGAGAGCTCCTCTCAAGGAGCTCCAGAAAAAATATGTATGAGGCTAGTGTCAAACCATAATAGAGCACACCTGATTAGTGTCACAAGCACCACCCACAAAGTGTGGTCTCAACAGGTACACAAGCCAGCTATGGTGAATACCATTCCATGAAATAAAACCCACAAAGTAGGTCATACCCTGTGAGTATGGGCAATCCCCACAGCCAGTCATCCTGAGAGACAATCTTACTTATTAACATGCCAATAGTAATCAGGGTAAAAATACAACAGGAAAGCACACACAACCCACCTAAGGGACACTCAGATACAAGTGATCTGGGATTCTGCCACACAGGGCACCTATTACAGAAGGCCATCTGGCTGGGAGATGTAACAAAACAAATCTACCTAATACATAGAAATAAATACAGAGAGGCAACCAAAATGAGGAAAGAAGACAACAAAGAAACATGTCCCAAATGAAAAATACACACACACACACACACACACACACACACACACACACACACACACAAAGAAAACTCCAGAAAAAGAGCTAAATAAAATGGAGGCAAGCAACCTACCATATAGAGAGTGTAAAGCATTGGTTATAAGAATATTCAATGAACTTAGGGGAAGAATGATGATCTCAGTGAGAACTCCAACAAAGAATAGTAAGTTTTAAAAAGGACATATAAATAATTAGCAAGAAATGAAGAATACACTAGAAAAGATTAACAGTAGATTATATAAAGCAGAGAATCAAATCAGCAATTTGGAAGATAAGGTAGCAAAAAAGAACAAATCAAAACAACAAAAAAAGAATTAAAAAATAAGGAAAGTTTAAACAACCTCAGAGAGAACATTAAGCATAACATCATTCATATCATAGTGGCACTAGAAGTAAATGAGAGAGACTAAGAGAGTGAGAACCTATTTGAAGAAATAATGATGGAAAACTTCCTTAACTTGGCAAAGAAATTAGACATACAAGCACAGGAAGCACAAGGAGTCCCCAAAAGATGAACCTAAAGAAGCCAACACAGAGACACAGTATGATAAAAATGGCAAAGATTAAAGACAGAGAGAGAATCTTAAGAGCAACAAGAGAAAGGCAGATAGTTACTCACAAAGGAGCTCTCGTAATACTTGTCAGCTAATTTCTCAACAAAAACTTCCCAGGCCAGAATAGACTGGCATGAAATGTTCAAAATGATGAGAAGTAAGGACTTACAACCAAGATTACTCTAACCAGCAAGGCTATCATTAAAAATTGAAGGTGAAGTAAAGAACTTCTCAGATAGAAAAAGCTAAAAAAGTTCATCACCACCAAGCAGTATTACCAAAAACGCTAAAGGGACCTCTTAAAGAAGAAGAATGCGGTTAAATAGGAATAATAAAATGGCAATTATGTAACTATCAATAGTTACTTTAGATATAAATGGATTAAGAGCTCCAATTTAAAAACATAGGATAGCCAAATGGGTAAGAAAATAAGACCCATACATGTGTTGTCTACAAGTGACTCACTTCAAATTGAAAGATACACACAAACTGAAAGAAAAGGGATGGAAAAATATATTTTATGCCAATGGAAATGAAGAAAAAGCCAGGGTAACAATACATATATCAGACAAACTGTGTTTTCAAACAAAAGTTATAATAAGAGACAAAGAAGGACATTACATATTGATAAAGGGATCAATAAAACAAGAGGACATAATTCTAGTAAACACTTATGAACCCAACATAGAAGCACCTAATATGTAAAACAAATATTGACTGACATAAAGGAAAAGATGGACAGTAATACAGTCATACTAGGGAACTTTAACACCCCATTGACACCAATGAAAAGATCTTCCAGGCAGAAAATCAACAAGGAAAGAGCAGATTTAAATGACACATTAGATCATATAGATTTCATTGATATTTTTAGAGCATTTTATTCCAAAACAGCAGAATATATATTCTTTTCAACTGCACATGAAACATTTTCATAGACAAACAACCTGCTTTGCCACAAAACAAGTCTCAGTAAATATAATAAGACTGATATATCAAGTGTCTTCTCTGACCACTATGGTATGAAATAAGAAATCAATGACAAGAAAAAAACTGAAAATATGCAAATGCATGGGGGCTAAATAGCATGCTACTAAGCAGTAAATAGATTAGAAATGAGATCAAGGAAAAAAATTAAAAAAATCCTCGAGACAAATAAAAACATAATAACCCTAAATCTATGAAACATAATGAAAGCAGTCATGAAGGAAATTCATAGCAATATAGGCCTACCTCAAAAAACAAGAAAAATCTCAAATAAGCTATCTAATTCACACTTAAAAGAATCAGAAAAAAATAGAGCAAAGAAAGCTCAAAGTGAGTAGAAGGAAGACGATAATAAAGATCGGAGCAGAAATAAACAAAATAGAGTCTTAAAATAATACAAAAGAGCAATAAAAATAAGAGCTGGTTCTATGAAAAGACAAACAAAATTGATAAACCTTTAACTAAACTAATCAAGAAAAAAAGAAAAAGGATCCAAATAAATAAAATCAGAAATGAAAGAGTACATGAGACAACTGACTTCACAGAAACACACACACACACACACACACACACACACACACACAATTATTAAAAAAAATACTAAGAGAAATTACATGCCAAAAAAATAGACTATTTGGAAGAAATGGATAAAGTTGTAAAACATACAATCTTCCAAAACTGAGTCAAGGAGAAACAGAAAATCTGAACAGACTGATTACTACCAACAAAATTAAATTTTTAATCAAAATAATCCCGACTAACAAAAGTCCTGGAACAGATTGCTTCACAGGTGAATTTCAGAAATATTTAAAAAATTAACACCTATTCTTCTCATATTATCCCAAAAAAATTCAAGAAGAGTGTGGGCTCTCAAGCTTATTTTATGAGGCCAATATCACTCTGGTTCAAAAATCAGACAAAGACATTACAAAAAAAGGTTTTTTTTCTAATTTTTTAGGCCAACATTCCTAATTAACATAGACATACAAATTATCAACAAAATATTACAAAACTGAATTCAGAAATACATTTAAAAAGATCATACACCATAATCAAGTGTGTTTTATTTCTGGAATGGAAAGTTGGTTTAATATCTGCAAATTATTTAATATGATATAAGGTATATCACTAGCAAATTAAAAGATAAAAATCATATAATAACATCAACAAGTGCAGGAAAACATTTGACAAAATTCAGCATCTATTTATGGTAAAAACTCTCAGGAAAGTGAGAATAGAGGGAACATAACTCAACATAATAAAGGCCATATATGACAAAACCATAGGTAACACCACACTCAATGGGAAAAAGTTAAAAGCATTTTTCTTAAGATCAGGAATAGGACAAGAATGTCCATTTCACCACTTCTGTTCAACATAGTATTGGAAATACTAGATACCGCAATCAAACAAGAAAAATAAAAGTCATCTAAAATAGAAAGAAAGAAGTAAAACAGTCATTATTTGCAGATGGCGTGATACTATATAGAGAGAACCTGAAAGAGTCCACCAAGAAATTGTTAGAATTGATAAATGAATTCAGTAAAGTAGCAGGATATAAAATTAATATGCAGAAGTTGGTTTTGTTTTTATACACCAGTAATGAACTATCAGAAAGAGAAATTAAGAAAACAATCTCATTTACAATGACATAAAAAAACAATAAGACAACTAGAAATAAATTTAACTAAGGAGGTAAAAGACCTCAAAAAATTATGTCATTGAAGAAAAATCTTGAAGATACAAATAAATGGAAACTTAGGAAAAATTAATATCATTAAAATGTTGATACTACCCAGAGATATCTATAGATTTAATGAAATTATCAAAATTACAATGGAAATTTTTAGAGAACTAGAACAAATAATCCAAAAACATATGAAACCATGAAAGACCTAAATAGCCATGGAAAACTCGAGGAAAAAAAGTTGGAGGTATCACACTACCTGACATCAAACTATACTATAAGGCTACAGCAGTCAAAAGTGACATAAAAACAGACACATAGGTCAATGGAACAGAATAAAGAACCCAGAAATAAATCTATATTTATATGGTCATTTAATCTATGACAAAGAAGGCAAGGATATAAAATGGCATAAAGACAATCTTTTCAATAAATGGGAAAACTGGACAGATACATGCAAAAAAGTAAAATAGAATTGGACCACCCTGTTAGATCATAAATAAGAATAAAATCAAAATGGACTAAAGACTTAATCCAGAAACCATAAAACTAATAGAAAGCATAGGCCGTAAACTCTCCGACATTGTTAACAGAAATTTCTTTTCATATATATCTCCTTGGGCAAGGGAAACAAAAGAAAAAAAAAACAAATGAGACTACATCACACTAAAACGTTTTGGCACAAAGGTAACCATCACCAAAAAAAAAAAAAAAAGACAACTTAATAAATGAGAGAGGAGATTTGCCTATGATGCATCTGATAAGAAATTAATATCTAAATTTTTTGAAAAACTCATACAACTCAACACCAAAAATACCTCAAAAATCCAAACAATCAAATTCAAAAATGAGCAGAGGACCTGAATAGACATTTCACAAAAGAGTACATACAGATAGCCAACAGACATATAAAAAGATGCTCAACATTAACGTCGCTAATAATCAGAGAAATGCAAATTAAAACTACAATGAGGTACCACCTTACACCTGTCAGAATGACTATCATTAATAAATTAAAGAAACAACAAGTGTTGGTGAGGATGTGAATACATAGAAACCCTCATACAGTGTTAGTGGGATTGAAAATTGGTACAGCTACTTTAGAAAACAGTTTGGAGTTTCCTTAAAAAATTAAGATACAAATACCTTATAAGCCAGCAATTTTACTTCTAGGTATTTATTCAAAGAAAATAAAAACACTATTTTGAAAAGATGTATGTAATCTTGTGTTAACTGCAGCACTATTTATATTAGCCAAGATTTAGAAGCAAACTACATGCCCATTAATAGAAAATTGGATGAAGAAATGATACATATATGCAATGTAATATTACTCAACGCAAAAAAATAAAATCTTACCACTTGCAATGACATTAATAGACCTAGAAGGTATTAAGATGAGTGAAATAAGTCTGACAAAGACAAATACCACGCACTTTCACTTATATGTGGAATCTAAAGAACAAAATAAATGAACAAACAAAAGCAAAACAGACTCATAGATAAAGCCAGCTAATGATTGCTGGATCCTTCTTTATCTCATGTTATAACATTTGTTTTAAAGTCTATTTTGTCTGGTATAACTTTTTTTAATTTCCATTTTCATGATATATCTTTTTTTTATCACTTTACTTTCAGTCTCTGTGTGACTTTCAATCTGAAGTCAGTCTCTTGTAGGCAGTGTATGTAAAGGTCTTGTTTTCTTATCTGTTTAGCCTCCTATGTCTTTTGACTGGAATATTTAATCCATTTACAGATAAAATAATTGTAATACATATGTAGTTTTTACCATTTTATTATTCATATGTTTTTTTCTTCTTAAAGAAGTACTTTCAACTTTTTTTTTTTTGTAATACAGGTTTGGTAGTGATAAAATCCTTTAGCTTTTCTTTTTTTTTTTTTTGCCTGGGAAGCTCTTTATCTCTCCTTTGATTTTAAAAGATAGCTTTGCTGGGTAGAATAATACTTATTGTAGGTTTTTAATTTTTATCATTTTGAATATTTTGTGCCAATCTCTTCTGGACTGCAAAATTTCTATTGAGAAACCTCTGACAGTCTTAAAGGAGGTCCCTTGTAGGTAACTAATTGTTTTTCCCTTGCTGCCTTAAAAATTGTCTTTGTATTTAAACTTTGACATTTTAATTATAAAGTTCCTTGATGTTAACATTTAGTTCAGTTTGTTTGGGACTCTCTGCTCTCCTTGGGCTTGTTTATGTATTTCCTTTTCCAGGTTAAGAAAGTTTTCCATCATTATTTATTTAAATAGGTTTTCAATTTCTTGCCATCTCTCTTCTCCTTCTTGTACCCCTATGATACGAATGTTGATATGCTTTATGTCATCCCATAGGCCTCCTAAACTTTTCTCATTTTCTTGGGTTTGTCTTTTTTTGCTGTTTTAATTGTTTTTATTTTTGCTACCTGATCTTCCAAATCTCTGATTTGATCCTCTACTTCATCTAATCTACTGCTGATTCCCTCTAATGTATTCTTCATTTCAATTATTTTATTTTTCATTTCTAACTTTTTAAATGCTTTTTATTTTCATTCTTATGTTTCTTTTCTCTTTGTCACAGGTCTCACTAAGATCATTGAGCATCCTTATAACTGGCTTTGAATTCTGCTTCTGGTAGACTGCTTGTGTTCCCTTTGTTTATTTTTTTTCTGAAATTTTATTTTGTTCTTTCATTCAAACATTTTTCTTTGTTTTTTTTTTCCTTTTGGCTGACTCCCTGTGTTTGTTTCTATGTATTATTTATAGCTGTTATGTCTCCTTGTCTTAGTAGAGTGACTTTATGTAGTCCTGTGGGGCCCAGTGGCACACTCTCCCTGATCACCTGAGCCAGGTACTTCAGGTGTATCCCTTTTCGGGGTTGTGTGTGCCTTACAATTGTAGCTGAGCTTTACTTGCTATTTTTATGTCAATGAGAGGGTGTTGTTCATTAGGCTGATTGGTTTTGAAGACTGTCATGACTACATTTAAGGACTTGTGTAGAGACTGACTCCATGGAGCAGGATTTGCTTTAGTGAGGCTCTGGTGCCTGCCCAATCTGCCCTTGGAGTGTGTTGTTTTTGGAGGAGGTTGAGTGGTACTCTGGTGTGGTCTGATGCTGGCCACCAGGTCCATTGGTTTGGGGCTTTGTCAGAGGAGATCTGGTGCAGGCCAAGGTCATCTGCTGCCTGTGTCCTCCTGAGACCAATTGGTATAAACTATAATGTGATCTGCTGAAGGCTGCCACTTGTGCCATGGTTGGAAGTGTCTGAGAGAAGCTAAACTGTGAACTGAGGTCAGCAACTGCCAGTGCTGGGCTTGGGGCTGTTTAGCAAATGTTATAGATCATGACAGGGTCAGATATTGCTTCCTTGGAATTTGTGAACCTTGAGAGAACTTAAGAAAGTTTACAGCATGAGGCAAGACAGGCTAATTGTATGGAAAAGCCATTGGAAGTAGCTTGGGTTGGCCCACAAGTTAGGTCAGGTAGGATCTCCAGTTATCACCAGGGTGGGGCAAATGGTGTTAGCCAGAGATTTCCAAACTTATTTCACTCAGATATGTGTGTGCATGCTGGGTGAAGGGAGGGCTCAACAAAGAAACCATGTCTTTTTTCAGTGCATCTGTTTGAGAGAAAGTTGTTTCTCTAGATTTTGCCCTGAAGCCAGACAATTAATCTCTTTCCCGTATGTCCATGGCACCTTTTGAGCTGCTTCCCAAGAGCTGGAATTTAGAGCAAGTGGTTCTGTCAGCAAATATGTTTGCATGCATGCCTTTTAAGGGGAATACCTTTGAGTCTAGCCACTCTCCATCTAGCTCAGCCACAGTCTCTTTTGGTTTTCACAGCTATAAATTGTGGGGACTTCTCTCCTCAATACTAGAACCCTGAACTAGAGAGCCTGGTATGAGTCTGAGACCTCTTGCTTCTCAGGGTAGACATTTACAGCTAAGATACACCTTTTGATTTTTGACTGCTACCCATTTGTGGGGACCATCTTGTTCTGTGACTCTCCTCCTCCTTCCAGTCTTCATTTGGCATTTTCTGTATATCCTTAGTTGTAGGATTTCTGTTCAGCTAGTCCGTAGGTGATACTCAATAGTTGTTTTTCTGTAGTTTAGTTGTAATCATGATGTTCATGAGAAGAGTCAATCAGAACATTTTCTACTCTGCCATCTTAACCGGAACTTTGAATGTGGTAAAAAAAAAAATTATATTCCTGATGCAGCTCATCAAAAAGATAACCAATATTTTTCCAGTCTCTAAAATTAGAATATCATACTTTTCATCTTTTGTCACACACATTATTCTATTTCATGGGAAGGAAAGCTACTGCTAATAACTTGAATTTCAAAAATTTAGATTTGTTCCAGATACACTGGGAAATATTTGTAATTTTTATGGCAATGTAGTAGTTGGTTATATGCAGAAAATAAATTTAACATTTTCATAAGTTTTAGTATTTTAAAATGAAAAGTAATTTTTTATAAGGATCCCAGAAATCAAGACAGATCTACTAGCTCCATTAAGATTCTTCCAGGAATAATTTTATTTTGAATTATAATAGCAACTGTTTTGATGTTTTCTAGAGTGTCTTTTTCATTTAAGACATAAACAATGCAATTAAGGCAGACATTTAAGTTTGAATAACAATATTCAATGCTGTAAATGTACTGCAAGAATTCTACTGTTTTGAAGTTGTTGTAATTTGTGTCTTTAATGAAGTTTGACTTCATGTAGATTTACTACATTGATCAGTGGCTACTTAGTACTATAAGCCTAATCATTTGGATTAATTTTCTGAGACAGGTGTTTTTATATATTATATACATGCTATATATATATATATATATATATATATATATATATATATATATATATATATATATAACAATTTTAAAAGAGAACTATTCAAAAATGAACTGTTCAAAAATGAACAGTTCTCTTTTAACATTGTTATAGTTATTTTGAAGCTAAGACTTGTTCATTTTTGTAATATTGAAAAATTTTATTTTTACCTTTGCCTAGGATTTCCAGTGTCTGAAGTGGATAATTCCTGTTTATTTAAGAGGTAATGTGATCTGACATTTGAATCCAAGGACAACCACAGGAGTTTGTGTGTTATATTGACTTTTAACAAAATCTGCATTTTTATGATGAAGAGAATGTATTGCAATACTCAAACTTCTTCACATGAGAGAAATTGTTATTTATTCATTGTATACAAAAAATTTAATATTCTACAGTGTTACTTATCTCTACATTGCAGAGGCACATAAATACTATGATCTGTAGAATTTTTTCATTTTAATGATGGATGAATAACACAATATTCTGTTTAAAAAATACCATAAAACTATGTCTTCAAGGCCAAAACCATGGTTGAAGAGAAAATATTTTTTAAATATCAAATTGACTGACTTTCATCATATTCATGACATATTTTGTCATCATATAAGCACTAGCTCATCCATTCTTTTAGGAGAAATAAACCAAAATGTTCAATGACTTTTCTTGAATTCTAATCACCACTAACATTCTCAACAAGATGCAAAAAAACTTCTCAGGCATGGTGACATAGTCAATCATTCACGTTATATTTGTGTCAATCTTTCTTATCTTCTAAGCTTTATTTGTGTAATTTCTTCTCAACTAATTGTTCCAACCATAGTAGGTAAGGTCTCATTTAAAGCAGAAGGCTACAACAAGTAAAAGCAAACAAAATTGCTTGTAGAGATTTCCAGAAATGAACAAATGAAGGATTTTAAATAGATTAATTCCTGAAATCATCTTTAATAGGCCACTATCTCTATATTGACAATTAACATAGTTGTTAAAACAATATAATGATAAATCAATTTTACTAATTTTTATAAAATTAATATGTGGATGTTTTACATTGTATACATTTCCATAAATAAGAACTCAATATTTTAAGGTGGATAATTCAAACCATTTCCAAGAAAATAAGTTGAGGTCCAGATATTAAAATTAAGTAGAAATTTTTGCAGTTAATTTTACAGATATTTGAAAACATAAAAAATATAATTTATCTTTTTTCCCATTTTTCTGGCTCAAATTCCTAAGCCAGGAATGAATCCCCCCTGGTTTCCCCCTCCCCCAAATCCAGTCCTAACCTATTTTTCCACCACTGTCACTTAATATTTGGCAAAATAAATTCTTTGATCCAGTTTGATACTTTTCTTCTTAGTCATTACCATTGTTATCTACCTATTTTTTCATTTATGCACATCCTACCCACCTTTCAAGGTCCAGCTCAAGCCTCTCCTTTTCTGTAAACATCTTACTGATTTTTTAAAGCTCTTCTCTATTCCAGATGTGATTTACAGATTAACAAACCAACATCACTAGAGATCTTGTTAGAAATGTAGTATCCTGGTTCCCATTCAGACATACTGAATCAGAATCTGCATTTTTACAAATCCTCAGGTGTACATGTCAATTAACATTTAAGGCCTCTTCTCCAGTCTATAGTGATTTCTAATTTATTTTTAATTTTCACAGTAGTTATCGCCTATATAGATACTTGATATTTTCACCAAATCAAACTAGTTAATTTTTCATAGGCATGCTTTGTCTTCTCATTTAGAATTAAATGGATCTTATCTCTCTTAATAACCCTGATAGAACCAAATGCTTTATTTCCCATGCTGTGTTTTGATTCTGTATATCAACTTGCATAAACTTCTAGTGTGTGAGGTTGTTTTCCCTTCAGATGAAAGGAATACAATTTCTACTGCCTATATATGTATCAATACTTAATACATAGTGAGTAGCCAAATAAATATTTGTTGAATGTATAAATTATTAAAATTAATTTTTGACAAGATGAATCTGGTCTTTAATTTTGATTCAGTGGTTCCTCTTTCCAGTCATGTTCTTGGAAGAACAGTGCATAATGAGAATATTAACACAGTTTTCAACCTATAAGACTTCTGAGGATATTTGTTTGAATTCTAATTGGGCCATTAAAACGTTACTAATCATGTTCTTAGAATAGTTTTTTTAACCTTCAGGGTCATTGAGTTTAGCTGAAATCTCTTACCCTTCTCCTTAAGTCAATATACTAAAATTTGTTCACTTACTAACTCTGTGTTCACTAAAATATGGTGGTTAAGAATAAGGATTTTGGCATTAGACTGCAGGTTTTTCTTTCTGGATCAAACACTTTTTACCTTTGTAACCTTAAGTGTGTTATTTTTCATTTTTGTTCTTCATTTTTTGTGTCTAAATGGTGAGGATAATAACATTCTTTACTTCATAGAGTTTATGTAAAGATTAAATTAGCTAATACATGTAAAGTGTCCAGCAGAGTGCCTGGTGCATATTAAGTCCTACAGAAATAGTAGCTCCTATTATTAAGAAAACATATACCTAGGGAATCTGCATTCCTGAAATGCTATTTTAGAGTTTCAATTATTTATATGTAAGTAGTGTGAGAAAACTTTAGAAAAGTTTTTATTCTGTCATCTGTTTCTGATGCAGTATTTAATTTATGTTTGCTGGTAGAGATGGCTTCCAGCCCTATATAACTCTGATACATGCTATAAGGATTTGAATTTCTATTTGTGTTTCTATTTTTCAGTCCTTAGGTATAGGTGTAATACCAAAACTGAGTGCTAACTCATCCCAGAAAAGATAGAAGACTAATTTTCCCACTTAAGGTGCAACTGACTCAGTAATTTCAGATGACCTTCCAACAAAAGGTTGAGCAAATAAATGGAAATTTGGTTATGTCTAGAATGCTTAAAACCTTGATCTCTGCCTCTCTGCCATACCACTAAATGAAACAAATAAAAAAAACCGAGATTCTTTTTAAATGATGTAAATGATACTGAGATAACATCATAATAGTAAATAATGAGGCTTTACAATTGGGAATAATATAAATAATGTATTGCCAATCAGTGAACATATGCATTACCTTAGCAAGTTAAATATTATCTAAAATACTCTTAGAGATTTACAAAAATAATGCCTTTTATCACAATAGAGTGATTTTTAGCATGCCGTTGATTATGTAATAATATTACTGTCTAAAAGTGTAAAATAGTTGCATATTCAGTTAATCAAAGAGTACAATTGATTCTTTATTATATTATATTATATTCAAAGCTAGAAACACTGGAGCTTCTCACCATTATGCAGCAACCTTGGAGTTTTGCAAGCTTAGAGTGAGTTTAATTAAAGTCAAAGGAGAAAAATTAAGCACTGAGAAGCTCAGATATCACTATGCAATCTAAAGACAAAAATACTGTTTAGAATAAGATGATGCTGTAATCTCAGTATAAATGGCACTGTCTACTTTAGCAATTCTGTGACCCAGGTGGTCTGAGCAGTTCGAAGAGCAGCTAGCTTATGAGCTTTCATTTCATAACTACATTGAATAATTTCCATCTGCTTCAAATCTCCTCTGATAGAAAATACTTAAAAAGAAGATTGCATAAATACAAAGGGTGGCTGTACTTTAAGTCCTAGAATATACTTATATTAAAATGTGTGTCTCCAAAGAGCATTTAGATTCAAATTGTATTTTAGTAGGCTTGGAAAGCAGAGGGTTAACATTTTCCATCACTGCTACATACAAAAGTGACATAAATAAATGGATATAGGTATCCAACTTCATGTAATGGAGAAGTTCATATCATATTTATATTTTACTGACTTTTGATGCAGTGTCATT
The DNA here is from genome assembly GCA_004027375.1 of Macroglossus sobrinus. NCBI lineage: Eukaryota > Metazoa > Chordata > Mammalia > Chiroptera > Pteropodidae > Macroglossus > Macroglossus sobrinus. The sequence continues at coordinate 321,590 of PVKZ01001079.1, read as the reverse complement.
ACAGTTTCATATCACTATTGTTCAGTACCACCCACTGGGAAAATGGTAGAGCAGAACAATGTGCTGATATACCACTAGCCAGTCAATCGTGAAACCATAGAAGGAAGCAGCTACAACTATTATTTCTAATGCAGTCCTGAGAAGCTGTGAGGAATGGGAAGGACTAAGCAGTCAATGGCAACCAAACATTAGAAGCTGATAAAATGTGACTTACTGAGATTTATTTTCTTATCTTGAACTCAGATTCTTGCAAGTATTAATTGCAATGTAGAACAAGAATATGAAGAGTGCATTAGAGAAAGTCAAGGCTATGGCTCTAATTGATGAGAAGCAAATCAGCTATTTGGGTAACATAGTAAGTACAATAGTGTGGAACATTTTGCACTTTGGTGTGACCCCTGATGGAGGTTTTAAGCTAATGAAGTCAGTTTATTTCATCCATGAGAAGTTTTGTGGATGTTCCTTTAGCAATATCTAGTGGATCTTTATGTAGACTGCTTAGAAAAAACACAACCAAATGCTTTACAATCAAGCATTATTATTTTAATAACCTTTTTAAATTCTTAAGTTAATATGTGATAAATCTTAACAGTGGAGAAAATTCTCTATGGTTACTATTTAGTACAAATAGAAGTTGTCCCATGTTTAGAAATGTTATCAAAAATGCCTGAAAAGTTTGTTTGTATCTTGTTCATAAATGGGAATTCATGGTTTTAACTAATCCTACAACATCGTGGTGATATCTAAAAATAATTTTGCAAATGACTAAATATCATAACTCAAATATACTTGCAAGGCTAACTGACAGCCCATTTTCAGTTACTGTAAAAGAAGGATTTAAAATTATTAATAATTCTTAGGTCAAACAGTGTGATATAGAAGAAAACAGTAGGTGTGGATCAGGATTCTATTCTGTCTCCAGTTTGATGTATAGATTGGACGAGTCTCTATATCTCAGTTTTCTATCTGTATAAATCAGAGAGATGGGCAAAATAATTTTTGAATTACATTTTAGTTCTAAGTATTTAAAAATTCTCTTAATCAAAATTAGTTTCTCATAAAGCTACAATAGGGATATCAACAAAATGCTTGAAAAATGACCAACAAACACCCAGAGAGACCAGGATTGGAACAAATAAAGTTAGTTCTATCCTGTTTATATTGCAGTGGAAAAATTAATTGCAAGTTTACTATTATCCTATTATTTGTTTGTAAACATGACACATATTAATAGTTAGCCAAATGATTCAGACGGTACTTTCTGTCTAGCTTTCTAAAAGTAACTACCACCCACATCCAACATGTCACCAAGCTCCAGTGATCCTCCAGTTCCCTTAAATATTTTGCTTTGCCTTTCCTACCCACATACCTCAGGGACTGAAAGCTGAGTGAAATTTTTAGTTACTATCAGTAAAATACACATGTATAAGAATTAACTGCTGAAATTAATGACATGAAGGTCATTTATGACCTTGAGTACTTTCAGAGAAGAAACAGGAGGTGAAAAAATGAAATACAGGGGTATAAGAGAGAATAGAAAAAGGGAAATTGGAAACAACAATGTATAAATAACTCTTTAAGAAGTTTTACTGAAAAAAAGGAGCAAATAAGTAGAGCATTAATTAATAGAAAGATAAGGACTAAAGTGTTTTTTTTTTCAAGATGGAAGAAATAATAATACGCTTGTATGCTGATGAACTAATTTAGGAGAAAGGGAAACATAAATAATGTAGAAAAGAACTGTTGAAAGGATCCCCTTGAATAGTGAAGAGGGCACGGATTCTGGTACATAAGAGGAAGGAGAGGCTATAGATGATACCATGAATATTTGATCTGTGGAAGCAAGTGGAAAGGCAAGGAATATGTTTGCAGATAATGGTAGGATGGTAGATATAGTTTTGATGGGATCTGTGGAAAGTCTCAATGGTGAGGAAGCAAAAGTCAGCAGCTCTAATGAGAATGGGGAGCTCTTAAAAGTTGAGAGTTTAAATAGTAAGAAAAAGTATGATATATTTATCTAAATAAATAATTGAATAAGTATGTTTATTTATTTAATTAAAATTAAAGTGGGAAGTTTATTATTGATTGACTGGCATCATAAAGTGTGTACTTGAGATTCATGATCATGAATTTAAATTGAGTTAGTCAGAGTTGAGTTCTGATCAAGATGGCAGAGTAGGCAAATGCTGTGCTAGCCTGCTCTCACAACCACCCCAAAATTACAACTAACCTACAGAACAACCATCAGTGAGAATCTCCTTAAAGCTAGCTGAATAGAGTCATATAACTAAGGATATACAGAAAAAGCTACCTCAAAACTGGTAGGGGTCAGAGTCACAAAACAGCTTGGACTCACACCCACATGTGGTGGTTGAGAATTCAGAGAGGTAACTCAACTGCGGCTGTGGAGGCCACCCTGGAGGAATGAGTGGTCCCAGGCCTACACCAGTATTCCCAGACCAAAGCACTAGTGCCAGAAAGAGAAATCCCCATACTTCTGGCTGTGAAAATTAGCAGAGTTTGTAGTTGAGTAAAACAGAAAACTGCAGAAATCCCAGGCTTTTATCTTAAGGAGCCTGTCCATGAATTAACTCACTGATGGACTCACTTACTCTGAAATTCAGTGCTGGAGCAGTAGCTCAAAGGGTGCCAGGGACATACAATGAAGACTTGAATCGTGTGGCTTCAGGGCAAGGGCTAGAGGGGCAGTTTTCTTCTAGACAGAAGTGAGGGCAGAGACCACTATTTCTTAGTTTGGGCCTCCCTCTTCCCAGCTAGCAGATGCAAATGGCTGCCATATCTGAGTCTCCATCAACCTGGGCAACAATTTCATTCTGCCCTGGGGATTCTCTGAGATCCTACCCCACTCAACTTCCAGGAACACCTAAGCTGCTTCCAGTGGATTTTCCATACAAATAGCCTGTCTTGGTTCATGTTGTGGACTTTCCTAAAATACTTCAAAGGTTCACAAAAATCTCATTGAGCAACATCTTGCCTCTGTATGCCATGTACAACTTGCTGAGCAGCTCCAAGCCTGACACTAGTGACAGCCAGTCATAGTTCACAGCTTGGCCTCTCTCAGGAACCTCTAAGCCCAGTGTGAATGGAAGACAACTGACAGTCATTTTGTGGCTCATGCCAGGTGGTCCTAGACAGGGCACAAGAGGTGGCTGAACTTAGCCTGCTACTGAGCCCCTCCCAGGAGAACCTGGGGCTGGCACATCTAGTGGTCAGTTCAGAAAGAGCTAGAGCATCACTTTGCTGCCTTCACAAATGTTACATTCGAAGGACAGACTTAGTAGGCACCAGAGCCCTGCTAAAGCAAATCCTGCTCCATAGAGTCAGCCTCTGAACAACAGCGTTTCCACTGTAGTCACAGCCAGTTCTCACAATCAATCAGTCTGAGGGTCAATCCTTCCCACTGATATGCAAAAAGCAACCAAGTTTCAACTAAAGCAGGAGGGTATGCACAACCTACACAAGGGGAAAACATGAAAGCATCCAGCTCAAGAGTCCAGGAAGACTGTGCCACTGGGCTCCATAGGACAGCTACATAAGGCTGCTCTACTAAGACCTGGAGACATAGCAGATTTATCTAATTCATAGAATCAAACACAGGAAGGCAGCCAAAATGGGGAGACAATGATATGTGTGCCCACTAAAAGAACAAAACAAAGCTCCAGAAAAAGAACTCAACAAATAGATAAAACATATCTACCAGTTCAAGAGTTAAACATGCTGGTTATAAGGATGTTAAATGAATTTAGGGGGAAACTAGATGAACTCAAGGACAACTTTAACAAAGAGATATAAAATATAAAAATGAAGATTAAAAAAAAACATAAAAAAGAACCAGTCAGAAATAAAGAATACAACAACCAAAATGAAGACTACATTAGAGAGAATCAATAGTAGATTAGATGAAACAAAAGAATGAATCAGTGAATGGGAAAATAACGTAGGAAAAAAAACACACTGAATTAGAACAGCAACAAGAAGAAAGAATCCAAAAAAAAAGAGAGAATATTTTAAGGGACCTCTGAGATAATATCAAGTATACCAACATTCGCATCATGTAGCTACCAGAAGGAGAAGAGAGATATCAAGGAATTGAAAGCCTTTTCAGAAATAATGACAAAAAATTCCCCTAACCTGGCAAAGGAAATAGACATACAAGCCCAGGAAGCAGAGTCCAAAACTAGATGAACCCAAAGAGGCCCACACCAAGACATGTTATAATTAAAATACCAAAGGTTAAAGACAAGGAGAGAATCTTAAAAGCAGAAAGAGAAAATCATATAGTTACCTACAATGGAACTCCCATAAGACTGTCCATCCATTTCTCAACAGAAAATTTGCAGGCCAGAAAGGATTAGAACAAAATATTAAAAGTGATGCAAGTCAATGACCTACAACCAAGATTACTCTACCCAGCAAAACTATCATTCAGATTCGGAGAAGATAAAGAGCTTCTCAGATTAAAAAAAAAAGCTAAAGAAGTTTATTACCACCAAAACAGTATCACAAGAAATGTTAAAGGGACTTCTTAAAAAAATATATATATATACACACACACACACATTAAGAATATGAATAATAAAATGGCAGTAACTATGTTTCTAACAATAATTATTTTAAATGTAAATGAATTAAATATTCGATTAAAAAACATAGGGTGGCTGAATTGATAAAACAAAATTCTTACAGATGCTACCTACAAGAGACTCACTTCAGATCAAAAGACGCACACAGACTGAAAGTAAAGACATAGAAAAAGATAGTTCATGAAAATGGAAACAAACAAAAAAGTTTGGTTAGCATTACTTATAGCAGACAAAATAGATTTTTACAACAAAGTCTATTACAAGAGACCAAAAAGACCCAGTAATCTCACTTCTGGTATTTATACAAAGAAACCCAAATCACTACTTTGTAGGGACATGTGCACTTATTTGTTCACTGCAACATTATTTACTATAGCCAAGATATGGAGGCAACCTGGATGTCTATCAGTTGATGAATTAATAAAGAAGAGATGGTACATATATACAATGGAATATATCTCAGCCATAAAATAGAATGAAATCTTGCCATCTGCAATAACATCGATGAATCTAAAGAGTATTGCACTGAGTAGAGCAAACTAGACAGAGAAAGACAAATGCCATATAATTTTACTTATATGTAGACTCTAGAGAACAGAATAATTGAACAAACAAAACAGAAACAAGCTCACAGACACAAAGAACATTTTGATGGATTGCTGGATTGGAGGGGGAAGGGTTAAAGGAGTAGGAGATTAAGAGGTACAAATTGGTAGTTACAAAATAGTCTTGGGGATATAGAGTATAGCTTTGGGAATATAGTCAGTCGTGTTGTAATAACTATGTATACTGTCAAATGGATACTTGATTTATTGGAGTAATCACTTCGTAAGTTTTATAAATGCCCAATCACTGTGTTGCACACCTGAAATTAATATAGTATTTTATGTTAACTATAATTGAAAAATAAAAATATAAAAATTAAACAAATAATTATTGATAGGAACAAAATTTTTAAAAAGTGAGCAAGTTAGAGTGATTGAATATTTTTGTTTAGTAAAATTTAGCTGCAGAAGTGCTGATGCAGAGTAGAAAGAGAGTTGGCATATTAGTCTGCTCAGGTTACTATCTCAAAATACCACAGCTTGGTGGCTTAAACAACAGAGATTTATTTTCTCACAAGTCTGATGGCTGTAAGTTCCAGCTCAAGGTCCAACAGGATTCAGTTTCTGGTAAGAAGTCTTTTCTTAATTATAGATATCAACTTTGTCCTAACATATCCTTTCTTCTTAATTTATATGGAGAGTGAGAGAGTGCTCTTTTTTCTCTTCTTATAAGACCATCAGTCCTATTGGATTAAAGCCTCATCCTTATGTCTTCATTTATCCTTAATTAATTCCTATATATACTGTTTTCAAATATAATCACATTGGGAGTTATATTTTTAACATATGAATGGGAGGGGCACAATTCAGTGCATAGCAGTTAGATTTAGTATGAGTCATACATTTACCAAAAGAAAAAGAGAATGTTTGAGAGGGTAAGTAGTATTACTCTAATTCTATATGCAGGTAAATGATTATATTAATTGATCATAGATTTAAGATGGATAAGGGGAGAGAGGTGTTTAAAGTAGTGAGGAACAAAAAATAGAAAGCAAAATCAATGAATTGGAAGTCTTACTTCAAAGATTTTTACAGTTAAGGAATTTTAGGGCATAAAATGAAAAAAGAATAGAAGTTGGTGGTTGGAGACTAGGAAGTTGAAACTGCTATTTGTGGGGGGCATGAAAGTTATTGGCAATGTCAAGTTCTGAATTATGATCTTTGCAGTAGATGCTATAATGTGATGCCCCAACCTTCTTTTCAGAGCAAGGACAGTCACTTTTTTCAGTTTCTGTGAGTATTGTATGCTGAGAGCTCAAGCAGTTGAGTACCATCCTGGACATTGTCCTCCAATGAAGACAGCTGCTATGGCCAAGGTTATGCCCTTTACCTGGGGGCAGCCCACATTCAATGATTGTTCAATTTAAAACTCTGAGGGTCCATCTTAACTCTTACTGGAACCCTAATGTTTTTTTTTTTGAGTCCACCAGCCTGAGCACACTGGCCCAAAGAAATACCCAAGCAGGAGTTTAAGTATAGAAAGAAAAAAATAGTTTAATATTGAATTATTCAGTATTGAGACAAGAAGCTAATGCTCAAAACCTGACTCCTTAATGGCATATAGGTTACAGATTATATAGGACAGAATCACAAAAAATTGTGGGTTAGGGGATTCTGGATCATGCTGGGAAATGATTGTTTGGAGGTAAAGCAAGGGTAATAAATTTCTTCAGATCTTGAGGACAGTTCTGAGGTCTGTTTTGGTATTCCCCTGTCTGGTCTCATGGAGAAGTACCCAGGAGGTCATTGCACTTTAAGACTTAGAAGTTGAAACATAACTTAGGTCAAAATGTTATCTTTAGCTTTCTAGAGGTCTAGACCTTGTGACCATCAATCAGGTCTTGGCTACTATCTTCTGCTTCTTGCTGCTTCTAGGATCGATGATTATGTAAGGGAAAGGCTAGGATTCTATGGGGATATATATACTTTCTTTTCAGAACAAAGAGTCATTTTTTCAACTTCTCTCTCCAATATATATATATATATATATATATATATATATATATATATATATATATATATATATATATATATATAATCTCCTCTCATGTCTACCAAATCAGCTCTCCTCATGGCCACAAGATCAGTACTTAAAGTCATGTCATGCAAGGATATGAAGAACCTAGCTAACATGTACCAGGATCTGATACAGTATGTATGAGACTATATCCTGAAGGCAATGGATCAAGGAAGAGTGTGGGCACACATTTTAATTTCCAGTTAGATAAGAGGGTATTTACCAATATCAATGCACTCTCCTCTAATACAATTTAAACATCTCAGCCAGGATCTAGAATGATGGTGTTAATATGCTTCTAAGATGGCACTTGGAAGTTTGAATAAAGTGATAGTCCAAAAAAAGTAAAGTAAACATTTTAGAACTGCCATGAAAAATGATGGAAGTTAGGATCAAAATGCTTGATGAAGTGGGCATGCTAGGTAGAATCTATTCTGTATGACCAGAAAGTGCACCAGCCATCTATATTCCTCCAGTAATGCCTGGAGTATACTCCATTTAGAAAAGTGATGAGAAATGTGTTGGTGAGACAAGCACTATCATCACTGAGAAGTACAATGGAGGCCATCCTCTGTGGAAAAGGGCTGATCATAAGAGATACTGATATAGAATTGAGTTCCCTAAAAAAGTAATAGTGGGTTAAGGATTATTTTAGGATTAAAATAATAGAGTTGTACTTAACCATCAGAAACAAAGTGGTCACAATTATCAGGACAAGAGATGGAGTGGTAGCCAGCAGGCCTGACTCATAGAGCCATAAGGAGATAGTTAATGGAGCACAGTGTTCTGCAGCAGTTGATTCTTTTCACAATTCTCTTAGGTTGGGTTTTCTAGAAGCAGAGGCCAGAATTCTTGTTTAAGTGCTTCATGAAGAAAGACTCTCTGGAGGGGTCTATAGAAAAGTAAGAGAATTAGGCTAGGGCAGGGAAAGTTGCTGAGAAAAAAAAAGTAGCTTCCAACAGATATATATTGGGCCCTTACACTGTGCTTCTCATAGAAAGCATAAATTGAGCAGTGTTTTAGAGCAGGCTTGTAGGAACAGATTGTACACATATTATCCCAACTCTGCTTTGAGTAATGTCAGATTGGTAGATTGACATCAGCTATAGTGAAATAATTTACACTATAGAAATCAGCAAATACTACATATCAGGACCTTTTTACCCCTAAGTCAGTTTACCAGAATACCAGTGCATGAAACTTACCATAGACTAAGTCTTGCCTTCAGGAGATCACTGAGTCAATTGGTCAGTCAACCATCAGCTACATGCTGCCACCTGGGTTGGTGGAGCATAACCTCTCAGGTGAGAAGATTCTTGTCTTGGGACAATTTTTCAGAGAAGCATGCCAATGTGAGAAGTTAGCAATCAATACAGCAACTAGAGGATAGCAATAGGGATTACAGTGAGCAATTAATGCTATCTTCTGCCATTTTCTTCTATTTTCCAGGAGAAGAAGGTGGACCAAGATCACAAAAGTCCTTCAAATAAAGACAGAAAAAGTGACCTACACAGTGGTGGAAGAAATTTTATGAAGTTCAGGTGTCTCTTCCCAAGAAGACAAGAAAGTGAGAACACAACAAGCAAGTTTAACATAGGTGGTACCTCTTTGGCATCACTTCAAATCCTCATAGCCTCACCTCTTATTGGAACCATAATCAGAGTAGCCAGTTCATATGACAACAGGTGCTTCAGTTCATCACAGTGTAGAATGAAAGTGTCTTGTCTTGGGCTAGCACCTTGTGTCTTGGGCTTCCTACCCCATAGCTTCTCTGAGGCTGAACCCTGAGATACCAGTTGAAATCTTTTCACAGTCAAGCTCAAACCATTTAGTTGTGTGGGATAATTAAAGCCCTGTAGGTCAACTCTTGGCTCATGAGAGATAAATGTTTATTACCTTTTTCCCTAGGTAGATGATTCTGAGACACACTTCTCAGAAATCTCTTCAAGATCAAGCACTCACCCTCTAATGGGTAATACACTGCTGAATTTTCAAAAAAATTTTTTCAACATGCAACTGCAAGGTAATTGGTATTTTATTTAAGCAGTTGCAATGGAGAAACAAAGAAAATGTATATTTTTAATGTGGGGGATGATAGTGGTTTTACAGAGAAAAGAGAAGCAGGAGAATGCAGTTGCATAATTAGTGTTCTGATTTGTTCAGGCAGGTATTGCAATCTTGCCAAAAAAATGTTGTTTTTCTTTGTGATGTGCTCATTTCAGGCCATTAAGTCCTGGTCTAAGAATTTTTGACTAAAATAAAAAATTTAAAAGGGAGTAAGTCTCTTGATCCCAGAGAGTAAGTCCATGAATGTTCAGAGCAGAGAATTTTTCAGTTCTCTATATCACCTTATCTGGGCTATCCCTTATCCTTGTTTCCCTCTGTCATTCACTCCTGCCCTCTGAGATCTAACTACCCCTCATCAGCTCTTTTATTTTATTTCATTTTATATTTTATTTATTTTATTAGTTTCAAGTATACAGTACATTGATTAGATATTTATATAGTTTAATAAAATGATTCCCCTAATTGCTCCTTCTCTCCTCCAATTTTCCACCTAACCCGTATACTAATGTTAACTGTTTTCCCTATGCCATGCTCCCCATCCTTGTGACCATCTATCAACTACTAATTTGTACTTATTTAACCTTTCACCCCATTCACCCAGCCCCACAACTTCCTCTCCTCTGTCCATCACCAAATTGTCCTCTATATTTGTGAGTTTGTTTTGATTAGTTTGGTCTTTCTCTTCCTTAGATTCCATATATAAACGAAATCATATGATATTTATCTTTCACTGTCTGACTTATTTCATTCAGCATCATAATCTCTCGGTCCATGCATCTCATTGCAAATGGTAGGATTTCATTTTTTAATAGCTGAGTAATATTCTATTGTATATATAAACCATAACTTCTTTAACCAATTGTCTGTAGATGGGCATTTAGGTTGCTTCCATATCTTGGCTCTGTCTCAGCCTCTGCTTTTAGGAAAAACTCATGCTAAGAGAAAGGATGATAGTAACCTATATATTTGAAGGGCCCAGATACCTCAGTGTTATATTCTTCATCAAACATCCTGCATGGCCAACAAAGGCAATTACAATTTAATTCCTCTATTTATTGCATACATAATTCTAATTAATTAATTTGCCATCGGGGTTAAAATAGTTCCCAACTTGATGAACTACATTAAAATGAAAACTGTCATTCATGAAACTACTTTTCTATAGCATGAGTTATTTTAATATAATAGGGATGATTCTTTCATTTTTGTCTGCTTTTATAGAGGTTGTGTGTATGAATTTAATTTTGTAAATCCTTTGAACTTCTCAGCTGAACAGAGGAAGATGTAAAATAATTTTAATGCTATTGTAAAGAATTCAAGAAAAACTAAACTAAACTAAACTAATTAAAACAAACCATCTCAAATACCACTAGCTAAGAGTATCTAATAGCAAAAAGATATCTTTTGCCTCTTGCTGCTGAAATGTATATTTTCTTTTTCTTATTAATTTCTTATTTAGTTGGTTGGTTGATATGGGGTATGAGATGTAGAAGACATTGAAAGAAAATCTACACCAATAATTAAAACAATATCTTTTAAAAATATCTTGATGATAAAGATTAATTTGCTTTTTCACTTTATCACCTGGGAGTTATCATTTCAGTCAAATTGAGTTAGAATGATATTTCATTTGGCAGTCTGAAAAACAAGCATAAGGTAAATGCTCAACAAGTATTTGTTGGAAGTGTGAGGAGGAGATGGATTAGGAGAATGAGTTTAGGACTTTACTTAAGTGTAGAAAAACGTTTTTCTTACTGTTCCTGATCTTAAGTATGCATAAAAGCTGGTGATGGTAATGGTCAAAACAGCAGCACAATTAGCAAATATCCTTAAATTAAATCTACAGTTGTTGAAAGCATTTTTTTTAATTAAAAAGTGTCATTTGTGTCATTTTCAATGTTCACTTGTTTTTTATTATTTTTTACAACCTTTTTAACTAATGCCAATTATTTAATGAATAAGACAGGGCTTATGATTGTTTCTGTAATGTTGGCAATATTAATTTTTCTGCCAAGGAAACTATCTAAATATCTTTTGTGTAATTAATGATGTTTACTTTTTAATCTAAGTAAAGTTTTTTCTTTTATTAGTTCATTTGATTTTTTTTTTCAATTAGAATAGTGATATTTGCCAGCAGAGGCATATGTTTCTGAGTCAGATCAATTCATAGCCTCAAGGGTCAGACAGATCTAAGCTCCAAACCTGACTCTCCATTTCCCTGTGAATTATTTTGACCAAATGACCTTTTGATGCCTCAGTTTTCTCATCCATGAACTGGTAATCATATTGATATTCTCCTCACTGAATTGCTTTGAGGGTGAAGCACTAATCAGCTTCTGACTTAAACACATAGTAGCTATTTTGATTAATGTATAATATAGCCTCATGCTTTTTCAATGGAAATTAAACAACCATTTCTTTACATTTTCTATATTGAACAGTAGGATAAGTTATGCTGTTATATTTTTGACATATACAAATTTATTTTTATTACATTTTCTCTTTAATAAAACAGTCCATATTATCAAAAGTTGACTATTAAAAGGACAAAAATGTTACATTATTATATCACATTAGCAGTTTTCCCAGTTTCATTGAGATAAATTTGGCATACAGCACTGTATAAATTTAGGGTGTACAGCATAATAATTTGACTTATATATTGTGAAATGGTTACCACCAGATTAATTAATATCTTCCATCTTATATATTTTCTCTCTTAATAACTTTTATATATATCATACAATATGCTGTTATTTTCAGATAAAGGTAAGCATTAGTTTGTATTGTTTTAACATTTATGAAACATTTACACTGAGCCAGGCACTGGGGCTACAGCAAGGAAATTACGAATGAGCTTCGAAATTATATACAACTCAATGACAATGTAATGAATTACTGAATGAAATAGTTTGTTTTTATTTCTAAAATGTTTGTTTCTAATTACTGAATGTAGATGCACATATATCTGTTCTTATTTATTTCGAAAATTAGTGAAATCTAGAGAAGAACAAAGATGAAAATGAAAATACCTCTAGTCTATCTGCTCATATATCCATATACACATACACACACATATATTCACAGGCAATATATATATAAATTTTGGTGTGTATTTTTCTCGTCTTTTCTATTTTGAGTATATTCAATATTTATTTTTGTTAATTGAGAGTATATCATGCATATTCTTTTGTAAACTGTTGTTTTCATGTGAAACATATAGTAAATAGTTCTCTTTGATCTAAAATACTCTTCTACAACATGACTTTTAAACACTATGTACTAGAACACTATAGACACATATCATCATTTATTTTACCAATCCTCTGGTAAACATTTTTATTGCTTTTAATATTTTATTAATATAAATAATATGGTGACAAACTTTGATACCGTAACATCCCATTTCATTTTCAGCAGATGAGTTCACAGAGAAAATGGCAGCCATCAAAAAAGAATATTCTTATCATCTGTCACCAGTTCTATGATTTATCTGTATCTCCACCCATTATTTTATTCTTTACCAAGAGTTCTAAAGTCTGTTAGGTAGCTAGTCAGAAATGAGCGACAGAGGAACAAAGAGATAGGGGCCCAGCCTAGAGACTGCCCAAAGAACACCCCAATTGTAGCAGAATTCTGGGTATGCACATTTGAACTAGGCAGTTATTGCCTAGTGTCAATCAGGTGTCAATCAAAATGACTTCACTTGCCAGTCACCTAGGAATGTCTTTGGGACCACACCATCATGGCCCCAAATACAACACAGACCTCTTTCTCCCCCAGGGTTACAGCTCTCCATTTTCCCAGGCTGTGACTCATATACCCTTTAGGGATACCTAACCTCATTTCCAAGTGGCTAAGTGGTTTTAGGCTTGACTTGTCTTCTATCTCATAAGGCACCTTTTTTTTTAATGCCTACAGCACCTGGTATTCCTAGGTGGTCTCCCATCCAAGTACTAACCAAGCCCAACCCTGCTTAACTTCTGAGATCAGATGAGATCAGGGACATTCAGGGCGGTATGGCCATAGCCTATAATGTGCTTTTAATAAACAAATATTTCTCATATTCACTGAGTTGAAATTCATTTCTCAGGCAGTGAAAAGGACCTAGAGGTGTGTGTGTTACCAGAATTCTGATTGCTCCAACTGTAACAAGTCTACTTCCTTCTGCATTTTCAGAGAACTTGTTCTTTGATTATTCCTCCTGTGCCTGGTATGTGACCTTTTCTTTCCTCTCTCTAGGTCCTTACCATGGACATTTCATCATACTTAAATTTTTACAATCTTAAAAAAAAACGAATTTAAAACTTATTCACTAACCTCATATCTTTATTAACCTAGGATGCCTATCCCCAGCTACTCCCTCTTCTTCAATCCCTTAGCCAAATTTTTAAAGAAAATAAGTGGCAATTATTTTAAGTACTTGAAACAGAAACTTGGGAAGTTTTTTTTTTGTATTTTTGTTTTTGACACCTCTCTCTCCCACAAGTTCATATCTAATCGGTCAGAAAATACTATTAATTTTACAATCTAAATAACTATTTACTTTAACTTTTCTACTATTTTAGTTCATACTATTGTCATTTCTTGCCTGGAATGCTACAGACTTGGACCTTAACAGTTTTCTCTACAACTACTCTGCCTCTCTTTCAAATCTTTTCTGCTAATAGAAGATAGAACAACCTTTTCAATTGCAAATCTGATCATCTCATACCCAACCCTCCCTCAAGACAGATGCCTACAATTAAACTCCTTCAATGGCTTCTCATTGTTTTTCAGATAAAAACCAAATCCTTAGCTGCAAGATCTGAGCCTGTCTCATTTCTCTTAGCCTCATTTCTTACCATACTCCCCCTCATTATTTATACCCCAGAAGCACTTTCCTTGTTTTAATTCTATGTATATGCCATGTTTCTTCCTGTTTCAGGTCTTAGCAAATGTTCTCTCCTCTACCCTGAATCCTATTCATCACAGTATCCTCACTCTTCTATGCCTAGTTGATTTATACATATCCATTACATTTTAGTTCAGATGTTATTTCCATAGAAAAAACTTGTAGCTCCTCTATTTATGTATATTTATACATAACACTTCCCTTTGTCAGAGTAAAAACCTAAGATTTATTTATGTTACTATTTCATTATTATCTGTCTTGCACATTAGATTGCAAGTTCCTTAAGAGTGATGATTATGCTTGTGTTTACCATGCATGTGCAACATCTAACACAGTGCCGAGCTAAAAGTAGGCACTCAATAAATGCATCTGTTGACTAAAAGTATGAATGGATGCCAATCAGAATTATACCCCATTACATCTTTGAAAAAGCTTTTCATAAAAATGCTAATTACCTTGTTGTTAAATCTGATAGATATTTTATTTTTTTTATTTCACTTGGTTACTCAGCAGCATATGAGATTTTTTTTATTCATGCTTCCTGAAAAATTTGTTTTGTTTTCCCAAAAAAAAGTCTTGAACTTCTATTTTATGCATTTGCAAGGCCTTCACCTATCTCTTCTTCCTCAGTTACTTAAACATGTATTGTCTACAAGATTCTTTTCTTTGTCCTTTTCTCTACTAATTTCTATTCTTTCAGTAGATGGTGTCATTGGCTTTCATTGTTGTAATTACCATGTATACTTGATGACTCCCAAATCTACATCTTTACCTCAGATATCTTTACTGAACTTTGGACTTGTATATCCAGTGGCCTAACAATTCTTATCCATGCAAATTTAGATGGATGTCATATAAACATCATATATATAACATCTAAAATTGATCTCCTTACTTTCCACACTCAAATTTGTTCTTTAATGTTCTCTATTTCAGTGAACACTGTCATCCACCCAGTTTATTAAGTTAGAAACCTTGAAGTCATATATGATTTCTTCATTTTGTCTTCCAAAGCCTTAGCTACAAAATCAGCGTTCCCACTCTGCTGAACCTATCTGTTAAATTTCCTACTGACTTCATTTCTCTTCATTTCTACTATCACTACCCTAGTTCAGGCCACCGACATTCTTGCTCAGATTACTGAACAAGCATCTTAACTGTTCTCTATAACTTAAATTTTACCATCTTTAACTTATTCTCTCTCTTCCTTTTTTTTAGCTAGAGTTTTACCTTTTCATTTCATCATGCTACTTTCTTGTTTGAAAGATCTTTTTATTGATCTTAGGATAAAGCTATAGCTTCTTCATAAAATTCATAAGATATTTCCTATTTTTTGAACTGCTTGTCTTGCTTTAATCTACTGGTATTGCATTTTCCAGCTGTACTGAGCTTCCTTTCCATCTGCTAACACTTCATGCATTCTCTCACCACAAAGCTTTCACACATAATCTTATCTCCCTCTGGCTACAGTACCCTCCACCTGTTCTTCTCCTAGCTAATTCCTACTTATCCTTTATATCTCAATTTTGAACCACCTCTTCTAGAGAGCTTTTTTTTTTAATCCCAATTGCCATCATAGTCTAGGTTGTATACTGCTCTTCCATGCCCCCACAGCTTGATGTATTTCTCCTGTTAGTGTTAGGTTCTGTATTCATTTTTTCTTCTCTGTTTCTTTGAATTTTAATACACAGATAAAAATAATATGGCTAATTGTCATAATAATACTTACTTATTATTTTTCATCTAGCAAAATATGTATCAAGAGAACCTTATAAGAGAGTATATAAAAATGATCATGAAGAACAACAACTAAAAGTGTCAGCCATTTAAAGTTATATAGACAGAATTTATATTCCATTCAAGCATTTTCAGATTAAGATTTTTCTATTCAATGTTCACTTTTTGTTATGAAAAATGCTCTTAGAAATAATAACCATTTGGGAAACTAAACTTGATTCTGCCTCATATTAAATGATATTTCCAGCCCTCCAGAATCTCTGTAAACCTCTGCCCCCACCTTTTTGTCCTTTCTTAATGCTACTTCCTGGAATGAAAAAAACATAATACCAGGTTTCATTTTTCTGAAAATATATCTTTCTCATTTTAACTGCAAATCGTTTTTTGAAGACTTGGAGGATGCTGCATCAGCATTCAAAGAATCAAGAGTGTTAGAACAACATTTTGTGAAGTACAGTACCAAGTAAAGTGAATACTCAGCAAGTATGTTCTTGCCTTTGTGTATCACAGTTTGCCAGCTTGTTATGCACAAAAGTGATTCATGTGACTTTCCCAAAGTCTGTATATGTTTGCAGCTGTACTGTTGGCATTCTGAAATAGGGTGTGCTACCTATTTTAGGCATAGTAAAAAATTAACACATTTGCCTTTGAAAATACATGGAAAAACTATGTATTCTAGTAAACGTCTATAAAATCTGTTTTGTCAACAGTAGCTTTTACTTCTACTCCATGATAATGAAACCAGTTCTTCATTAGTTTCAAAAATATGCATTCATATATAGTATATTTCTATTTCATTTTAATTTATTTTCTTTATAAGATATGAATGCTAAAGTGATTTGACTGTGGGCAAAGGTATTTTTTAGAATTTGTGGTCATATCAACATCTTCAATCAAATAGCTGGTAAGGAGACAAACCAGAAATGAAAAAATATATATATATATTTTTTTATATATATATATAGGCAAGTCATCAGTAGGTAAGGAGATATGGTACATTTGCTCTCCAGCTCTTTAATTTCTAGCCTGCTAATTTTTAAGTGACTGTTTCCTATATATGACATTAATTTAAAAGTTTTGGATTACCAGGTATGTTGTGAACATATTCTTGTGAGAAGTTACTGGTGAAAAAAGATTAAAAACAACTGACTGTAGACATATAGTGACATAATACTTGTAAAATGGAGTCAAAACTACTTGCTTGCACAACTAAATTGGAAATTAAATTTGTTTAAACATAGGGCTTCTGTGAAAACTCACAGCAAACTTCAGACTCTCTTATGTACAACTCTCTTAAGCCTTTTCACTTCTATATTTTATAAACTATTCAAATTCGATATAAATAAAACTGAGCAAATCATAAACTTTCTCAAATTCTGTTCTCTTTCAATGGTTTATATATCCAATTATGCAAAAAACTTAGGAGTTATCCTTGACTCCTCTTTTCTCTCACATCCCACAGCTAATTAATCATGTCTTATCAATATTATCTCTAAAATATTTCTAAAATCTTTCAATTATGTCTGTTTCTTTCATTCTTATGGTCACACCCATAGTCCTAGCTACCATAATTTCTTATCTAAGCTGCAGAAATACTCACCTAACTAGTTATCTCTTTCTAATCAGATAAAGTTTTAAAAATACCTTTACATTCTGCTATTCTCTTTTTTAGAAAACTAAAATTGCTTCTCTTTGTTCTTAAAATAAAGCATAAAACCCTTATTATGATTGTTATGAACCTGTTTCAAACCACTTTCCATTCACTCTTTGAATTGTACCCACACAGAGTTTCTTTCAGTTCTTGCAATGAACTGTTTTCCCCATCTCAGCACCTTCCCACATGCTCTTCCCTGTGCTTGCAACTCTCTATCTCTAGGGCTGATGACCCTGTTATGCACTTTCTAAACATCTCCAGAGTGTTGGTCAAAATTGTAATTAAGTGGTTAATTTTAGAATTTTAGAAGTAGTTTCTTTGTTTTTTTTTTAAGTGTAGTTTTCCCCCAGTTTATTGAAATATAATAGACAAATAGTTATTTGTATTTACATTGTACAATTCAATTTTTTTTTCAATTATGGTTGGTATACAGTAATATACGAGTTTCAGTTGTATAACATAGTGATCAGATATCCACATAACTTGCAAAGTGATCACCCCACTAAATCTCGTACCCCTCTTCCCCTAACATATTTATTACATTATTAACCATTTTCCCCCATGCTACACTCTACATCTCCATATCTATTCTGCAACTATACATTTGTACCTCTTAATACCTTTGTCCTTCTTTTGTCTCCTGAACCCCTTCATTTATTATTCCTCTAGTTATTCTCTGCTACCTATGAGTTTATTTCTGCTTTTGTTGTTGTATTGTTTATTTTGTTTTTTAGATTTCACATGTACGTGAAATCGTGAAATATTTGTCTTTCTCTATCCAACCCATTTCATTCAGCTCAATATTTATAGGTCCATCAAGGCAATATCTTTTTCTATCACCTCCTTTTTAGTCTGTGTGTCTTTTAATCTGAAGTGAGTTTCTTGTAGGCAGCATATGTAGGGGGTCTTGTTTTTTTATCCATTCACCCACTCTATCTTTTTGTTGGAGCACTTAATTCTTTCCCATTTGAGGTACTTGTTGATAGGAATGTAGTTATTACCGGTCTTTATTCCTGTTTTTGATACATGCTTTTTCTTCTTAAAGAAGTCCCTCCAACATTTCTGGTAATACTGCCTAGGTGATGATAAATTCTTTTAGCTTATTTTTGTCTGGGAAGCTCTTTATCTGTCTTTCAACTCTAAATGATAGCTTTACTGAATAAAATATTCTTGCTTATAGATTCTGGATTTTCAACATTTTGAATATTTTGTGCCAAGGCCTTCTGTCATGCGTAGTTACTTTAGAGAAATCATCTGTCAGTCTTATAAGTGTGCCCTTGTAGGTAACTAACTGCTTTTCTCAGGCTGCTTTTAAAATTCTTTTTTTTTTTTGTATTTAACCTTTGGCATATTAATTATGATGTATCTTGGTGTGGGCTTCTTTGGGTTCCTTGTTTTTGGGATTCCCTGAGCTTCCTGAGGTTTTATATGTATTTCCTTCACCAGATGAGGGAAGTTTTCCATCATTATTTCTTCAAATAGTTCTTCAACATCTTGTTTTCTTTCAAGTACCACTATGACACAAATATTTTTTTTTACCTTTAATAGTATCCCATAGACTTCTTAATTTCTTTTTTCTTGCTGTTTAGATTGAGTGTCTTTGGCTTCCCCATCTTCCATATCAGTGATTTGATACTCTCTTTTATTCACTCTGTTGATTCCCTCTAATATACTCTTTATCTTAGATAATTTGTTCTTCATTTCTGACTGATTCCCTTTTATAATTTCTATTTCCATTTTTATGTTTTTTTATCTCTTTGTTAAAGTTATCACCGAATTCACCTACACTTCCCCTAAGTTCATTGAGCATCTTTATAACCAGTGTTTATAACCAAGCAATCTGTTAGATTGCTTGACTCCATTATTTCTGGATCTCTGTTCTGTTCTCTCATATGGTTTCTATTTCTTTGTCTTCCCATTTTGGCTGCCTTTATGTGTCTGTTTCTATGTACTAAACAAAGTCTCCAAGTCTTATTAGTGCAGCTTTGTGTAGTAGATGTCCAATGGCACAGTTCTGAGAGAGGTTTAGCTTTAGGCCAGGTTTAGCCCCAGCCTGTGTCTCTCCAGGGCCATCTGTTAAGATTCAGCAAGCAATTGACAGATGCTGTGCTAATAGTTGCCTCAAAATGTCACACCAGAAATCAAGGCCAGCTGTCACCAGTGTGAGTGTAGGCACTGCTGAGCAAGAAATACCAGATTCGCCAAGGACACACCTGGATGTGGCTTGGGTGAGGTCCAAGTTGGAAGAGGTAAAGTTTCAGGGAATCCTCTGAGGAGAGTGACCTCTGTTATCCAGTTTGAAGACATCTTGGCTATGGCAGCGCTGAGCTCTGGCACTGGGAGTGGGGAGGACTCAACAGAGGAACAATGGATACCGCCAGCACTTCCGTATATAGTAAGTTTCTTCTGGGCCCTCACTACGACAACTCAGTGTCACCTGGTAAGTCCCTAGTGCCTTCTGCACAGCTAAACTGTCACTGGTGCTCAGAGCAAGCAGGTTCATCACAGTGAAAGTTCATTCGCAGACATGGCCCCTGTAAGAGGCATCTGCAGCTGCTGCTGCCTCTATCCCACTTAACCACTGGGGACCAGGCAACCTGGCATCCTCGCCCTGTCCTACTTTATGCTGCTGCAGGGTGATTTCTTAGATTTCTTCCTAATTGGATGGCTTGTACATCTAGATCCCAGGAGATTTTTTCTTGCTGTTTGATCCTTGTTTCTGTCACAACTTTGATTTGGTCACCAGAAGAATGAACACAGCCTCTATCATCTACACCATTTTTTTAAATCTTCCTGGAAGTAGTTTTAACCGTTTTTCTTACAAAAAAATTAGTTGCAGAAAGGCCAGTAACACATTTCTTTTTTACTGTCATAGCCCCAAGTACTGATCAAATTCCAAACATACAATAAATTGCTTAATATATATGTTTTATTGAATAAATGTTTACTGTTTTACAGTGAGGTGGCATTATTTAAGTTACCTCAGATATTGTATTTTGACAAATTTCACATTTTTTGTTTAATCGTAGTGTCTCAATAGTCAATAAGACATAGCTGGCCAAAAAAGTATGATCTAAGATATATCTATTTTCTAGACAATTTTTAAGGATTTTTCTCCATGTGATTTGTAGACATGATAGATATAATAACTAAACCAAGGTGCAATTTCTTTATTTTCCTTTCATCTCATGATACAGGATATGCACATGGAGAAAAAAAAGCATATAAGGCAGTTGTTTTCATGGCTACCCATTAGGAATAGGCTCTTTTATCCTTGGATCACTCAGATCATATTTAGGATATATTGAATCATATTCATTGGTACTGTTACATAAATTTTCTCTGATTTCCACTGAACTGTTCATGTAGCATCCACATACCATCGCAGGGCCATATTTTTAATGCATTTTTAAGTAGTATGATTTAGGCCTTTGACACAGATGTGAAATCTGCCTTTGCTGATTCTTTCACCTCTCATGCCAGAGCCCCCCCCCCTTTTTTTGCCACTCTCATACCCAATTTCCATCAATGTAGCATTTTATACTATGGCTCTATCTATGTATTGATCTACTAATTGATTTCTAAGAAGTGACTTTCTCCAATAGAATTTGCCTTTCAAATGGAACTGTTTTGGATGGAAAGGCTTTAAAATAAAAATATATATAAAAAAAAACGATGAATGACTGCCAGTAAAGTTGATATTATTGAACTAGAAACCTAGTTCAATAAAACTTACTTAGAAAATTCTCTAAAAATAGCGGGAAGTGAAGTAGAAAGTAATATACCAGAAATATTTGACGTTGAAATTTTAAAAAAGATTTATTTAAAGGCAATATTCTATTTGGCTTTTTTATATGTCATGTAAATCCATTTTCTTAGACTTTTTTCTTTTTATCTAAAATGTAATATTCATTTTAATATGAATTGATATTTATATTATATATAAATATATAATAGTTTGGGAAAATATGCATAACATCTTTCAGTGTTTATTGTCAGTCCTTATTATAACTTCCTGTTATCAAGATTTATCATTTTCTTTCTTCATAAATAGAAAAGCTTAAATTACTCTTCAAGAAAAATACCTAGAGAATATATATCTCTCAAGTCTTTGCATATCTAAAAATATCTTTGTGGATATCATAAAGATCCAATAATCAGGAGTCCAGAAATAAAAATAATATATAGCCATCAATTTGGGAATTTCAATAGATAAAATAGCTTCAGCTTTTTAAGAATTAAGGAGATAAAATAATAAATTACAAATCTTTAAGGAAAAGCTTTTGGTCTTTTACCATTAAGTATGATGCTAGCTGTAGTGTTTTCTGTTTGTTTGTTTTTTAAGGATGTTTATCAAATTTAAAAAGTTTCCCTTTGTTTTTAGTTTTCTAAAACTTTAAGGTTGGGTTTTGTCAAATGCTTTTTATATATCAGTTGATATGATTATATGATTTTCTATCTTAGGCCTGTTTATATGATTAATTATATTGATTTTCAAATGTTAATCTAAACTTACTTACCTGGAATAAGCCCCAGTTACTCATTTTATTGACAATTTCTTCATCTCTGCTCATGAGAGATATTGGCCTGTAGTGTTCTTTATTATTTTACTTTATTTATTTTTTGTACTGCCTTTGGTTTTGGAATATGGTTTGGGTAATACTAGCCCCATAAAAATAAATTGGGGAAGGGGTCCTACTTCAATTTTCTGGAAGTGATTGTACAAAATTGGTGGTAATTTTCTTTAAACTTTAGATAGAATTTTTAAATAAAACCAATGGTGCCTGGAAATTCCTTTTTCTGTAGCTTTTTAATTACACATTGAATTTATTTAATGATTATATGGCAATTTGGATTGCCCATTTCATTTTGGTTGAGTTTTGTTAGTTTGAAGTTTTTAAAGAATTGGTTCATTTTTTTAGGTTGTCAAATTTATATGCTTAAAGTTACTCATAGTATTGTTTTATTATCCTTTTAAGTAATGCTTGATATGCAGTTATAATATCTTGTTTCATATATTGGTGATTTATTCCTTCTCTCTTTTTATCTTTATCAGTCTCGCTAAAAATTTATCAATTAACAAATTTTTAAGAATTAGCTTTTTATTTTATTTTCTCTTATTTTTCCCAATGTCATCAATTTCTGCTCTTTATTAGTTTCTTACGTAAGTTCTATTTTGCACTACTTTTTCAGGTTTCTTGAGATAGGAATTTAGATTATTTATTTGAGACATTTCTTCTTTTGTAACATAAACATTTGTCCTTCTTAGCACTGCCTTTATACTGGCCCCAAATCCTGATGACGGAATAGTGTTAAATGTTTTTCCAGTATATTATGTAAATCTACCTGAAAAGAGGGCTGATACGGGGTAGAGTTACTACCAGTGTTAGTCTCAGTGTCAAAATGGGTTAAGTCCCATCTAACCAAAAAGGGTTGGTGAGGATTAGCAGCATCACAAACTGCAAGTGCAAATATTAAACATGTGAAAGTCTTAACTTGAACGGATCTCCAGTAGGCATTGCCTTCCATCTCTGATCAGTGTCTGGAGGCTGGGCCACTTCAAGTAGGGTATGGTGGATCCAATGGCATTGTCCAGCAACTTTAACCGCTGTTGGCATTGTTAAGATGACAAGAACCAGGCCTTCCCACCAAGGCTCAAGAGCAGCAGGTTGTACTTTCTTTATCCAGACCCAGTCACCTGGTTGATGAGAGTGGGGCTGGAGAGAAAAGTGCTTGACTTCTCTGGTGGCCAAAACCAGGTGATTCACATCCCTACAGGCTAACTGTAAAGCCTGCAAAGACTTAAGCAAGGACAGATTATGTACTTTTATTTCCTTTCTACTTCCTAGTTTGGGCAATAAAGGGGGTGGGCACCCAAACATTATTTCATAAGGTGTTATTCCTTTTATATAGGGGGTACATCTAGCACGAAGTGCAAAGGGAAGGAGGCTTATTCAGTTTTCACCAGTTTACAATTTATACTTAGTCCATGTTTCATTTAAAGTCCTATTCATCTTCTCTACCTGGCTTGAACTTTGAAGTCTATAAGCACAGTGCAATTTCCATTCTATTCCTAGTAATTTTGCCATAATTTGACTAGTTACAGTGATGAATGCTGGGCCATTGTCGGATCCCAATATTATGGGCAGGCCAAATCTTGGAACTATCTCTGATACTAATTTCTTAGCTACTACTTATGCAGTTTCATGCTTAGTGGGATAAGCCTCAGTCTATCCAGAGTAAAAACTAACAGATACTTAAATCCAAAAGTTCCAGGTGTAACTTTTGTAAAATCAAGCTCCCAGTGTTCCCTAGTCTCACTCCTTGTTCTGTGGAGGTCCTTCCTTGGTTTACTATGTACATACTGCACACCTATTAGCCACATCCTTGGCTAAACTTTTCAGTCCTGGAACATAATAATCTCTTTTTAAAAGTTCAATCAATTTAGTTCCTCCCAGATGGGTAGACTGATGTGTTAAGTCTACTAAGGTCTTTTTCAAAGCCTGAGGAAGGAGCAGTCTTCTATCAGGGAGCATTCTCCATGCTTGCTCTCCTTCTTTTCCTCTCAGTCTTTCACTTAGTTCTAAGTCGAATGGGGCATTCTCAGGCCTTTCTTTAAAGGTTGGAGGAAGCTTCAGAGGCAACATGTCTATGGGCCCCACTGGTTTTCTGGCAGCATCCTTTGCTATCTGATCTGCAAAGGAATTCTCCTGTGCCACCTCAGTATCTGCATTTTGGTGCCCAGGGCAATGAATTATGGCTACCCTTTTTGGTAGCCAAATGACTTTTAATAGGGTTAAAATCTCTTCCCTGTTTTTAATTTATTTGCCTCCCAATGTTAAAAGTCCCCTTTCCCTATATAAGGCTCCATGTACGTGGGCAGTAGCAAAAGCATATCTACTGTCAGTATAGATGTTTACAGTCTTATTTTTCCCCACTGTAAAGCTTGGGTTAAGGCTATAAGTTTAGCCTTTTGTATCAATGTCCCATGGCTTAGGGCCTGTGCCCATATTACATCCCCAAACGTTACTATGGCTGCCCCAGCATACCTTACTCCTTCAGATACAAAACTGCTTCCATCAGTAAATAATACTGCATCTGGATTAGGCCATGGCTCATCTTTTAAGTCTGGCCGTAGTCCAGTCACCTGCTCAAGGTGCTAAACACAGTCATGTAGTGGAGCCTGTGGGTCATCATCCGGGAGCAGCATGACGGGTTTCAGGACTGCAGTTTTCAAAAACTGGATCTGTGGGGGTTTAAGCAACAGTACCTGGTACTGAGTGATCTGGGCGTTGGAACTCCATCTCTCAAGAGGGTTGCACAGCATGGTTTCAACTGCATGTGGGGCCACAATCTGAACATTTTGTCCCAAGGCCAATTTTAAGGCTTCCCTGGTCAATATGGCAGTAGTGGCTAGTGCTCTCAGGCAAGTAGGCTATCCTCCAGCCACAGGATCCAGTCTCTTTGAGAGATATGCTACTGGTCGCTTCCAGGGTCCTAAAGTCTGTGTAAGGACCCCTTTAGCAATCTCTCTTACCTCAGTCACAAATAGCTGGAATGGTTTTTCCAAATCTGGCAAGGCCAGGGCTAGAGCCAAAATCAAGTCCTTCTTCAGAGTCTCAAAGGCCTGTTGTTGTTCAGCTTCCCGGGTTAGTTTTTCTTCCCTTCCCCTCATGACTCTCTCCCTTTTCAGGGCACTCATTTTTTTCAATGTCCTTTATTTTGCAAATGGCACACTGATCTCTTGCTAACCTGGGTCTTCTGCTTTGCCATCCTTATCATTAGGTTTCCCCCTATTGTTAGGAAGTCTCTAAGAGGGTCGGTTTCCTTGTTGTCCCACAAACATAACCTTCTGCACATCATTCCTGTTATTAAATATCTTCTGTGCTATCTCTATTAGCTTATATAAATGTTTACCCTCAAATTCTTCTAATTTCTGTATTTTCTTCCTGATATCTAGGGCCAACTGACTAACAAAAGCCAAATATCCATCTATTGATAGAGTCTTCTGGGTCTACAGGGGTATATAAGCGATAGGATTCTAATAATCTTTCTAAAAAGATTCATTCTTTCCCTGCACCACCTCACTTACTTTAGACAAATTAATTGGGCAACGGGCAGCTGCTCTCAAGCCCTGAAACAGCAACTGGCAATACCATTGGAGAGCCTCCTTACCTTGAGTGGTGTTGGGGTCCCAGTCGGGACGAGTACTGGAGAACTCATGTTGCATCCGAATAGGATCTGTGGTGGGTGCCGGAGCCAGCTGGCTAAGATTGAACAGTTCCCGAGAGGTGGAGTGAGGATTGAGAAAAGAAATAGAAAGAGACAGATAGAGGATAGAGAGACAAAAGATAGAGTCGGGAGGGCTAACAGTGAATACTGTGCCCTGAGTTTATTAAGAACAGTATATTTATACCCTAGGATGTGCATGAGAAGCAACACCCACATATATGCAAACAATTTCAGTAACGAGCTTATTCATTAAGCCAATCTTCCTCCTTCAGTAACGAGCTTACCTACCCTGCAAACTTCTAGCTTGCAGGTAACTTTAACCCTGTCTATAGGATATTTGGCAAGAATGGCTTCCAACAGGTGAGCTGCCCTGTAGGTTCTAATACATGCTTCCATCCTTCTTCTAAAATTATACCTTTCTTTTCTGTAGTGAACAAAACCTGTAACAACTGTTGGCAATCATCCCAGGTAGGATGATGAGTAAAGAAAATGGTCTCAAGTAGAGAAGTTAACCCTTGTGGTTTTTCAGAAAACAGAGGGGTCTGCATTTTCCAATTATACAAATCACTAGTAGTAAAAGGGACATACAACATCATGGGGGTGGTGTTCCCAGGCGGCATAACTTCTCTCAAGGTTGCCAACATAGGCACTGGTGATGTAGTGGAATCAGGAGGAGGCTGGTTTTGCAACTCAGTACGGGTATGCGGTGGATTACTTAATCCTCCATGTGCCTTGAGTTCTAAAACATTCGGGAGTGGATATGGAGGGAGAATGGCTAGTTCAAGCAGATCCTCTGGTGGGGCCTGTAATATTGGCAGCTTTTGCGGTGGGCTGTTTGGAACCACCACCATTACTGATGACACAGTGCTTTGGCACATTTTCAAATATTTAAGGGCATCTGACATGATGTCAATCCATACATCAATATAGGGGGCTTGGTCTGGGTGGCCTGGATTCCCATATATTATACTTCTTACATGGAAAGCCATTTGCAAATCAAACAAACCCTCACTCGGCCATCCAACTTCAAAAGTGGGCCAATCTGATTGGTAAAATCGCTGTAAGTCAAAGGATGTTACTGAAACCCCATATACTTGTGCTTGCCTTCTAAAATCCTTGAAATGCTTCAGTAAACACTCACTGAAGCAGTGTCAGTTTCCCAGATGTTTGCCCCATTATTACACAAAACACAAAACAGAGCAAGAGCGATCACAGACAACCAACCAGACAAACAGACAAACAAATAAGCACACTCAACACCAAACCTAGGTGGGGGTCTGTCGTCACAGCCCCCACCAGACCAGTGATCCTGTGTCGCATCCGACTCACTAGGTCCTTTGGGCCCCCTGTCGATAACAGTTCTAGAGCATACAGGTGCCTTCTGCCGAGAGGAGGGAGGATCATGGCCCGGGTTGGGTAAAATCCCCAGAGGTGTTCCCGAGCACACGAGGTTCCCGCATTGCAGCTGCGGCAACCGAATCACCCACACAACCAACAGATCTCCTTACCTGAAGGTGCAGAAAAATCTCACTGGGGCCTCCAAAACGTTGTGGCCAATATTGAATAGACCAAACCAAGCATGCTTTCAAAGGCTGTTTGTTAGCCGGCGGCTGTCCTTGTTGGGAGCAGCCCTGAACAAGAATCATGTCCAGCTTATATATAATTGATTGTTTCTCATGCCATGCAAGTGAGAGGGTGGCACAAGCTAAAATTGGCAGTTAACGTATAGACTCATTGTTACATTGTTACAAATTTTATGATTAACAGGAGGTGGTTAAGGGTTCCGGGAACTAGGCCTTTTTGCTTTAGTTAAACATTACTAAGGTATAGACTTCCTTTGTCTAGTTTTCAGGTTTTTTAATTAACTCTTTCCTTATCACATTTCAGCAGGCTGTAACAAAAATCTCATCTTCTCATTGGGCCCCAATGACAACTGGGAGGCTTTGCATCACCTTCTTCAGTCTTATTGCTCCTGGGTGGGTGTGGCAGTTCAGGTCCCCAATGAACTTCACTGACCTCTGGCATAGGAGAAAAGTAAAATACTTAATAGTATTTACTTGTACCACTTTGTTCAGTCTTGTGGCTTCTGGGTAGCAGTGGAGGCACAGTTCACCACTAGAGTACATGAACACTACTTTAGGGGAGATTGGAAAAACTGTATGGACTTCCTGAGTGGAGATGGAAGATTATTTTTCTGTTTGGCTTGCCACTGTTAGAAGAAGTGTAGCACCACCTGTTTTCATTAGCAAGGTAGGGAAGATTAGATCTTTGCTAGGCTTTACCAATACTACCCAGAAGGGGGATTGGAACATACAGTTTCCTTCAACAGAGCTGGAGGATGAGCTAAAGATCAGTTTCTCACTTGGTCCTGATGAAACTACAGTAGGGATAGAGGATCAGGGAGTGGTTTCTACTCATGTTTGACTGGAGTAGGGTGGTATTATGAACTGAATTGTACTCACTCCCCATTAATGTATTGAAGCTTTAATCCTTAATTTGACTGTATTTGGAAATATGGCCTTTAAGGAGGTAATTTAGGTTACATGAGGTTATAATGGTGAGGCCCTAATCTGATAGGACTGGTGCCCTTATAAGAAGAGGAAGAGAGAACAGAGATCATTCCCTCCGCATACACAGATGAAAAGACATATGAAGACGTAGCCATAAGGTATCTGTCTACAAATCAAGAAGAGGTCTCACCAGAAACCAGTCCTGACCTGTGATCTTGGATTTCTAGCCTCCAGACTGTGAAAAAATAAATTTCTGTTGGTTAAGCCACCAAGTCTTTGATATTTTGTTATGGAAGCCCAAGCAGACTTTTATAGGCAGGTATAGCTAAAACATTTTTCTGTTGTTAAGCCACCATTTCCAAGTCCTTTGGTTAAGAGTAGTAGGTGTTTTTTGAGCTTTTCTTTTTCTGTGCTTGTTGGCATTTCTGGGTTTAGGTGTTTGTAGCACTCTGTATGAGATATATGGAAGATTAAAAGGAAATCCAGAGAACTCACCACCATGTCCTTCTTCATGTTTCAGGGTCACTAGGCAGCCTATCTTATTTTTATCTGTCATAGATTCCTTATGCTGGTTTATTGTGTTTTGTCCAGAGTAATTTTATATGTTAGAGTGAGAACCTGGGAAGAATATGGCTATTCTATCTTGGTGGTAGCTCTAGAATGTGTTATTCATGATGTCAAAATCTAGAGTTAGTAAATATATTTACCATTCTCCCAAACACTGCAAGGACATAGAATAGTTTGATCGTAATAATTTTACTCTCATTTTTTTATTTTATTGGTTTAAATATATCAAACCTATTTTATCCCTCTACTAATAAGCCCTTAGGCTGGCAGGCTGAGTGGTCAGCTCTCTTGCTTTTTCCCTATCTTTCTATGGCATGATATTAAATCCTAAGTGTTTCTAATTTAGTTTTTTTTTTGTTTTGAGGGAATACATTTAAAAATAGAAGTGCCATTCCATTTCTTTCCTTTTTGTCTCATACTATCATATCACTTAAAACTTTTGTAATCTTTAAAATGAATTAGGATTGCTTCAGGGTAGCTAGATAGAACAAAATAGTCTGTGAATACATGTAAAATTCTTTATAGGGCCTGACATTTAGTAGATGTTTAATAAATATTCCCCTCTGTCTCCTAATTAAACTGCTGGAGAGAAGAAAAATCTTATAAGCTATTTATTTTATAATTCAACAAATATTATATTATCTGAATAGTTTATATTTTGTTCATTATTATTTCTTTATTTTTTATGAATAGCACACTAGACATGTGTCACTACCAATAATGTAGAAATGTGATGATAACATACATACATCTGTTGTGCATAAAATGAAACAGCGTATTATAGGATAACAAACATGTAACTTCAAAAACCCAGATTATTTTCCAGCCTGCCTCACTTTCTAACTGAATGATTATAAATTAATAACTTATTCCCTTTAAATCTCATGTATAAAAATAGAGTCAATGATATAGACATTGACTATCATAAAATATTTTTACACATAATAATCTATAAACAATAAAAAAGTCAATATTTTAGAGTTGTATAAATATTATTATATAGCTAACTACATTAGCTACTCATTTTTTGTAAAGATTTTATTTTATGTTAACATTAAAATTTTTTGTAAACATTCTACACAATATTTATATATGTACATTAACTAAATTATTACATTTTTATAGGTGAGAAACCTTAGAGAAGTGAAACAAGAGGAGAAACAGAATAAATTCTAGTCTTCTTAATTTAATATCTGTATGCAGTAGGTCATGTCTGTTTTTGAAAACTGTA
The DNA here is from genome assembly GCA_004027375.1 of Macroglossus sobrinus. NCBI lineage: Eukaryota > Metazoa > Chordata > Mammalia > Chiroptera > Pteropodidae > Macroglossus > Macroglossus sobrinus. The sequence continues at coordinate 291,472 of PVKZ01001079.1, read as the reverse complement.
AACAATGAAAATGTCTTAATGAATAATGAAATGAAAATCACAAGTTCTAGAATGTTTAGCTGCACAGTTTACAAAACTGTATAGTAACCTCACTGATAGGCAAACACATCTCCAAAAACATATATATTAGTTCAGAGTTCATAAGTGAAGAAGCTTAATTTAAAATGTGATCAAATATATAGTGTAGTACAGAATCTTACACCCTTCTCAGATAGTATGGTACAGATCTTAAAATTAAGGGTTCTTTTCTATCTTAAATTAAATCAACAAGCAATTTATATGAACTCTTTTTAGTTTAGAAGTCTCAAAACCCTAACACAGTTGAATAACCTATTAAAAAATTTAAAATATTTATTACTGTAAGTGACGTCAAAGATATGAAGAGGTCAAAAAATTATCTGGCAGTTGTTTCTTTGAAATCAACTTCACATACCACAAACCTGATCAGTAAAACAACAGCCAAGAGACTGTCTCTGCTTTGTAGATGTTTCAGCCATGATGTTCTCTCTTAGATTTAATCTCATTGGCAGACTAAAATACAATAGCTGCTTTGACTACAGTGAATTTTGGTAATGTCACTTTGAATCACACTCTAATTGTCACAGAAAATGAGTACAATGAAAAAAAAAGCTTATATTCATTTCAAATATATTCATGAGCCATAGACCCAGTACTTTACTTTCCTCAGCATATCCCAAAGGATGTCAGGCCTTTTCAAATTCAGCTATCTCTTTTGTCTATAAGCCTGTTTAAGACATGAGATGATTTTTATTCAAATTTATATAAAAATATCAAGACCAACACAATAATCTCAAACATTACCTCTGCATTACCTCTAACTCAATATGCAGAAAACACTTACCCTCTGACATTTCAAAGTAATAAATCAGCACCATCTGCCTCTGGGCTCTGCTTCTTCTCTCCTCCTTATGCTCTGCTCAAGGACATTCATCATGTTTCTTCCATTAGTGCACACCATAAAAATGTGTTGTTCTGACTCCTGTACATCAGCCAAAGTTGCATTCCAGGGATGCCAAACACCTTTTTATATTGTCATGAACACCAGCTCCCTTTTTTTCATTGAAAAGTTATTTGGATCTCTGAAGAAAAATGGCTGTACATAAATTTATCATTATTGGTTACATTTTGTTTGAGAAGAACTCAGTGTCAGTTACATTACAGCTAATCTTAGAGTGATTTCCAACATCAGATAGTGAGCATGAAAATAAAGAAATACAATCCTGTCTTTGATTATGACAATACTTGAAACTGTAATTAATTCATGATATTTTAGGCATAGGGTGTATATACTTAAGATTAGTTTTGTTTCTTGCAGGGGAAAAAGTGTATTATAGTATACAGATTTAACAATTGTGATTCCACTAATCACAAATGACCTTGAAAATCCATGTTTGTGGTCATTTATATTTTATAATCACATTCAATCACTCTGCTTTAGAGGAAGGAGTTAGCTTGCAGCCTTATGTTTCTCTAGTTATTATTCTGTCTGCTATAACACATCAGAGGTGACACAAATTTTATTCCTCTGAAAAAAAGCTTTCTCTCAAAATATGATGCAATTAAAGAGTAAGTAAATGAGACTAAAAGGAATCATATACATGGCTTTCAGGATTCCTGGACATATACTAAGAGCATATAATACTTCTAGATAGGAAGATTATAGATGGTTTTATGGAAAGAGCAAATGCAAATAGTTATGGACTTTCACTTGTTATCCTGTATTTAGTACTCCTAAAAGTCTGTTTTTATAAGAAGCAGGCTAAGATAAGATGAGCATTGAGTAACTATTCTGACCTTCATGTTCCCCATCTGGAAAAAAAAAAAGGTTAGATACCTCTAAGACACCTAATAGTTATGGGCAGTTTATGATTCTTACTTATGTCCACCTCACCTTCTTTCAGGATCTGCCACACCTCAGATTCCAGACTACATCAGAGGTTGTTGTTGTTGTTGTTGTTGTTGTTGTTGTTGTTGTTTGTTGTTGTATGTGTAGGGGTGATGATTGAGCTGGGAAGAAAAGAAGTGTAATGAGACTTATGAATCGTTCTTGTTTTCTTCCACCTCTCTTTATTTAGATGTATAACCCAAGGTGTTCACTAATGAAGTAACCAAACTCTAAAATTATTGTTCTTTGGATATTTTTTCTATCTATCTTTCACTTTTACCTAAGCCTTTCCTAATTTTAAAACAACAGTTTGATTCCCATCTTTAAAAAAGTTGGTGGTCATCAAAAAGTGCTCATTTTTCTCTGATTTTAATATTGATTAGCACATAGGTATGTTGTTAAAAGAAAAAAATTCTTCTTAATGTTCACCTTTCTTTATCTTCTTTACGACATTATCCTAAAAGATCTGGTCTTTAGGAATTATTCTGTTTGAGTTGTTGGAACTCTAAGGACCTTTGAGCCATCTCTTAAATGTTTGATCTTCAAATTAGGAACACAAAAGAACAAGCAAAAAAAAAGAGAGAAGAAAATGTATCATGCCAAAAATTTTAAAATACAACAAACAGAAAACAAGTATTTCTTTTTTATCTCAATATATTTGTAAGACATTCTCAAGGTTAAAGTGCAGTTATCATTAGATTAGTATTTTTAAATTAGATTATAAGGAACAGCATATAAGGATGAATTCCCAACAAATCATTTTACTCTTACAAGTTAGATATAAAATATAGAGTCTACACTCAAATTGTAAAATTAAAAATTTGTCAGGCAACTTAAAGACATATATGACACTTATATTGTAAGTCACTTAATGTGAAACCATTTATTTATATGACCATCTGTAGTTAATATTCAATGATAGTAAACTTTAATTGAAATATGATAAAAATACTTTGGAAGAAAATGAATTACATAGACAAAAAAACACATTAATCAAAATAACATCATTAAGATCCACCTAGAAATATCTTTACTTGTGATTATATTCTTTGGGAAAATAAATGATAAAACTTTTTTATAAGAATTGTGGGAATTACAAAATACGAATGTTTTAAATAATACATGCATTTTATTTCTTTAGGGGTTTACACAAACATTTTATCTCATTATGCCTTATTGGTGTAAACCACTGAAACAAAACAGAATGTGTTATTAAAAATAGCCACCAGAAATCCCTGCAATTTCTATATCACCTTTATTTAACTAATAATTACAGTAGCACTTATCTTTTCCTAGTCTGTAGAAATATAAGCATTGTTATTTACAATATTTTAATTTAAACTATCATATATATAATATGTAATATAATATAATATATATATAATATATATCTATGTCATATTCAACATATTTGTGCTACTAATGAGGAAGACTATTTTTAGATAATATTTATAATAAAATTCTATTTAAAAATCAAAATAAATTCTGTAATGTGAGAACATGTTTTTGTTCTATTTCAACTGTAAAAATTGACCAATACTATATGAAAGAAATCTTTTTTTTTCAGGTTTGAGTAAATATTTTGAAAACATATATACACATCCCGATGTTTTCTGACTTATTTATTTAAATGAGTTTGAATCTTCTAATATCTATGTGATTTTAGGCAATATCAAATTTGTGAAATGTACTGTTTTTTAATAAAAAATATAAGGGTGGAGGCATCATAACATTTCCACCATCTTTTCTATAAACAAATACAGTGAAGAGTGAAGTATTTTTAAAAATAGTCTTAGCTTATCAGTGCTGTTGTCAAAAAGAAGGCATATTCTCAGAGATACAGGTGTTGACATTTTTTTAATTCCATTTTCTCTAAATAAGCTTCTTTTTAAATAAGATTGCATTCAAAGGCTGTCTTTCAAAAACAAGTCTGTTTCTCTTTGAAGTGAGAGTTTTCTGTTCCACTGTTTGCATTTTTAAAAGTATTCTAGAAGAAAAAGGTGTCACCCCAAATCAATGATGCAACATTCACTAACTTGGAAATTAAAGGAAATTATAATATTCTAGAATTTATATACTTTCAAACTTTCCTTCAAATACTATTCAAAGTGGCATTCTGGTAAACAACTTCTTTGAATACTCACAGCTGAAAATGAGAGTGGAATAATTCTTTAGAATTGTGATCAGAATTAGAGAGAACAAAAAAACACTTTTATGAAATGATTTTACTAAAAATGACTGATCAAATAAGCCTGACTTTTTCTTTATAATGACAAAAATATGTCATCCCTGGTATCCATCCAATTTCATGGCTTTGACACAACCTTATGTTTAAGTTTCTTTGGCCAAATGTTTTCAAATGATAGTCATACATATTCTACTTTTGTTTTGTTATCTTTTTATTTTTGGTTGATCTTCCTGAAAATTTTATTTTTACATGCATGTGCTTCCAGAGAAAATTAAAGATGTTTTAAGGGCTTTGCAGGGAAATAGAGAAAAAGAATAGTAGAGACTACATGTCTATTAAAATTACCACAATCTTTTTTCTTTCCTTAATTTTTGCCCATAAAAAATTTCAGAGTATGTTCTCCCAAAACATGCCAGTTTAGCATATTGTTTTTTTTTTAGTTAAGACCACTTCAGAAACAGCAGATACAAAAAAGGGCACTCTGACCCTCCTTTTGACTCCTGAAAGTAGAAGATGAAATTTTTATATGAAAGATGTCTCCTCTAGACCAAGAGGAAAGTAAAATTCTTATCAAGGATGAGCAGTTAAGACAAAAAGAATTCTATACAAACAGACCTTGTAAATAAATTTTAACTTACTTTAATCTCCTCACATAATTTAGTTACTTTTTCACAATTGCTACTTTCTTCAACCTACTATGAAAGCATGTAGGCTTCAACATTTCTTTGGGTCTTCATTTCTTACGAGGGCTTCTGTGTCACACAAAACATAATATAAATTTGTGTACTTTTCTCCTGTTGAACTGTCTTAAATCAGTTTAATTCTCAGGCCCAGTTAAAAAACACCTTAAGAGGGTAGAGTAAAAATTTGCCTCCCCTACACTTGTATAAAAATGTAAACAAAGAAAAAAAAACCTAATGATAATCAAGTGAAATACTGTTAAAGTATGTTAAGGAAAAATAACTGTAAAAAATAAGCTCTTTTTCAGGTTTTTAGTTTTCCTATACAATGGTACTACTATATTCCTAGCTATAATATAAGCCAGAGCTCCTGAAAGAGGCCTGAAAGGTATGTATATATAACTACCCCTCTGTTCTAACAAGTGCTACTTAGGAATTTGGTCTCATCTTAGATGGTGTTTACTATTTTACTTTTTTGACTAACTATGCAGCTCTGTGTCCACACATTCTCTTGGTATGAGTTTATACCTTTATAAAATCTGGTACTGTCCTCTCAGATATTTTAACAAGTATAATGTTTATAAAAAACTTGGAAAGTTATAAAAGCTACTTCCAATTTAGAAAATATAAAATCAGCATCTTTCTGCTTTAAGAAAATGATATACTTAGTCAACAGTATAGTGAGAAAAATTCTTTTAGATTGTAATATTATCATGTGAAGTAGAGGTGAGCAAACTATAGCCCACAGGCCAAATCCACTTTGACACCAGTTTTTAGAAAGTTTTATTAAAACCCAGTCACACTCATTTAATGTTTATATATTGTCTATTGCTGCTTTCATACTACCACACCAGAGTTGACTAGTTGTGACAGACTGTATGATGTGCAAAGTCTAAAATATTTACTAACTGGCACTTTACAGAAAAAAAAATGCTGACCCCTGATCGAATGTAACAAACTATCATCATCTTGAGTTCTATTGGGATTATTCTTGTGTCTACATTTGCTTTAAAAAGAATTCATTTTATAATAGATAGAGCCCAAATACTGCTTGATATAAATAAATTTAGATTAGTCTCCTTACCTCAACAGTAAGTCTTATGAACTGGGCCTTTATGGCTTCTCATCAAGATGGTGGAATAGGTAAACACTGTGCTTGCCTCCTCTCATGACTGCATCAATATTACAACTGAATTACAGAATAATCACTATTAAGAATCACATGAAGTATAGCTGAATAAAAATTCTACAACTAAGGATATACAGAAGAAGTCACATTGTTATTGGCAGGAGGGGCACAGACCCAGAATGGACTGGTCCCCATACACATATGTGGTGTTTAAAAATTGGGAGGGCTTTCTTGACCACAGAGGTCCTTGCTGAGAAGCAAGATGTCCCAGTTTCACACTAGATTCCCCAGCTCAGGGTTACAATGCCAGGGAGAGAAGTCCTCAAAATTTTAGGCTTTGAAAACAAGTGGAGATTATGGTGAAGTGAGAAAAAGGATGGCTGGAGTCACAGGCATTCCTCTTAAAGGGCCCACATACAGCATAGGTAGATTGCTTTGCAGCTCATGCTAAGTTGCCCCAGGTAGGGCAAAAGAGGTGACTGAACTTGGTCAGGAGGCCCCGGGGGCGGCAAACCTGATGGCCAGCTACAGACTAAACTGAAGCACCATCTGGCTGCCTCCACAGATGACATACCCAAAGAGCAGACTGGGCAAGAACCATAGCCCTGATAAGATGAATCCTGCCCCATAGGGTCAGCCACTGCACAACAGCTCCTTCACTGTAGTCATGGCCAGTCCTCACAACTAATCAGAATGAGGTTCAATCTTTCCCACTGATATGCAAACAGCAGCCAAGGCTCAACTATAACAAGAGGGCAAACACAATCCAAAAAGGACACACCTGGAGCATCTGGTTCAAGTGACTAGAGAGACTATACCAGTAGGCCCCACAAGACACTTACTACATAAGGCCACACTACTAAGGCCAGGAAATATAGCAGCTCTACCTAGTGCATAGGGAAAAAAAAATCCAGGGAGGTCCCCAAAATGAGGAGAAAAAGAAACATTTTCTAAATGAAAGAACAGAACAAAACTACAGAAAAAATATCTTTAAAAAGTGGAGTCAAGCAAACTACCAGATGCAGAGTTCAAAACATGTTATAAGGATGCCCAATGATCTCAGTGAGAACTTCAACCAAGAGATAGAAAACACACACACACACACAAAAAACAATCTGAAATAAAGAATAAAAAAAACAAAGAAGAAAGAAAGGGAGATGGAAGACTAGATAAAAGCAGGGTTCATCTCCTCCCAGGTTCACATTGAAATTACAACCAAATTATAAAATAATCAATGTGGGGAATCACCTAAAGTCCAGCTGATGGTAACACCTACGTCTGATAATATAAAGGGGCTGCATTAAAGTCAGTAGGAGGGGCAAAGTTGCAAATCAGGCCAGACTGAATCCATGAGTAGTGGAGGAACACCTGGAGGGAGAGCGGGGCTGCAGAGGCTCTCCTGAAGGAGAGGAGGGTCCTGGTCTCATTTTGGGCTCCCCAGCCCAGGGAAGAGGAGATTCTAATAATTCTGACTGTAAAAACCAGAGTAGATTCTGGCCATCTGGGTGAGACAGAAGGAGAAGGAAAACATAGATACCCCTTTGAAGGACCTGCACATAGGATTTTTGACCTGCGGACTCTCACTTGGCACATCGGCTGTGGGTCAGAAGCTTGCATTGGATCCATACCTAGAAAGTTTACATTACCTGGCACCAGAACTAGGGCTGGAAAGACAGACATCATTGTGCCTTAGTTCTGCCCAGCTACCTGGTAATCTAGTGACCAAGCCAGTTGACTGTGCAGAGCTTTCCCACAGTGCCATTAGGAAGCACCGCCCCATGCAACCTGCATATTGCCCAGGGCTTTAGTTGCTGTATGGCTGCCATGCCCTGTACCAATTCAGGGCCAAACACTCACAGCTGGCAGCCAGGGCTGTGAGAGCACATTTCAGAGACAGTTTCAGGTAGATCACTACTGCCAAAGAGAACTTGGGTGGATCTTGGGGATTTCTGGGCCCATCCCATACAGTAACTGGTCTTGCTGTGATTCATACCTTTTGTGGTACACATGAACAGTTAATGAACTTGAATCAAGTCTGAGGCTGTATTGATCTGAAGTCCATTGTCTCCTTGAGACACTCCACACCCAACCCACAAATTGCCCTAGGCTGTTCACTGATAGACAACCACCACCGCCATGCCACTCCCCTGAGTCTCCTATTCCACACAGGCAACAAACTGGCTAACACAGTGCAGGAATTGTGGAAAAATCAGTTTCTGGCAGACCGCCTATGTCTGGAAGAGATGCAATATGCATGAAGGGATCACAGGGGTATGTGGGACCACCTCAGACAGTGGCTGGTCTCACTGTGATCTGTGACTACAGTCAGAATGTCCAGGCACAAAAGTTGCAGCAAAACTGAAGCTGTATTGGCCTGATGGTCCTTGTTTCCCTGAGATCCTATTTTGACCAAGCTACAAAGTGCCTGCAACCCATTGACAAGCAGCCTCTTGTGTCCTGCTTGGCTCTGGTGTTGTGCAGTCAGCTCAGACAACAGACCTTGGCTAGAGGAGTGAGCACATTTCAAGTAAAACAGTTGTGGGCAGACCACTGCTGCCTAAATGAGCTGCAACATCTCTTGGGGGAATTGCAAGGGTCTGTGAGACCACCCCAGATAGCAGCATGCCTCCCTGTGATCTGTGACTACTACAGGAACAAGCAGACATAGAAATTGCAGAAAACAGGTTATTGTCATAATGGCCTTTGACTTCCTGAGCTCCTGCTCCATCCAATACACAAAGTGGCCGCCACACATTGATAGGCAGCTACCTCTGCCCTAGTGTGGCACATTCTTCACAGTCAACATATCTCATCCAGCAAAGTGAGCAAACTTTAGAGAATACAGTGATGAGAAGATCACTGCTGCCAGCATGAGATACAATATCACTTGGCGGATCTCTGGGCTTTTGTGGGCCCAATGCAGACCACAGTAGGTCACACAGTGGTACATGATTTTGGTGGAAGCCCACAGTCCCAGAGCTGGTAGCAAATCTGGTGGCCCCGTGCCTCACTGAGATGACGCCCTACCTAACCTACAAATTATCAGTGGCAACACAGTCCCATCCTGTGCTTTTCCTGGGTCACAAACTCAACAGCAAACAAAAGTTTATGTGGCCCATGCAATGCCTGTTCATCTTGGAGAAGTGTTCAGTGGCAGGCCCCAAACTCATGTCTATAAGCTTCAGTAATTCATAAACAGAGCTCCAATGTTTGTAGGCCTGCGGTAGGCCTCACTTTGATCTGAAACTTGTACAGGGAACCACAGAGACAGTACTGCATATAAACTGACACTGTAGTGTCAATATATACAGGTGATTCCTGGGGTCCCTGCACCATTCAACATACATGTCACTCAGAGGCTCTTTCAGTTTCAGAGACTTTCTGGCAACTGACAGCAGTATCAGGCCTTGAGGAGCACTGGTCTTTCTGCTAAACTTCCCTAGGTTAGGGACAAGGGATAAGTGAACTGCTGCTTACAGTGTTGTCTTACCTATAGATACAGCACAGGCAACAACCATCTGCGGAAAGCTTTGTAGCTCCCACCAGGTAACCTTGAGCAATCAAAAACAGCAATGAACCTTGGCCAACCCACGAGTTGCTCTCAAGGGGCTACAAAACCAACATAACTGGAGTCTGGCACAAGACCACAACAAAGCAACCTCTGACTAGTCCTATAAGCAAAACATAGAAAGGGTGGTCTCAACAAGCACACAAGCCTGCCAGGACAAATTCTACTCTATGGGATCAGCCCCCACATAGCATCTCATACCCTGTGGGTGCAGCCAATTCCCACAATTGATGAGTTTGGGCATTAATCTCATCCACTGATATACTAATACCAATCCAATAAAGGCTTAGTTACAACAGAAGGTCACAAACAACCAACACAAAGATTACGTCCAGAGACCACAGCACAGGCAGTTAGGAAGAGTGCACCACTCGGTCACACAAGACACCTTCCACTTAAGGCAATCTGGCCAAGGCTGAGAGATGAAAGAAATATTCCTAACACATAGAAACAAACAAAGAGGGGCTAATAAAATGAGAAAACAAAGAAACATGCCACAAACAAAACTACAGAAAAAAACTCCAGAAAATAAGGCAAATGAAATGGAGGCAAGCAACTTATCAGAAACAAAGTTAAAAATAATGGTTATAAGGATGTTCAACAAATTTCAGGGGGAAAATATATGAGCACAATGAGAACCTCAACAGAGAGATAGTAACCATACAAAAGGATATAGAGAAAGTGTGTAACTTTTGAGAAACTCAGAGCAAACAGTAAGCAAAGTCACCTGGGATCTAGATAAACAGAAGCATTACAACTAGGGAGAGAAATATTAAGCGACCAGCAATGATAGACTATAGGATGGGGCAAACACATGAGGCTTCAAAGTCTTGAGTGGCTGAGTGGGACAGAGACTGCAGCAGCTGGTGTCTGCAGATACCTGTTAAAGGCGCCATGTTTGTGAGTGGGCTTTCACAGTAATAGATCTGCTCACTCTGAGCACCAGTGGAGGGTCGACTTTACAGAGGGCACCAGGGAATTACAGGGGGACACTGAGTTGTTGGAGTGAGGGCTGAAGTAGAGGATCTCTCCCGGGAAGAAGTGCTGGTGGTATCAATTGTTCCTCTGTTGAGCCCTCTCCGTCACAGTGTGTGGACTCAGCACAGCCATAGCTGAAAAATCATCAAACTGGATAACAGAGGTTGCTCTACCTGGAGGATTTCCTTAAACTACACCTCCCCTAACTTGCAACTCCACAAAAGCCACATCCAGTTGTGTCCACGGTGATTTCAGTACCCCTTGCTGAGCAACACCAAGACTCACAATGGTGCCAGCTGGCCTCATTTTCTGGTGTGTTTTTTTAAGGCAACTATAAGCATAGCATCTGTGGATTGCTTGCTGAATCTTAACAGATAGCCAGAGGAGCACAGGCTGGGGCTAAACTTGGCCCGCTGCTGAACTCCTCTTGGAATTGTGACCTGGACACCTACTACACAAAGCCACACTAATAAGACCAGGAGACTTAAGAACTTTGCTTAGTACATAAAAACAGACACAGAAAGGTAGCTAAAATAGGAAGACAAAGAAGCAGAAACCATATAAGAGAACAGAACCGAGATCCAGGAATAATGGAGTAAAGCAGTCTAACAGATACAGAGTTCAAACAATGGTTATAAAGATGTTCAATGAACTTAGGGGAAGTGTAAATGAATTCAGTGAGAACTTAAACAAAGAGATAAAAAACATAAAAATGAAATTTATAAAAGGGAACCAGTCAGAAATGAAGAACACATTATCTGAGATGAAGAGTATATTAGAGGGAATCAACAGAGTGGATAAAAAAGAGGATCAAACCACTGATATATAGGATAGAGAAGTCAGAAACACTCCATTAGAATGGTAAGAAAAAAGAAGCCAAGACAATAATAATAGTTTAAGAAGCCTATGAGACAAAATTAAATGTAAAATATATGTGTCATAGGGGTACCTGATGGAAAGCAAGATGTTGAAAAACTATTTAAAAAAAAAATGATGGAAAACTTTTGTAACTTGCTGGAGGAAACAGATATACAACCCCAGAAAGCTCAGAGAGTCCCAAGGGAAAAAAATCAAAAGAGGTCAGTACCAAGACATATCATAATTAAAATGTCAAAGATTAAATACAAAGGGAGAATCTTAAAAGCAGCGAGAGGAAGGCAGTTAGTTACCTATAAGAGAACACCCATAAGACTGACAGCTGATTTCTCAAAATAAACTATGCAGGGCAGAAGTGCTTGGCACAAAATATTCAGCATGATGAAAATCCAGGATCTACAACCAAGAATACTTTATCCAGCAAAGCTATCATTTAGAGCTGAATGACAGATAGAGAGCTTCCCAGACAAAAATAAGCTAAAGTAATTTATCAACACCAAGCCACTATTACAGAAAATGTTGGAAGGACAGCTTTAAAAAGAAAAAACATGTATCAAAAGCAGGAATAAAAAATGTTAATAACTATATTCTTATCAAAAAGTACCTGAAAAGAAAATAATTAAGTGCTCCAACTAAGATAGAGTTGCTGAATAGATAAGAAAACAAGACCCTTACATATGCTGCCTACAAATGACTCACTTCAGATTAAAAGACACACATAATAAAAGAAGAGGATGAAAAAACAAACTGCTTTGATTGACCTAGAGGGTACTCTGCTAAATGAAGTTAGTCAGGTAGAGAAAGGCAAATGTCACATGATTTCACATACATGTGGAATCTAAAGAAGAAAATAAACAACAACAACAACAAAAGCAGAAATAATCCCATAGATACAGAGAATATTTTGAGGGCTACTAGATGAGAGGGGGGTGGGGATGGTGAAAAAGTGCAAAGAGATTAAGAAGTACATATAGATAGTTAGAAAATAGACATAGAGATATAAAGTGCAGCATAAGGAAAATAGTTAATAACGTTGCAATAAATATGAAAGGGAGAAGAGAGGTACTAGATTTAGTGGGATGATCACTTTGTAAGTTATGTGGATATCTGATTACTATGTTGTACAACTGAAACTGGTATATTATTGCATTACAACTACAATTTAAAAAACTCATTGAACTATACAATGTAAATACGTGCAACTATGTGTCTATTTAATTTCAATGATGACAGGGCAAAAATTAAAAAAAATAATGAAACAGAGAGCTGATTCTTTGAATGGATAAATGAAATTGACAAACTCTTAACCAGACTTATCAAGGAAAGAAGATAGAGGACTCAAATAAATAAAATCAGAAATGAAAGAGGAGAAAAAATTATGAGCTCCACAGAAATACAAAGGATCATAAGAAAAGACTACAAGCAATTATATACAAAGAAATTGGACAATCTGGAAAAATGGATACATTCCTAGAAACATATAATCTCCCAAGACTGAGTCATGAAGAAAAAGAAAATTTGAACTGACTGATTACCAGGAACAAAATTGAATCTGTAATCAAAAACCTCACACACACACAAAAATGTCCTGGACCAGATGGCTTCATACATGAATTTTACCAAACATTCAAAGAATTAATGCCTATTCTTCTCTATTTCAAAAATCTCAAGAGGAGGAAGAATCTCTAACTTTTTTTATAAGGTCACCATTACCTCGATTCCAAAACCAGACAAAGACATTATAAAAATAAGATGGACCAATATCTCTTATGATCTTTGATGCAAAAATCTTCAACAAAATATTAGCAAGCCAAATTCAGCAACATGTTAAAAATATCATACATTATGATTAAGTTAGATTTATTCCTGGGATGCAAGGTTGGTACAATATCCACAAATCAATTAATGTGATACACCACATTAACAAATGAAAAGATAAAAACAATATGATCATATCAATAGATACAGAAAAGGTGTTCAACAAAATTCAGCAACCATTTATGATAAAACTCTCAGTAAAGTCAGAATAGATGGAACATCCCACAACATAATATAGGTCATATATAACAAACCTACAGTTAACATCAAAATCAAAATTAGTGGGGAAAACCTAAAAGCATTTTCTTTAAGATCAGAAACAAGACAAGGATGGCCACTTTTACCACTTCTCTTCAACACTGTATTGGAAGTCTTAGCCACAGCAATAAGACAAGAAAGAGAAATAAAAGATATCTGAATTGGAAAGAAAGAAGTTAACTCTTAATATTTGCTGATGACATGATACTCTATAGAGAGAAACTTAAAGAATACACAAAAACCTATTAGAACTGATCAACAAATTTAGTAAAGTATCAGGGTACAAAATTAATATTTAGAAGTCAGTGACATTATTTTACACCAATGATGAACTTCCAGAAAGAGAAATTCAGAAAACAATCTTATTTACAATTGCATTGAAAATAATAAATTATTTGGGAATCAAATTAACCAAAAGAGTAAAAGACCTGTTATCAGAAAATTATAAGTCATTGAAAAAAATAGTAAAAGATACAATAAATGGAAGCATATACCATGCTCATGAGTAGGAAGATTCAACATCATAAAAAATAGCACTACTACTGAAAGCAATTTATAGATTCAATAAAATCTCTATCAAAATACCAATGGCATTTTTCAGAGAAATAGAGCAAATAATCCAAATATGTATATTGCACCATAAAAGTCCCTGAATAGCCATGGCAATCTTGAGAAAGAACAAAGTTGGAGGTATCACACTACCTGATATCAAACTATACTACAAGCTTACAGTAATCAAAACAGCATGGTACTGACATAGAACCTGATAACTTGAGCAAAGAATTAGTATTCAGAGCCCAGAAATAAATCCATGTGTATACACTCACTTAATATATGACAAAGAAAATAAGAATATACAATGGGCTAAAGACAGTCTATTCAATAAATTTTGCTGGGAATATTGGACACATACATGCAAAAAATAAAGAATCTGGATCATTTTCTTACACTGCATACAAGAATCGACTCAAAATGGGTTAAATGGCCTGAAGGGAGGGGTGTTGGGGGACTGGGAGACTGGGATGAAGTGTTAAAGAAGTACAAATTAGTAACTGATAGATGGTCACGTGGATGGGAAGCACAGCATAGAAAATGTATTTAATGTAGTTAGCATTAATATATTAGCTAAGTGGAAAATCAGAGGACAGAAGGAGCAATTAGGGAGATTATTTTATAAATTATATAAATGTCTAACCAATACACTGTATACTTGAAAACAATTAAAATAAATTAATTAATTTAGAAAGAAATAAAATTTTAATTAAAAAAACTAAATTGAAAAATACATTAGAAGGCATCAACAGTAGATTAAGTGAAGCAGAGGATCTAATCTGTGATTTGGAAAATAAAACAGCAGAAATCACCCAATCAAAAGAGTAAAAAAAAAAATGTTAAATGAGGATAGTTCATGGAGCCTCTGAGACAACATCAGCTGTAACAACATTCTCATCATAGGGATACCAGAGGAGAAGAGAGTAAGGAATTAAAATAATGAGAAAAAACTTCCCTAACCCAGTGAAGCAAATATTCAGTCAAGCCTGGGAAGTACAGAAAGTTTCAAACAAGGTGAATTCAAAGAGTCTTACCTGGATACATCATAATTAACATGTCAAAGGTTAAAGATAAAGATAACCTTGAAAGCAGCAAGGGAAAGGCAGTTAGGTACCTACAAGGGGGCTCCCATAAGACTGACAGCTGATTTCTCAATAGAAACTTTGTAGGCCAGAATGGATTGGCACAAAATATTCAAAGTGATGAAAAGCAAGGACCTATAACCAAGATTACTCTATCCAACAAAGCTATCATTTAGACTTGAAAGACAGACTGAAGAACTTTCCAGATAAGAAAAAGCTAAAGGAGTTCATTTCCACAAATTAATATTACAGTAAATTTTGAAGGCACTATTTTAAGAAGAAAAAGAAAAGAAAGAGGAAGAAGAGGAGGAGCAGGAGGAAGAGGAGGAGAAGACAGAAAAGGAAGAGAATCAAAAATATAAATAATAAAATGGCAATAGCTACATATCTATCAACATTTACTTTATATGTAAATAGATTAAATGCTACAATTAAAAGGCATAGGATGGCTGAATAGATAAGAAAACAAGATCCTTACATATGCTGCTTATAAGAGACTCGCTTTGGATTGAAAGACACACACAGACTGAAAGTAAAGAGATAGAAAACGATATCCGATGAAAAGAGATACAAGAAAGAAAAAACAGTTGGGGTAGAAATACTTATACCAGACAAAATAGACTTTCAAACAAAGGCTATAACAAGAGACAAAAAAGGACCCAGTAATCCTACTTCTGGGTATTTTTCTGAAGAAACCTAAAATACTATTTTGAAGGGACATATAAATCTCTACATTCTTTGCAGCATTATTTATAATAGCCAAGATATAAAAGCAACCTGGGTGTCCATTAATGGATGAATAGATAAAGAAGAGGTGGTATATACATACAATGAAATATTACTCAGGCATAAATAAGAATAAATAAGAATAAATAAGGCATAAATAAGAATCTTGCCATCAGCATCAACATGGGTAGACCTAGAGGGTATTATGCTGAGTAAAATAAGTCAGACAGAGAAAAACAAATGCCATAGATTTTTCTTATATGTGGAATCTTAAAAAAATAAAATAAAATAAAACAGAAACAACCTCATTGATAAAGAGAACAAACTGATGTTTGCCAGATGGGAGGAGGGTTGGGAGGATGGGAAAAAAGAGAAAGGGATTAAGAAGTACAAATTGCTAGTTACAAAATAGTCATGAGAATGTAAAGTATAACATAAGGAGTATGTATGGTGTCCAATTTACTGGGGTGATCACTTTGTAAGTTATATAAATGTCTAATCACTATGTTGTAGATCTGAAATGAATATAGTATTCAATGTTAATTGTAATTGAAAAATAAGAAAATAGGAAAAAGTGGGTCTTTATGAAAATACTATTTTCATTTCTACACTTGTATATTTAAAAAAATTCATTAACTCATTAATTAATTCATTCATTTAATAATTATTATATGTCAGTCATTGTGCTAGATTGTTGGTGCAATAATGAAAACCTCAGATACAGTCCTTGCTTTCACAGAAATTACATCTAAATTTTATGTTTTTTCTAATGGCCATCTTTCTGGCAGAATGTCCCAATATTTGCCTCCTCAGCCCTTGTGGATTAGACTGAACTATTCACTAACCTCCTAAGACAACACAGTACTATTGTTTCCATCTGGCATACCTCTCTGTTCTATTGCCAGCTGTCAAAATCCTACCAGTTGATTTCATTTTAAGATGAAAGACTGAGATTGTTTTATAGTTTTTTTAACACCCAACTTTCAGGAGTGATATATAATAGATATAAACAATTAGTATAACTATCTTTGTTCTAAAAAGCAATAAAGGTGGACTAGACACTTAGAAAACCTTTGAAGAGTGAGAAAGTTAATAGATGATTAGCCCCAAGAAAGAAAAACATAGCCTCAAAATGCATGAAAACTTATTATAATATAAAACACGAGAGTAAGCACCAAGAATTGTTTGTTGTTGTAGAAAGGGAATACCATGAATAAGAGAAAACTCAATGGCAACAGACAGCAAAGAACAATTTCAATGTTTCTCCTTGAAACAACAATAAGCTGGACATCTAAAACTCAACAACAAAAAAAACACCTGACATTTGGTGCAGATAGTTTTATCACTGTCTACTTTCAGGCAAGAACTTGGGTTTCAGAGGTGGAGAATTTTCCCAGATGGCTGTGACTCCCAGAAAGAAACCAGAAGCATTAAGGTTGAGACTAGAAGCTAAGAAAACTTATTGCTTGCAAACTTTGCAACCTCCCAACTTTCACCTCAAACAGGTTGAAACTTAAAACTAAGCAGTATGTCTTGGTTCTTTGAGTACATAAGAATTCACAATTTTTTTATTATAAAACTATTATTAAAGAATTATTAGAGATGTATTTTCCATATATGATATTTTTACCCCATGATACCTGAGATAATATTTTGGTTGACAATTTTTAAAATTAATTAATAGTTATATGTAACTGGCAAGTTAAACCACAACTTAATAGATAATAACTATTTAGAGTGAGTTTAAATTTAATTAAAAGTAAAACAATTTAAATAAATTATTAATTAAATAAAATTATAGTTGTATTTAAATATAAAAATTGTGAAGGTGATAAAAAATGGCTAAAATTGTGCTAATATATGTATAATAGCAAGAACAAAAGTGAATTCAAAATAAAAAATTTAAATATAAGAAACAATGATGAATAAAGAACTGAAAAGTAGCAGATTATATCTTCCTAAAATATATCACTTTGTCACAATAATTTTTTGAGCCGAAAGTAACTGAGAAAAACCAGATACCAGAAAACCTCTTTCCTCCTATTTTCTTAAAAACAGGACATAAATTTACAAAGGTATTCCTCCTCCCCTTCTTTACAAGGAAGGCAAAAACATAATTACTGGAGAAAACTTTATATTCTTAACAGTGGAAGAATAACAAACTTTACTAACCTGCCTGATCTCTGACCTTGGAAATCTAAAACTGCTCTTCTTTGTCTTGTCTTTTCTCCACAAATTTATTTTTCTATGTTGAAAATGCTATGTAAGCTGAAATTCTAAGCCACTTTTGGTACTCATTACTCTCTGGGCTTCTCCCATTTATACATGAAATATGTGTGTTAATATACTTCTGTTTGTTTTGTCTTGTTAATCTGTTTTTTGTTTGTTTGTTTGTTTTGCAGAGGTATCAATCAAGAACTCAGAAAAGTAGAGGGGAAATTATTTTTTTTTCCAACAGAAACTAATAAAAATGGTTAAAACTGAATACTATTAATGGTTTAAAAAAATGTTGAATTCAGAACTGAAGGTGAAATTCCTTATTTTAAAAGAGGAAAAGGCAGAATGAAGGCAGTAAGAAAAAAATTATCTAAATATGTGCTACACTTCTTGTTTTGGGTAGAGGGATAGAAAATAAATACCATTAAAAACTTTAAAAAATATACATTTAAATGTATTAAAATTTAAGGATAATCACTAGTAGAATACATATGCAAAAAGTGACACATACATGTAAATACAAACATATACTCACACATATATTTCAAAACATTTATTAAAATATTAATTAAGAAAATTTAATACATGGATAATAGAAAAGATAAAAGTATACACTGGAAATAAACCAAACATATAAATAGTCACAGTAAGTATAAGGAGATTAAACTCTTGTAGATTGGCTTAAAAATTCAATTAAGTTTCATTTACATGACACAGAAGAAGTTTGAGAATGAGATGAAAAATATACTAAGAAAATGCTAATAAAATATGTGGGTGTGGCATTAATAATGGAAAAAAAATTTCAAAGCAAAAAGCATCAGAAGGGCACAGAAAGAATATTTTATACGGAAAGAATAATCCATCAAAATATATAACAATCGTGAACATTTATTACCTAATTATGTAGTTTTAAATATATCAGTAAAAACTAATATAATTTTAAGAAAACATCTGCAATCATACTGAGAGTTTAACATACTTTACTAGGTTTCTAGATCAGGTTCATTAAAAAAGTAAAGAATATAGGAGTTTTGAATTTTACAATTAACAAACTCAATTTAATGTAGCTATATTATAAAAACACACACATACATATACATGTTTGTACTTATCAAAGAAAAATCAGATTATTTTCAAAAAATATAATCTCAAAAATTGACCATATATTAAGCATCAGGAAAAAATCTCAAGCGAAAAACTAATAATGTATAATTTGGTTTATATTCACTGATCATCATGCAATAAAATTAGAAAGCAAATAACCCAAATGTAGCAAGACAAAACAAACAAAATCCTATACAGCCATGAGCTGGTAAAAGACAGAGACATATTGTCAGAAATGTTTCATTAGGCTATTTTATTGTGCAAACATCATAGAGTGTGCTTATACAAACCTAGATGGATAGCCTACTTAGGCTATATGGTATAATATATTGCTCCCAGGCTACAAACTTGTATAGCATGTTACTGTACAAAACTACATAAGATGAAATCAAGCACAAGAAAAAAAACAACAATATAATCAAGAGACAGAGTAAACAAAAAATGTGTGAGAGTGCTACCAGCATAACATGACTTACTGTTTTAGAGCAAACATTGTTTTTATAAGTAGAAAGAGTACACTCTAAATTAACAATAAAAAGTATAGTATACTAAATACATAAACCAGTAACATAGTCATTTATTATCATTATCAAGTGTTATGTAATGTACATAATTGTATGTGCTATATTTTATACAACTGACAGAGCAGTAGGTTTGTTTATACCAAAAATACCACAAACACAAGAGTAATGCATTGCACTAAGAAGTTAAATGGGTTTTGATGGCTGTAACATCATTAGGTGATAGGAATATTTTAGCTCCATTATATGTTATGTGGTGTATAACTGTACAGATGCAAATTTAAATGCAAACTTTGGAATATATCTTGTGTTAAAAAAATTAAAATGAAAATTTTATTTAGAACTAAAACTCATCACATATGAAACTGGTAGAACGTAACCAAAGGAAGATTTTGGAGGGATATATAGAGATCTAATACAATGAACATATAGAAAACAAGAAAAGTGGAAAATAAATGAAACAAACATTGACTCAAGAAGCTGATAGAAAAACCAGACAATAAATTTTATTAAAATGAAGTAAGAAGTTAATAAAGGTAAGTGAAGAAATAATAAAATAAAACAAAACAAAATATAGACTTGATTTCAGAAGTATGTGGAGTGAGAGACGTCCCCAGATCTCTCCCCTTGAAACAAGAATAAGCTGAACTTCTAAAACTCAACAAAAAATACCTAAACTGCACACCAGCACATCTGAACATGAGAACTGCACATAAGAATTACCACAGGTCTGAACCTGAGTGTCCGTCAGTAGACTGGGAGAAACAAAGAAGCTGCCTCTGCAGCCACCTGATAGGAGGATAGAGAGGAGAGAAAGTGCAGTAAGTTCCCTGAACAACCCTACCTGGGAGACTTGTGGGCTCCCCACGACCAGCAGCAGGGACTAGTCATTTGGGCAGAAGGCAGAGAAGCGGGATGGCAGAAAAACAGAAGTTGATTTTTACCAACCATGGTTGCAAAACTGAGACTGAGCTGCAGCTGCCAATTCCCAATCTAGAGGGCTCCATCCTCCATACCCTCCAAGACTGAAAACTGCGAAGCCCCAGGAGAAACTGAGCAAATACTACTGAAACCATTACTAACACTGACAGAAACTGAGACTTAGGATAGCAAGCATGATTACACATCTATAAGAAAATAAAAAGGCATTTTAAACACTTTATATAAAGCAGGGATCCAAGAGGCTTAGACACCACCTACTGGAAAATAAAAGAAAAGCGACTTGTTAAAACAGGCTAAAGAGAGACCTTTATTTAATAAATCTTTCTGGAATAAAAAAAGCAAATACATTTCCATTAATACCCAGGTGTAGAAATAGTCCATTAAACACTATGAACAACCAAATTGACAAGTCAGCTCAGAAAGAAAGAGAGAAATCTGCAGAAAATGAGCTTACAATAACAGAAATATGAAACTTAAATGACAGAGAATTCAGGAAGAGAGTTCTGAAAAAATTCAATGAGAGCCAAAAAGAGTTATATCAACAATTTCAGGAATTGAAAAACAAACACATAAATGAGCAGAACAAGGAGATAGAAACTCTCAACAAGAACAAAATAGATTTTCTGGAGATAAAAAAAGAAAACATACCGCAAGAGTTGAAAAATGAAATAGCAAGCTTAGGAAATAAAGGTGACCAAATAGAGGAAAGGGTAATTGATATCAAAGACACAAATCTAGAAATAAATCAGAAGGATGAAGAGAAAAACTGAAGAATAAAAAATAATAAAAGAGAAATATGACAACTAGCTGATACCACCAGGAGAGGAAATATAAGAATAATGGGCATTATCAAAGATGAGGAAAAGGAGCAGGGACTAGAAAGCATTTTCAGACAAATAGTCAAAGAGAATTTCTCAAATCTAAAGAATGAGTTCTAGCTTGGAATTCAAGAAATCAAAGGAACACCCAGTTATCTCAACCCAAAAGGCCTTCAACAAGACACATTGTATTAAAATGATCAAAAATTAATGACAATGACAGAATAATCAGGGTAACCAGGGAGAAGAAAACAGTAACTTATAAAGGAAAATCCATTAGATTATAGTCGGTCTTCTCAGCATAAACCTTAGAAGGCAGAAAGAAATGGAATCAAATATTTAAATTCTTAAGTTAAAGGAAATACCAGTCTAGAATAATTTATCCAGCTAAGCTATCCTTTAGATATGAAGGAGAAATTAAGATCTTTCCAGACATACAAAAATTGAGAAAATTGTCTACTACAAGGCCTGCACTACAGAAAATAATGAAAGAGGTCAGCTCATCTAAAACAAAATGACAAATAAAATACATAATTAGGAGTAAAGTGACTATTAGGCAAATAGAAGCAGAGGTGTGTGTGTGTGTGTGTGTGTGTGTGTGTGTGTGTGTGTGTGTGTGTGTGTGTATATATATATATATATATATATATATATATATATATATATATATATAGAGAGAGAGAGAGAGAGAGAGAGAGAGAGAATTATCCTTTACATATTCATAATGGTAACCACACACCAAAGTTTCAAAACTGGAGTATATAGCATAAAACAAGAAAACCAGAGGGAAAATTCACAAAAGTCAATCAAAATGAAGAATACAGAAACATAATTACAAGGAAAGAATGGAAATACAGACCTCCCAGAAAGCAAAACATAAAATGGCTATAAGAAGACCTCATATTTCAATAATCACCTTTAATGTAAATGGACTGAATTCACCAATTGAAAGGCACAGAGTTGCAGAATGGATCAAAATACAAAACTTAACTATATGCTGCCTCCAGGAGATACATCTCAGTTTTAAAGGCAAATATAGACTCAAAGTGAAAGAGTGGAAAATCATATTTAAAGCAAATGACATAATGACATTCAGAGAAAAGTGGGAGTAGTGGTACTATCAAATGAAGTAGACTTCAAAATAAAAGAAAGATAAAAAAAGATACTTAGAGACACTTTATAATGATAAAGGCAATCATGCACCAAGAAGATATAACACTATTAATATCTATGCTCTCAAGCAGGGACCCCTGAAATATGTAAAGCAATTACTATCAGAACTAAAGGGAAAAGAAGACCAACACAGTATCTTACTAGGGGACCTACATACCTCACTGTTGGATATGGACAGATTATCCAAACAGAAAATCAATGTCATAATTGACATTTACAGAGTCTTCCATCCCAAAACAGCTGCTTATGCATTATTCACTAGTGCATGTGGAACATTCTCAAGAATCGACCACATACTGGGCCATAGAGATAGCCTCAACAAACATAAGATTTTTGAAATCATACCAACCATATTCTCTGATCATAATGCTTTGAAACTAGAGATCAACTGTAAACAGTAATGAGGAAAAACCACAAATACATAGAGATTAAACAACATGCTACTGAAAAATTACTGGGTAGGAGAAGAAATGAAAGGAGAGATAAAGAGTTATATAGAAACAAATGATAATGATAGTACAACATATCAAAACTTTGGAACAAGGCAAAAGCATTCATAAGAGGAAAGTTTATATTATTACATTCCTATCTCCAAAAATAAGAACTAGCCCAAAGAAACAACATAATGCTTCATTAAAAAAATAAAAACTATGAAAAGAAGAACAAATCAAGCCTAAAGTCAGCAGAAGGAAAAGAAAAATTAAAATTAGAGTAGAAATTAATGAAATTTAAAACAATAACAACAACAAAACAACAGAAAAAATATGCAACAAAGAGATTATTCTTTGAGAAAGTTCATAAACTTGACAAACCCTTGGCTAGACTCACTAAAGAAAAAAGAGAAAGGACACAAACAAAATTAAGGATGAAAGAGAGAAAATTATAACTGACATCGCAGAAACACAAAGAATCTTACAAGAATACTATGAAAAAGTATATAACACCAAATTTAATAATCTAGAAGAAATGAACCAGTACTTAGAAAAATATAACCTTCCTAGACTAAATTAAGAAGTACTGGAAAATCTCAATAGATCGATCAGCTGTATGGAAAGTAAAACAATCATCAGAAACCTACCAAAAAGTCAAAGTCTAGGACAAGATGGTTTTACCAGTGAATTCTACTAAACCTTCAAAAAAGATTTAAACCTATTCTCCTCAAACTCTTCCATAAAATCGAAGTGGAGTCAACACTTGCTAACTCATTTTTTGAAGCCAATATTACTCTGATACAAAAATCTGGTAAAGATAACACACACACACACACACACACACACACACACACACACACACACACACAAGAAAACTACAGACCAATACCTTTCATGAACACAGATACAAAAATCCTATATAAGATACCAATGAACCTAATGCATCAACATATTCAAATGATTATACACCACAATCAAGTGGACTTCATTCCAAAGGCACAGGGATAGTTCAACATACATAAATCAATTAATGTGATACACCATATCATCAAAATAAAAACTCAGAATCATCTGACCATATCAATAGATGCAGAAAAAGCCTCAAGAAGATACAGCATCCATTTATGATCAAAACACTTAACAAAATCAGTATAGAAGGAAAGTGCCTTAAGATAATAAAAGCTACATATGACAAACCCTAAGCCGACATTATATTTAATGGTGAAAAATTAAAACCTTCTCTCTAAGATGAGCAACGAAACAAGGCTGTCCACTATCACCACTGCTATTCAGTGTAACATTGGAAGTCCTTGTGAATTCAATCAGGCAAGGGAAATATATAAAAGACATTCAAATAGAAAATGAAGAAGCCAATTTTTTACTATTTGTGGATAACATGATTCTCTATTTAGAAAACCCTAAAGACTCCACAAGAACACTACTAGAAACAATAAACAAATACAGTAAAGTCTTTTGATACAAAATCAATATTCAAAAATTCATAGCATTCTTATACTCTAATAATGAAGTGTCAGAAAAAGAAGTGGAAAAAATAATTCCTTTTGCAATTGCAACAAAAGTAAAATACCTAGGAATAAACTTAACAAAACATGTGAAAGACCTATATAATGAAAACTACAATATCCCATTAAAATAAATCAAAGAAGATACAAAGAAATGGAAAGATATTCCATATTTTTGGATTGAAAGAATCAACATAGTTAAAATGACCATATTACCTAAAGCATTATACAGATTTAATACAAACCCCATCAAAATCTCATTGTCAGTTTTTAAAAGAACAGAACAAAAAATTATAAGATTTGTATGGAAGCACAAAATACCCCGAATTGCCAAAGCCATCCTGAGAAAAAAGAACGAGGATGGAGGCATCACTCTGCTTGACTTGAAATTATACTACA
Organism: Macroglossus sobrinus; assembly: GCA_004027375.1. Lineage (NCBI taxonomy): Eukaryota > Metazoa > Chordata > Mammalia > Chiroptera > Pteropodidae > Macroglossus > Macroglossus sobrinus. Next base: position 266,583 of record PVKZ01001079.1, on the reverse strand, counting down.
AAGCCATAGTAATCAATAACGTATGGTACTAGTAGCAAAACAGACATGCACACCAGTGGAATAGAATTGAGAGTTCAGAAGTAAATTTGTATTTACATGGGCAAATAATTTTAGATAAAAAAGAAAAGACTTACAGTGGAGAAATGAAAGCCTCTTCAATAAATGGTGCTGGGAAAACTGGAAAACCACCTGCATGGAATGAAACTAGACTGTTGTCTATCACCACATGCCAAAATTAACTCAAAATGGATTTAGATCCTGAATATAAGACCTAAAACAATAAAATGCATAGAGGAAAATGTAGGAACTAAACTCAGGCACATTAGACTTAAAATGGATTTTATGCATTTGACCTCAAATTTAAGAGAAGTAAAAGCTAAAATAAATTAATGAGACTACATCAAACTAAAAAGCTTCTGCTTAGCAAAAGAAATCGTCAACAAGGTAAAGAGACAACCATCTGAATAGTGTAATATATTTGCAAGCAACGCCTCTGATAAGGGTGCAGTATCTAAAATATACAAAGAACTCAAACAACTCAATAACAACAACAACAAAAAAAATGATCCAATCAAAAAGTGGGCAGAGGACCTGCACAGACACTTCTCACAGGACATACAGATGGTCAACAAATATTTGAAAACACGCTCAACATCACTAGCTATTAGAGAAATGCAAATCAAAACCACAGTGAGATACCATCACACATCTGTTAGAATAGCTATAATCAACAGGACAAGTAATAATAACAAATGTTGGAGAGGATACGGAGAAAAAGGAACCCTCACACACTGCTGGTGGGATTGTAAATTAGTACAGGCACTATGGAAAACAGTATGGAGGTTCTTCAAAAACCTAAGAATTGATCTACTATGTGATCCAGCAATCCTTCTACTGGATATTTACCCCAAAGAGTTGAAAACCCATATCTACAAAGATATTTGCGCACTAATGTTCATAGCTGCATTATTCACAGTGGCCAGGATATGAAAGCAACCAAAGTGTCCTACAATAGATGATTGGATAAAGAAGCTGTGGTTCATATATACAATGAAATATCACTCAGCCATAAGAAGAGATGAAATACTGCCATTTGCGATAACATGGAAGGACTTTGAGATAATCATGCTACATGAAATAAGCCAGACAGACAAAGCTGGAAATTACTTGATATCGCTTATATGTGGGATATAAACCTAAATACAACAAATGAATAGGACCAATAAGCAGAGACTCATGGACATGGACTATAGACTAGTTGTGACCAGAGGGTAGGGGGTGGGGGAGGAGGGAGTAAGTAGACGAGATAAAAAGGGTCAAATATAGGTGGGTGGGGGAGGATCAAGTGGGTAAAGGAGTTCAAGTATATGATAGTTGAAAGAAACTGAACTTTGGGTGGTGAATACACAATAGAATATACAGATGTCAAATGATAATGTACACCTGAAAATTATATAATTATATTAACCAATGTTACCTCGATTAACTTAATTGAAAAAAATATATAGACTTGATCAATAAAATAGAAACTAACAAGTTACAAGGACCAAGAAAATAGGCAAACTGTTATTGCATATAATTTAAAAAAGGGAAGAAAAATTCACATAACTTAAAGGGACATCGATAAAGAGGAAATTAAAACTGTTAATTAACTCATGCTATGGATGCTATAACACTGATATGGTAAATCACCAAGATATTTGTTGAATAACATAAGTAAATTGCAAAACCCAAGAAAAGTATGACTGCCTTCAGATTAAAACACAAAACAAAGCATGTTAAAATTGCAAATATTGTTAAAAAGTTTTGGAAAGACACATATCTAATCAATAATACATTTGCCTCTGGGAGACAGAATAGGACATATGAAATATTGTTCAAATTGTGTTTAGCCTTACTTATAATATTTTAATTATTTTACTAAGAGAGTAAAATTACCTGTTTAATTAAAATTAGCCTAAAAATAACAACCACTATAAAACAAAAAATTTTACCAATTAACTTACTATGATTACATTCCAGAGATAATGGAATTTAGAAAACAATGAGCCAAAAGGGCAGGCAGGAGTCAGACAAAGGGTCCTGGAGAATAGAATTGATTTTTGGCATGAAGGTGAAATGGGAGCATTTGAAGAGTATTAAGAAAGATTTGTGTTTGAGAAAGATAATCAGATGTTAGAGAACGGGTTTGTACAAGAACGCATTTTTAGTAAAGAAATTATTTGTGAGCATACCTTATTTTCCTGTCTAAATAGTATGTTTTTGAGAAGGCATGTGTTTCATTCATTTTGGAATCCTACCACAGCATCTAGCCGAATGTTTGTTTGTAAGTAAACATTTAAGAAAGTTTGTTAAATCCAATTTGAATTGTGTTGCTCTGTCTGATTCCATACAAAAGTACTCACAAAGTGTATAACTCTCCCTAATTCCTAATGTATTACCAGAGTCAATAGGGTTTTATCATTCTTGGAGAAAAATATTTAAAGTAGAAAAATATCAGTTATTAATTATAACCACTATTAAATATTGTGGTGAGTTTTTCTGACATCAAACACTGTGATTTAATAATTAATAGTTTTTAATTAAAAAATAAAGATATGATTACAGTCCTATGCCTCACTATAGAATCTAAATATTACTCTTCAATGCATATGAGAAAAACTTGAAAATGTTTCAGTATGCTTCAAAAATATCAATTGTTCTCTATGTTGTTTGTTTGACTCAAGCTTGGGAAAATCCATATATTAACTGTTTAACATAAAGGGGCACAGATTGACATCATGCCTGTGCTGCAGTTTTCCATAGATAATTTGAAGATCAAGCAAATCGAAGAGTCCTTGAGTCCTTGATTCTTAACTGCAGTGTTTTTTGTCCTTTAAAACATTCTTTATCTAGGGAGAAGTTGCCTATCAGAATAAACTCTTATGATGAGCAGTTTTATCAGTGGCAAATTATTAATATTCTTCAGGAATAATTTAACAAGCAACATTATTTTGTTAGGCTGTCATTTATAAGCCTCTCACATCAAGCATTTTTAGACTATAGTAATAATAATAAAAAAGAGTCATTTTATTAATCTCATGTAAATTTAATATTTTTGTGTTAATAGTCACAGTTATTGCTCAAGAGTTAAAACAATTCATAAAATTTAGCCAGAGCTGCGAGGCACCCATACTCTGAGTCCCCGGCATCTTCCTCTGAGATGCTCTAAGCTGTGGATGAAAAAGGGGCTCTGTAATAAATCTGACAATTCCACTGACTGAAAGTAACCTCTCAGGTGATCTGATCATAAATTCATAACTGGAAAGGTAATGATTGGTAGTCACATCCCAGGCTTATAACTTCTTTAATAAAAGATCTACTTTTGCCTTAAATAAGACTTGTCCATTGTTCTTGTTCATCTAGTTTAACACACTTTTGAAATGCCAGAGTAATCTTCTTTTTCAGACCCCTGGGAAGAGTAACCACCCTCAAGGGAGTACATAATCTTGTTAACTATTCTGTAAATCATAGAAATTTCCCAGCCTTGCTTTATGCCACCTTCATGTAATCTTTTTATGTTCCTCCCTTATTTCCAAATGTATAAAAGAAACTGCAAAACTGTTATTCTTCTGAGCATTTCAGATTTTGCTTTACAGAGTGTCATCAATTTGGCTCAAATAAACTCGTATTAACTCTTGTAAAAATTTTCAAAAAATTTGGACATTTCATATGTCAACAAAGCATGTTTTAGATAGTTCCAGTATTCACTTCATACTACTACAAAGTAAAATATATATATATATATATATATATATATATACATATATATATATATGTATATATATATATAAAATTTTGATAAAATTATTATCAAACCCTTCTATTATCTTTTAATTCCAACTTTATTGAGATATAATTTATATATAACGTGTAAGTTTAAAGTTGTTTGGCAGAAAAGAGTTTTTTCTCTATCCTTCTAGGTTCCTCTGACTGGTCTAAAATCAATTTTTAATAAGTATGAATGAGAAATTTACATAAGCGTGAAAGTTTTAAGACAATGAGGCAAAATGAAGTATATATATATATATATATATATATATATATATATATATATATATATATATAATTCTGGACTAAGGAGAAGGAGAGTGGGTGGGGGTCTGGAATTTCAAAGAAAGTAAAGCAATTCACTAAGAGATAAAAAGAGTTAATGTTTAATAAACAAATATTTGCTGAGCCATCTAGAGAATATGCATCACAGAGAGAACTTTGATGAAATGGGATCTCCTAGATTGTCCCCTGTCTGTCACACCTCATTCAGATTAAACTATGGTTATGTATGGTGATAATTCTTCCCAGAACAGGCTTTCTATTATAAATTCTTTTAGTCAGTTTGGAGGAAGGTCAAAGATTCTTTCTGAGTCATTTCTTTTTTAAAAAATAAAATAATCCTCATGCTAGAGACACATTTTGGAGTGGCAAAATTTGCTTCTTTGTAAGGTGTACAACGTGATAATTTGTTGTACATATATACTGTAAAATACTTGCCACAATAGGGTTAGTTAACACCACTATCAACTCACATAATTTTTATTTTTATTTTTTTGTGGCAAAGCCATTTAAGGCCCAGTTTCTTAGCAACTTTAAAGTATATAATACAGTATTGTTAACTATAGTCACAATGCTATAACATTAGATCTCCAGAATTTATTCATCTTATAACTGTAAGTCTTCACCCTTTGACTAACATATCTCCATTTCTTCCTCCCCCAGCCCCTCACAATCACCATTCTACTCTGTTTCTGTGAATTTGGCAATTTTAGATTTCTCTGTCTGACTTATTTTCCTTCTATTTTGTGGGAGATTTTAACACTTATGACTAAATAATTGCCTTATACTAGTAAGGTTCTCAAAGTATTTTATGAAATAAAGTTTGCAATACTATTTCTTACTTATTTACAAAAATTTCTCCATATCACTCCAACTCTTTCAATTATTCAACTATTAAACACAAATCTCTCTCCTGTATTGATATAATTTGTAGGCAGAAAAAAAATAAATGAACAAATCTATCATCCTCTCCAAAAAATAAATAAACAAATAAATCCAATGTGGAGGAGAAAAAATAATATTTCTTCTACCCTTCTAGATTTTTGGTTTAGACACTTTTGTTATAAAAGGACAGATTAACAGAAGAAAAATAAACAAAAGTTTAATAACATGTATACCTCTTGTATAAATGGGAGATACCCAGGAAAACTGAGTAACTTCTGAAATGGTCTAAGTCACCACCTTAAATATCATCTCTAGTTAAAGACTAGAGAAGATGTTAAGGAGTGAAGAGGCCAGTTATGGGAGGTTACCAGGAAAAAACACAATAAACAAGGGTAAGGTTGTTATGCAGATAAAAGTCATTGCCTTCTCCATTGATAAGGATTTATAGAGAAGAACTCCATTGATAGAGAGGTTCTTCTCTTCCTGGTACAGCAAGGAAGACACCCTAAGAAGTAAAAATTTTCCTTACAAATGTAAATGTCTCTTAGAAAAAAGTAACTTCTACCGAGTTTTCAGAGCTTTTTCTATGTCTGCTTTCTCTTAAAAATAAGCATCCTAAAATAATCCTTAAGCCAAGAAGGAATATTTTGGGGTGGTGTATCCTTTCTCTTTTTAGCAATAACCCTTTTCCTCTGTTCTTCTCAAAACTTTGTTTGAATTCTAGTTTGTGAACAGTGCAGAATGTGAATTGTTAGCTGATGTTCAACTTGTAAATTTACTCTCTAACAAACTCTGAGAAGCACTTTTAGAAGGGACAATGAAGGGGCAGTTACTTTGCTCTATAGAAAAATTCCTTTTTAGACTTATAGCAAAGCACAGAACAGAAAATAAGCCGATTACTCAAAAGTTAATGATGGTGTATAATACCTAAAAGTAAATGAACTATGTACAAACCTTTGTTCATTTTGGATTGTCTCTTTTCCACTAGAATTCCACTAGAATTACTTCATTGTACACCCTGAAGTTTATATTCATTCTTCCAATTTATGTTGCAATTAAATTTGGCACAACATAACTCTATAAATAATCACACTAGTTTTTCCTTTTTCATTAAAACAGTGCCATCTCCACAATTGAAGGTAGGGGATTTATATACATACATGCATGTACCTTGATTTTTAATTCAGAGGCAAGCTCATCAATAATGTAAGCATTCTCTTTTCTTTATTGGTAGTTTGTCAAACAAAGGTGTGTCTCAATATAGGCTACAGAGGAAGAGTTAAGTGAAAAAACAAAACAATTGGTGCTTTTCAATGTCCCAAAGAAGTAACAATAGGCAAGATAGAGTGAGTTACCTCCTCTGTAGTGCTCATAATAAGTATTTTAACTACATTTCTTAATAAATTATACAATAAATAATTTTGAGGATTTTAAATACAAAATGCTAGCTTCCATTGAAGAAGGTCCGGTATTGCAGTATGACTGTCCAGATTTTTTTGTTTTATGTTGAGCTTTTGTAGCACTAAATTCTATTGTTTTAAAAATGTCATTTGTTAATATAGATGAAATTATTTTAATAGAGGACCTGTCTTTTCATAATGCCACTTAGGTAAATTTGAACCTATAATATATCTATGCTTAAGATAAAATTACAATGAAACTGATTGACTTTTCTTTTTGAAGAGAGAAGAGGAGAAAAAGGAGAGGAATTAGATCCACAAGTGTTGAAGGCCCTAATCAGAAGTACAGTTCAGAAATGGAAGAGTTCTAACTTGGGGGTGGGGACACAGGGTTGAAAGCAAGCAGCTCCCTCCTTCTACTTTTTTCTCCCTGTCCCTCTGTTTCTCATTAATTATTTTTGTCTCATGTAGCAAGAATAAAAACAGACTAGAGAAATAAAAGCAAGCTGTAGGCCTGTTCTGACATCAGCCCAAAGGTGACTGTTCTGACCCAGACTGTTGGGGCCTATGGAAGATCCATTTTTTCAGTTCATTCTGGTCTGACTAGGAAAAGAAAGAGACAGGAGACAACCCTCCTTGAACCACTCTCTCTTCTCTGAGAACTGAACTTTGGGCAGGTGAGGGAGGTGACACTTCCCAGAAAGAACTATAAAATGATGTATCTGCAAGAATGCAGGAGTAGTGGAGGTGGTTTTCCCCAGACACCACTGAGTACCACATACTGTGACATTTTTTTTCCTACAGCCATCCCAAGCATCATTCCCAGGCTTGGTTTCCCACACACATCCAGATAGTTGACTTTTATTTTCCTCTTGAGAGATATACTACTATACTACTATATGGAAAAAAAACACTATGAGAAGAAATTCTAAAGTATTGAATGCTAAATTTAACCTTTGAGTAGCCAGCATAATTTAAGAAAAAATTGTGATTACAGTAATATATATAGGGTGAGTTATCATGATAAGCCTTAATATTTGAAAGGGTAACATTTAAGTGAGGAATCACTGTTATATGATATTTAATAAATACACCTTGGAAAGGGATTGTGTTTAAACAGCATATTTTCTTTCATTCTGGGCTTTTATTCTGAGTAAAATTTTACAGAAACTTCTCTATTATTACCTCCATAAGCATGTTACTAAGCAAGTCCTTTTTGGTCATGCATTATATACAATTGTGTTGCCAAGTAGGTTTTTATGTGAGACTGTATGCAGAAAAATTGACTTCCTTCCCATCAAATATGTGTTATAACAAGGTGTGAGGTAGCTAGTCAGGCATGAGAGATAAGGGAACAAAGGAATAGGGATTTAGCTCTGTAATCATAGAAATTTCCCTTGAAAACCTTTCTTAAAGACCTCCCAGAAATATTTCCCTTTTAGGGTTATAAATTACTCCAAATCCTAGAGCTCAAAGGCCATAAAAGCTGCTGGTTAAACCAGCTACAAATTCATGCACAGAAAGTACTGCCCATAACTTCAGCCTCATTATACCATCATTAAGATATCATGACTATGCCTGGAAGTTTACGAATCTAATTATAACAGACTGAATTCTGGGTAAGTACATGCTCACTAGGCAAAACGTTATATGTCAGTCAAGGTGACCTCACATAAGGATCATTTAGGACCTCTCATTATGGTCCAAATATAAACAGACCTTCCCATTTCTGCCTTGGTCCAGCATTCCTGGATGGAAACCTGCTCTTTTCTTTGGGGCATACTGTCTTATTTCTCCACCTTCCAAACTACACAGGGCTGTATCCTTCCCTAGCATGGCCCGTCTCCTTCTAAAATGTACTTTCAATAAGTCTTACTTTTTCTAAATCTTTCCAACCTGCAATTCTTTGCTATGTCAGTGGGGAAGAACCAAGAAACAACACACAACGTCACCATCCACCATACTCCACTATCCACCTCCTTCTCCTCCCCCATGCCACTGGGGCTAAGCTGTATTTCCCATCACTCCAGTGGTGATAGCAGCATATTTGAGGCAAAAGGGCCTGTTCTATGATCAAGAATGTCCTTATGTGGTATTTGTGAACAGTAATGAAGCTTTAAGATTTTTTTTTTAACTCAAAGAAAAGCCTGGGGGTGTAAAAATCAAACAAGAACTTTCTTGTCAAAAACTTGGCAGAAGAATGGTCTGTCAGTTAACAATAGTTGTGATAAAATAATCAAAGGATATTGAGTACCATGTAAAGACACTTGAGCTTGAATGCACCTATACCATCATGTACTTACTATATGACCTTATAAATGTTACCTAATTACTCTGACTCTCAGTTTTCTCATCTAAAAAGTAAAGAAAATCATTTTACATATTTCACAACATTCTTCTGGGGTTTGAATAATAGCCAAGATATGGAAGCACCTTAGTGTCCATCAAGGAATAAAAAAAAAAATAAAGAAAATGTAATATACTTCTCTATCTCTCTCTCTCTCTCTCTCTATCTATCTATCTATCTATCTATCTATCTATCTATCTATCTATCAAATCTATCATCTATCATTTTATGTCATCTATCTCTCTATATAATATTAACCATAAAGAAATCCTACCATTTACAACAACATAGATGATAATGGAGAATATTATGCTAAATAAAATAAACCAGACAGAAAAAGACAAATACTGTATAATCTCACTTATATGTAGAATCTTAAAAAAAATCTAACTCATAGAGCCAGTGAATAGAATGGTATTTCCTTGGGGGGAATGGTTAGATGTTGGTCAAAGGATACAAATTTTTATTTATGAGATAAATATGTTATGGAGATTTAATGTACAGCATTGTGAGTATGGTTAACAATACTGTATTGTATATTCAAAAGTTGCTAAAGAGTAGCTATTATGCATTCTTACCACACACACATCAAATGGTAGTAACTATGTGAGATGATGTATATGTTAATTAGTTTGATTGTGACAATCACTTCATAATGTATACATACATTATATCATCACATTGTACCCTTTAAATATATATTTTGTCAATTATACCTCAAAAGCTGAGAAAAAATAAGTTAATTCATATAAATTGTTATTCTGTTTTATTCAGAATTCTTGATTGCAAGTGTCAGACTTTAAAAGTAGTTAAAACAAAGGGAAGAGATAGATATATTAACTAATGTAACTTGGAAAGGAAGAACAAGGTTAAATTACTACAGGATCAGTTGGATCCAAGATTTCAAATAATGTTATCAGAGCTTTGAATCTCTGTCTTTTTTATCTTTCCTTCTTTCTTCCTCTCTTTTCTCTCTCTCTATCTCTCATTTGGTCACCTAGCCTTCCGAACCTCTGTTTTTGACATAATTCTTAAGTAGATTTATTTCATATTTTTAAGTATATAGCCCTTGTCAGTTCAATGCCCAGGTTTTCACAAGGGAAAAAAAGATTCTATCTCTTTCTGAGTCCAAAGCATTTTATATTCCTATAAAAGCTTTGATTGTTCTGACTCTGGTCATTTTGTCCAGGGATATTGAGTACTCTGATTGGTCAGGCTGGGTCATATACCCACCACTTGGGAAAAATTGAAAGGGTCTCATTTTTGGATCTATAAGAATTACATGGTACAATGATGCTCAACCCTGGGTAAGCCTTAGAAACACCTGAGAAAATATTTCTTAAAACTAGATGTTTCTCATCTATGGTCACCCTGAACAAGACTGATATCTGATCTTGAAAGCTAAGCAGGGGCTGGCCTAATAAGTACCTAGGAAGACCAGGTTCTATAGGCATTAATAATAATAATGATAATAATAATAGCAACAACAATAATAATAATAAAAGTAGAGGTTTCTGGTCCATAGGTATTAAATTAGGTGAATAGAATTTACAATAAGATTATTAAAAGAGAATGATATGAGAGGGGTAATTCCCAAAAGGGGAAGAAAAGGGCTTTTTGTTTATTTGGGCCAGGAGATAAAAGTATGCTAGAAAGCAACACAAAACAGATATTCACTACAGATGTTTAGCCAAGTACTTGGCATGTTCTAAAGACCTTTTAAAATTTTAAGAATTAATTTAGAAAATTTTATGTTAAATAAATATTTATTGAGGATCTGTGTGCCAGACATTGTTCAACATACTATGAGTTAATTAGTAAGTCAAAGAAAAAGAAAAGTTTCTGCCCTTGTGGAGTTGACTTTCAAGTGAATTGAGATAGGCAATGAACAAACAAATAAACAAACAAAAACAATATAATATGTAATTTTGTGATAAATTCTAGGAAAACAAAGGAGAACAAGGATATAACAGACATGAGGTAGGAGAAGAGGTAGTGATATTGTGGCAATGTTGCATAAGGTAGCCTGGGAAGATTTCACAAAGGTGATATTTGAACAAAACCTTAAAGTTAAGGGAGTATGTACATTTACAATTAGAGGATAAGTGTTCCAGGCCAAGGGAAGAGCAAATGCAAACGCTTTGAGATGGGAACATATCTGCAGTGTTGAAAGATAACAAGGAAATCAGAATGGTTGGAGTGAAGTGAGGGAGAAAGTAAAAAAACATGAAGTTAAAGAGACACAGAGAGATCAGAACATATATGACTTATAGTCAAGAGGTTAGCCAACTTTTTCTGTAAAGAGTCAGAAAGAAAATTTTTTAGGTTTCATGGGTCAAAAGGCAAAATTGAAGATATTGTATAGTTACTTACATAACAAAGAAAACAAATTTTCACTGTTCTAATTGATAAAATTCAGAATATAATAGTAATAAGTACATTTTTTTAAAAATGAAAGTCTACAAACAATAGCAACATTCTTATTTGGGGGAGTGGGTTGAGATTTAAAATGTAGCTTAATTGGAATTTGAATGTAGTGTTCCCTATCATCAAAACCAATTGCAAAACTTCATCTCTTAATGCTGATTTGTAATGAGATTTTATGTATATCATCTTTGAAAGGTTTATTTCTTCACACAGGTGCTTCCAAACACTGCTATCAATTCATGGGTCTATGGTTTTAAATGAGCATATTCATTGCTTAGAAGACATTTATAAAGAATTCTATTATGTTCTTCTCTTGATATTTGCCTTTTAATATGTCATTATAAAGCAAATTAATCACTTCCAATTGAAGGTTAGGTGAAAGTTTTTCACTAGTTTAGTTTGAATTAAAAAAAATAAAAATTTTCATTTGTACTGGCATTGAAGTCAGAAAAATAAAAACTGTATTTTGAGCTCAGTAACATATCCATTGTACATTTGTAGGGGAAATGTAAAGCTTATTTTTTCATTTAACTTTTTACAGGATGGGCAGTATATAGAAAATCTTAACATCACTTATAATTCAAATGTTGTCATCTAAATGGTTATTGCAGTGTAAGTTTCACATATAAGTGCTGTTTTGTAATTGTAGGTTCATTTCATTAAGAAACATCAAGTCTGTAGCAAAAACTAATTCCTAAACCTTTTAGTGTTCAAAATTGGTGATTGAAAACAATTCTCATTCAGAAAAACTTCAATGTAAACCCAGAGTTCAAAAAATTATAATAAAACTATACAACTGCTAAATCATTGAACTATTTTCCATGTGGTAAGACAAGTCAGCATATTCAACTTTTAATACTGAAATTTATTTGGTAACAAGAGAGAAATTTACTATCAACTCTACTAGAGTTAAGAACATATGACAGATTAAAGTATTTTCTGCATTCTACTTGCCTTAAACACCTCCCATTTTCATGAACTTTGAAAATTTCTTTGCCTAATCCTTTTTCTGTTCCATGTATATTTTTATCACATCAATTTGACACGTCTTAGCAGACTCTACTTCAGGTTGTACTGAATTAGTGTTTTCCTAACTTCTTTGAAAATGTTCTTGCCTTTAGTTGTTTCATGCAGACTATTCATATAGGCTAATTCTTTAAGACTTCAAATTCAGCATTAGCTTCTGAAATAAATAACTGAGCAGTGTTGGTAGCATCTGTTAATGTATTGAAAGCTAAGAAAAACCACTAGAAATTGTTTTGTTTTGTTTTGTTTTGTTTTGTTTTTAATTTACCATTGATGTAACTATCAATGTCCTCAACTCTTCAGGCAACTGTTGTTACTTATTTCATTTAGTAATTTTCTAGTTCACTAATTTATTAAACACTATTTAATTTATTAATCATCAGTAAATGGTTTTCCTTGTTTTAGAGGTAGCCTCATTTCATTTTTTACTTTGCAAAGAAATTCTGCTGGGATAAAATATGTTATTTAAAAATTTCTCATTTTTCTAATTGTTTCATTGCTATGAGTTGGGAATATTGGAATGAGTATATCATCTGGTAATGTCAACATGTATTGAATTCTTTTAGCACAGTTTGACTGTAATTGCAAAATAAACACAATGCTTTGCCATCTATCTCGATAACAAAATAATCCACATTCCATTATGCCTTAAAAGAATAATATTAAAAGTCAACTTTTCTATAATTTTCTTGCTTAGATATTATGAATATTCACTGGTAATAAAAAAAAATAAGTAAAATGTATGTATGGTGGTATGTGTGGTATATGAATACACTTGAGATAACTGCATCACTATGATTTATAGTACAATTAGTAGGATCATGAAAGCAATGAGCAACTACGCATTTTTTTGTTCTAATTACTGAACACTGACATTGTAGTACAAAAGCAGCCATAAATAATACATAAATAAATGAGAGTGTCTCAATAACTTTGTTTATGGACATTGAAGTTTGAATTTCATTTGAATTTTTTACATATTACAAACTAGTATTCTTCTGGGTTTGCTGTTTTAATCTTTTAAAAATGTAAAAAAAAAATAAACATTTTGAGTTTGCAGGCCATGGTAAATCAGGCTACAGGCCAGAGTTTGCCAACTCCTTTTATAGACAATAATAATGACTATAACTTTTATTTTGATTGATATGAGAACTCATTAAATGGGTTGAGTAAAGGACTTTTATAATTAGACATATATTTTTAAAAAGTACTCTTCAGGGTGTGTAGAAACAACTATAAGACATATAAGGGTGGAATCAATTAGAGCAGTTGGGAAACTATTATAACAACCCAAGTGAGAGATATTATATTTTCAAAAAGGGTGGTAGCAGAAGAGGAGATGAGTAGTGGTTAGGTTCTGGGGCTATCACATTGTTGGCATTCCTCCTAGGACTTAGAAAGGACTCATAAAAGTAAAAGTTAAGCTTTATTAATTTTGTAGTAAATCTGTCTTTACTACAAAAGATTTATAGATGAATTAGATACAGATGAGAAAAAGATAAGGAGTCAAGAATAACTTCAGGGTTCCTGGTCTGAACAATTGCAAGAAAGAAGACCTTTATGCATAAAGGTAAGATTTGGGGAAGTGAAAATTTAAAGGAGGAGTTCCATAGTTCTGTTTTGAGCTATTAAACATTTGCATAGAGATGTTGAATGGGCAATTGTGTATGAGACTGGTATTCAGTAGAAAAATCATGGTTTGGGATACTAATTTGTTAGTTGGATGCATATAGCAGAAATTAAAACCATGAGACTAGATTAAATTGCTCGGACAGTGAATATAGAATCAGTAGAGGACTGAGCATTGAAGTCTTTACAACATTTAGACACTGAAGGCATAAGGAAGAATCGGCAAAGAAAACTAAAAAGAGGTGACCAGTGAATTAGGAAGAAAACCACAAGGAGTGTACTAGAACAATAAAAACCCTCAATATTTAAAACTCTGGGGTAGCCAAGTGGAGCTTAAGCTGGAGAACCTTATATTTATTATTCAACAATATGATCCTTGGGCCCAAGCTCAATTTATTTAGTTGGCATTACAAATCCATGTACCTCAGTCGCTATAGAAAACAATATGGAGGTGCCTCCAAAAATTAAAAATAGAGCTATTATATGATCCAGTAATTCCTCTACTGGGAATATATATGAGGGAAACAAAAACACTATATAGAAGAGATAGCAGCACTCTCATGTTTATAGCAACATTATTTACAATCACTGAGATACAAAAACAACCTAAGAGTTAATCAAAGGATGAATTGTTAAAAAAGTCATGAAATATATATATATATAATAAATTTATATTATATTATATATATATTATAAATATTATAATATATAATATAATATTTATAATATATAAATTAATTAACATATATAATATAATATATAAATATATATTATATAATTTATATATATATAATTTATATAGAATTTGTATACAATTCAAATATAAACAAATCAGCCATAAAAAAGGAAATTCTGTCATTTGCAACAACATGAATGGATCTGGAGAACATTATTCTAAGTGAGATAATCCAGGTAGACACTGTATGAATCTAAAAGAAAAAGAAAAAAAAACTCATGGAAAAAGAAATCAGATTTATGATTACTAGATGTGGAGGGTAGAGGGATTAGATAGTGTTCAAAAGATAAAAACTTCCAGTTGTGCTAGGGATGTACAACATGATGACTAAGAGTTAATACTGCTGTAGGACATATTTTCAAGTTGTTAAGGGAGTAGATCCTAAGATTTTTCATCATAAGGAAAATATTTTTTTTTCTTTATTATTTTTTCTCTCTGTGTGAGATGATAAATGTCAACTAGACTTAATGGTGGCAATGATTTTACAGTATTTTAAGTTAGGTCATTATACTTTATACCTTAAACTTATATAATGCTGTATGTCAATTATATCTCAGTAAAGGTGTGAAAAGAATCAAATACATGTACCTGTATATGGATAAACACAAAAACATTCATGTTTCCAGTATACAGAAACTATTTTGCATATATTTGTGAAATTTCAATATTTAAGGACATGAATGAGGTATATGCACAAATAGAAGACTACAGTCTTTTTTTCCCCTTAAGTTATACCTATGTAATTCATTCTCTAAGCTCCCTTTAAATCCAGAAATTGAAAGGGAAAAATTGTATGCAAAAACCACATATAAAGTATACAGCAAAAAAGAAATAGCGTAAGATAATGTCGGGTCACTCTCATTGTTGCTTGGCACTCTGAGCTAGTTCTTCTTTATGCTACATATATTTTTTTGCTCTCTCTCAAAAAAAAAAAGATTTTGTTTAGATTGCTCTAGGCAAATTTATGAATACTGTACAATTTCCCTCTCTCTTTCCAAAGGACCTCGAGGCCCAGCTCTCTCAGTAACCCATCAGTATTCCCAAGTCAATCTTCCCTTATCCTCCAGGGCTTATACCTTGTACTTGTCATTTATGTGTGTTTTCTCCATGCAGCTTCTGGGTACTACACCTCATTCCTTCAAAAGGAAATTCTCTGTGCTTTCAAACAGGGCAGCTAGTTAATCTAATTAACTAATGTTCACTTGAGAGAATTAGGTACCTCAAAAGCATTTTAGAAGTGTTCTTTTGAAGTAAATGCTCCAGCTATTGTTGCTTAACTGCAAGTGTTTAGAATGCTGATAATTTAGAGAAAATGAAGGAAAAGACAAAATTCAAAGGGTAAGATATTTATAGGTAGGAGAAAATGACATTGCCCTCAAATCTTGCCAACCTAGTAGCTTCCCTTTCAATAGCCTTGAAGAAAGCAGAAAAGAATGAAATGGTATCTATATCCAGTGTTGGAAGGGAAGTCAGCGGGAGAAGATTAGGAATGAGGGCCTTAGAAAATTGAGTGAAGCCAATGGTTCTCTGAGACAGATGTCTGACTAACACTAAAAGAAGACAAAAACAGGAAGATATTCCTTAACAATGAGACAAAATCAACATGTACCATTCCTTTCGTTCATAGCTTAGGAGAGAAGTTTAACTACATAACGCAAGAAGTATAATTGGAAATTTTAATTTTAATTTTTATGGCTTTATTAAAATAGATAAACTACAAGCATTAAAATTTTACAGTTTGATGGGTTTTGACTTATGTATACACCCATGAAACTATCACCACAATCAAAACGATGTACAAATATATCACATCCAAAAATTTCCTCTTATCTTTTTGTAATCCCCTCCCTCTTTGCTGTCCCATCCATAAGCCACCACTGATCTGCTTTGTCATTATAGATAAGTTTAAGTTTTATAAAGTTTCAAACAAATGACTTTATACAGTATGTACTCATTTTTTTCTGACTTCTGTTTTCAGCATAATTAAAAATTTCTTCATGTTGTAGCTTTAGCTGCTGAGTAGCATTCTACTCTATGGATATACCATTGAGATTTATCCATCTATGTATTAATGGACATTTGGTTTGCTTGCTTGCTTGCTTTCTTCTTACTCTCTTTCTTCCGTTTTTAAATGCAAATGAGTATCCATGTACAAGTCTTTTTGAGAATATGCCTCTTAGAAAATATCTAGGAGTACAATGGCTGGATCATTTGGTAGGTTATATTTAAAATTTTAAAGAAACTGCCAAGCTATGTATAGTGAGTTCATTGGTGGTCCCCTAAAAGATTAATTCATATCCTAACCATTTTAGTACATTCCTTAAGGTTTTCTACATAAATGATTGTGACATATGCAGGTAAAGAGAGTTAACTTATTTCTTTTTTATATCTTTTGCTTTCATTATTGTACTGGTAAAGACCTGTAGTAAAAATGTAAATAGAAGCAGTGAGAGTGGACGATCTCACTTTTGTCACATATCATGTTTTCTCACAGCTTTCTGAGGGTCTGTGCTTTTTACTTGCCATCATTTTACCTCTTTGTTTTTTTTCAGTTTTGATAGCCTCTACTGCTAATACCTTTAATTTGCTATTTTTGCAGTGCTTAATCTATTAATACCATCGAATGTATTTTTTTTACATTAAAAAATGTATTTTATTATTAGTTTCAAGTACACAAGACATTTATATAGTTTGTAAAATGATCCCCCTAATTGCTCTTTCTTTGTTCTCTGGCTATCCACCTAGCCATTACATTAATGCTAACTGCATTCCCTGTGCTATACTCCCCATCACGTGACTCTCTATAAACTACAAATTTGTACTTCTTTAACCCATCACCACATTCTCTCAGCCCTCCAACACCACTCCCTTCTGCCGTCACCAAATTGTCCTCTATATTTGTGAGTCTGTTTTTGATTTGTTTGTTCTTTTTGTTCCTTAGATTCCACAAATAAGTCAAATTATATGGTATTTATCTTTCTCTACCTGACTTATTTCACTGAGCGTAATAACTTCTAGGTCTATCCATGTAGTTGTGAATGGTACGATTTCATTTTTTTAATGACTAATATTTCATTGTATATATGAACCATAACTTCTTTATCCAATTATCTATTTATGAGCATATAGCTTGCTTTCATATCTTGGTTATTGTAAATTGTGCTGCCATGAATATTGGGGTGCATAGATCTTTACAAATTATTCTTTTGATTTTTTTTTGGATAAATACCCAGAAATGCAATTGCTGGGTCAAAAGGACGATACATTTTTAAATTTTTGAGTAATGTCCAGACTGTTTTCCATAGTGGCTATGCAAATTTGCAGTCTCACCAACAATGTATGGAAAGGGTTCCTTTTTCATCACATCCTCGTCAATATTTATTGTTTTTTGATTTATTGATGATAGCCATTCTGATAGGTGATATCTCATTGTGGTTTTAAATTATCATTTCTCTGATGATGAATGACCTTGAGCATCTTTTTATGTATTTATTGACCATCTGTATTTCCTCTTTAGAGAAATATCTATTCAGGTCTTCTGCCCATTTTTTTAAATTGGATTTTGTTGTTGTTGTTGTTGAGTTGTATGGGTTCTTTATATATTTTGGATATTAACCTCTTATCAGAAGTATCATATGTAAGTATATTCTCCCATTCTTTACTGTTCTCCCATTCTTGCTGTACAAAACTTTTTTAGTTTGAGGTAGTACCATTTTTTTCTTTAGTTTCCCTTTCCTGGGAGATATATATATATATATATATATATATATATATATATATATATATATATATATATAAATTTCTGTTAGCACTACCAGAGAATTTACTTCTTATGTTTTGTTCTAAAAGTTTTATGATTTTGGGTCTTACATTCAAGTCGTTAATCCATTTTGAGTCTATACTTGTATGCAGTGTAAGAAGGTGGTCCTATGTCTTTTTTTTTTTGCATTTATCTGTCCAATTTTCCTAGTACCTATTATTGAATAAACTGTCTTTACCCTGTGGTATATTCCTGCCTCCTTTATCATATATTAAGTGGGCATATAGGTATGAATTTATTTCTGGGCTCCTATACTGTTCCATTGATCAAAGTATCTGTTTTTATGCCAGTACCATGCTGTTTTGATTACTGTAACCTTGTAGTATAGTTTGATATCAATCTTTCTCAAGATTGCCATGACCTTTTAGGGTCTTTTATGGTTTCATATAAATTTTAGAATTATTTTTTCTAAGTCTCTGAATAATGTCATTGGTATTTTGATAGGGATTTGCATTGAATTTATAGATTGCTTTGGGTAGTATGGCCATTTTAACAATGTTGATTCTTCCTACTCATGAGCACAGTATATGCTTCCATTTATTTGTATCTTCTTCAATTTCTTTTTTCAGTTACTTACAATTTTCTGAAAATAGGTCTTTTACTTTCTTGGTTAATTTGATTTCCAAGTATTTTATAGATTTTGATGCAATTGTAAATGGGATTGCTTTCTTAATTTCTCTTTATGAAAGTTCATCATTGGTGTATAAAAATACCACTGACTTCTGAATATTAATTTTTTAACCTGCTAATTGACTGAATTCATTAATCAGTTCTAACAGTCTTTTGGTGTAATCTTTAGAGTTCTCTATGTACAATGTCATGTCATGTCATCTGGAAGTAATGAGAATTTTACTTCTTCCTTTTCAATTCAGATATCTGTTATTTCTCTTTCTTGTGTTATCGCTGTGGCTAAGATTTCCAATACAGTGTTAAAGAGGAGTGATGAAAGTGGGCATCCTTGTCTTGTTTTGTGTCCTAACATGTGGTCTATCTTTGAAAATGTTCCACGTGCACTTGGAAAAATGTATGTTTTTCTGCTTTGGGATGAAATACTCTCAAAATAGCTATTAAATCCATCTGGTCCACTGTGTCTTTTATGTCCATTATTTTCTTGTCAATTTTTTGCCTGGAAAATCTGTCCATTGGTGTCAATGGAGTGTTAAAGTTTCCTACTATTAGTGTATTACTGTTGAACTCTTCTTTTATGTCAGCCAATAATCTCTTTATGTATGTAAGTGCTTCTATGTTGGGTGAGTATATGTTTACTATGGTTATGTCCTCTTGATTTATTGATCGAGATTTATTGGGATTTGGCCTTGCAGCCTTGTATACTTGTTGAGATCACTCTTTTGGTGTACCGCTTATGGGACTAGTCAAGAGTTGCTCTGTTGTGGTCTAGTGCCAGTCTCTGAGTATGTTGGTTTTGTGGCTCCTTGGGAGGGGCTTCCCAATAGGCTAAGGTCAGCTGCTCCTTTTGATTGCTCATGGCTACCTGATGGGAGATACATAGCAATCCTTAAATGGTTGTTGCCTATGCTATATCTATTGATAAGTGGAAGAGACAATACTGTAGGCTGCAGTCCAGTTATCTTGTGTACCTGGTCTAGGGCTGTTTAGCAGAGGGACCTGTGCTCAGGCCTGACATAACCTGTCAGTTGCTGGAAAGTTTCTGAAACTGGAAGAACCTCTGTGTCATATGCATGTTGGGTGGTGCAGAGACCCTGGGAGTCTCCTGGATCTATTGAATAAATGTTCCCTTGCCACTGCAGTGTCAGTTTACATGCCAGCACTGTCTTTGTGGCTCCCTATACAAGTTTCCAATTGTAGCAAAGCAAAATGCTACACACCTCGGGCCTGCAAACATCTGAGCTCTGTGTAAGAATTACTGAAGCTCATGGAAATGAGTTTGTGGCCTGCCACCGAAAGCTTCTCCTGGATGAATGGGCTTTGTGTGAGCTGCACAAACTGAGTGCTATTGTTTGCTGTTGAATTCATGTTCCAAGAAAAGCATAGGATTGGCTGTGTTGCCTGGGAGCAGGCTTGCCACAGATAATTTGTGGGTTAGGTGGAGTGTTGTCTCACTGATGCATGGGGATGTCAGGCCTAAAAAGCACCAGAGTTGCTGCCAGCTCTGGGACTACAAACTCCCAGTAAAGTCGATATCACTGCGTGAACTATTGCCATCTGTGATGGGCCCAAAAAATTCCTGAAATCTACCCAAGTAATATTGTATTTCATACTGGCAGCAGCAATCTTCCTTTCACTGTATTTCCTGAACTTTTTTCACTTCACGGGCTGTGGTCTGTTGACTACACAGCATGCACTACCCCAGGGCAGAGGCACCTTCCTGTTAATGTGCAGCAAGAAGTTTTCATATTGGATAGGGCAGAATCTCAGGGAGTGAAGGGCCATCAGACCAATGGCCTCAGTTTTTCTCAACTTCTGTGTCTGTGCGTTCCCCCAGCAGTAACAGATCACAAGGAGACAAGATGTAGTCTGGGGTGGTGCCACAGACTCCTCAAGAGGTATTGCAGTTTGTACAAGTAGCAGTGGTTTTCCCACAACTGCTTTCCCTGAAATGTGCTCACTGTGCTAGCCAAGGTACATTGCCAGCACAGACTGCACAAACCCAGAGAAGGGAAGGGTGGGTGTGGCTGCTTGTCAATGAGCTGCAAACACTTTGTGACTTGTGTGAAGCAGAATCTCAGAGAGACAAGGACTGTCAGGCCAAGACAGCCTCAGGTTAGCTGCAACTTCTGTGCCTGTGCATTGCATTTCCACTGTATTTACTGATCATAGTGAAACCAGCTGTTGTCTGGGGACAGTCTCACAGACTCCTTCAATCCCCTCACATGATATTGCAGCTCTTGCAGGCAGCAGAGGTCTGCCTGTAACTGATTTACTCTCA
Source organism: Macroglossus sobrinus (assembly GCA_004027375.1). Taxonomy (NCBI): domain Eukaryota; kingdom Metazoa; phylum Chordata; class Mammalia; order Chiroptera; family Pteropodidae; genus Macroglossus; species Macroglossus sobrinus. The sequence continues at coordinate 245,313 of PVKZ01001079.1, read as the reverse complement.
ATGCCTGCACTGTTCTAGACAAAGTTTGTTGCCTGTGCAGCTTCTGAATTGACCGTGTGGGAAGTATCTGCATGGGTAAGATGGCGTGGTCTATAAATTGCCCTGTACTGGGGCTTGACTAAGGCACAATGGTGGCTGCATATCCAGCCCTTGTTCTGGTTCCAGGTAATACAGTCTTTCCTCATATGATTCTTGCTCTAGCCTTTTACCCACCACCAGAGCCCCAGGTGAGTGTCCACAGTTGAGAGAGCCTGTATATGGGCCCTTTAAAGGGGAGTCTGTTGTTTCAGTCTCCTTCTGTCTCACTCAGATGGCCAGAATCCTTTCTGATTTTTACAGTCAGAGTTTTTAAAAACTCCTCTTCCCCAAGCTGGGACCCTGGGCTTGGGAGCCCCAAAATGAGATGGGACCTTTCTTTTTCAGGAGAGCCTCTACAGACTTATTATCCCTCCTGGTTTACTCCACCACCCGCAGGTGCAGGTCCAGTCCAGTTCGTGATTTTGCCCCTCCTACTGGCCTTGATGTAGCTCTTTCTTTATATTATCAGATGTATGTGTTATGATCAGCTGAATTTCAAGTGATCCTCCATGTTAATTATTTTATAATTTGATTGTAATTTCAATGAACACCTGAGAGAAGGTGAACCTTGCTTTTACCTAGTCCTTTATCCACCTCTCAAACTTTTTCTATTTCTTAAGTGTATTTTTTAATTCAAATCTTGTGTTTCTCAACTCTAGAAATTTTCAATTTGAGTTATTTTTATATTTTTTTATTTCTGGAATTATGTGCATGCTTTTCTCTACCTTCTTGAACATAAATATTATATTTACAATAGTATTTTAATGTCTTTTCTTGCTTCTTGGTTTGCCTGCTTATTTTTGATTAGATGCTAGAAATTGTGAAATTTATGTCATTAGTGCTAGATATTTTAGTATTCCTTTAAATAAATTTAGAACTTTGTTCTGGGGTGCAGGTAAGTTACTTGGAAACATTTTGGTCCTTTTGTGTGCTGCTTTTAAATTTTGTTAAGCAGAACTGGATAGTCTCCAGCTTACAGCTAATACAGATATCCTTCTGAGGACTCCATTTGAGTCCCTAGATTTTAGAAGGTCTTGCTAGTCTGGCTTCATGGAACATGATTATTTCAGACCTATGTGAAATTCAGGAAATTTTATGCTTGCTACTTTTGAGTGGTTTCCCCCACTCAAAAGTTTCTGGATGTGCAATTATGTATATAGTCTAAACCTCTTAAGAAACTTTCTGTAGATCTTCAGAACTTTTTTTTTAGGTAGCTCTCTCCTGTATGGTACTCTGTCCTATGAATTCTATCTGCCATTATTTCTCTGGATGATAAACTTTGTCTCAACTATAGAAAATTGTCAGGCTCTGTATGGGTCCCCTGTCCTTGTGTGACAGCCTGAAAATTCTCTTGACAGTAAGCTAAGACAGTTATAAGGCTTATCACATTTTTTTCTTTCTTGACATTGCCTCTTGTCAGATTTCTGAAAAACATTCCTTAAATATTTTTTCTTGATTTTTGTTAAGATAAAAGGGTAAATCTGTTCCTTCTTCCATTATAAATAGAAGTGTAAGTCTAGTTGAACATTTTGACATGATAAACAAACAAACAAAAAAAACAATTTCACAAACTGACTTTTGGACTTTTGTTTAAACTACCATTTAAAAATTATACATATATAGAGTTAACAAAAATTATTCATATCCTTCCAGTTCTAATCACAGATTGCTTTGTATTCCTGTTGGGAACAGAACAAAATCTTACAGTAAATTCTGTTTCCTGAATATTAAAGCTAAATTAGTTCTTTTAATCTATACCTAAAGTTGGAAATGAATGTGTCTGTATTTGTTTCTCTAATGTTTGATGTAATCAGTTCTCAAGACTCTTCCCCAGCCCAACTTTTGTAAATGTGCCATGGTAAATTATAGCTGCTCTCTTAAACTTTTTAAACTCATTTCACCCCCTACTATCACAGAATTAAATCAAGTACTTCTTTATTCAAATACATATATTAGAATTTTGTTTGCTTTAGTTCTCTCTCTGTCTTTCTCTCTCCACATACACACACACACACACACACACACACACACAGAAACACACAGAAACACACAGAAACACACAGTTGAACAAAAAAAGTAAATAAAAAAACCTTAGGCTACTTGTGTGAAAAAGGTAATTTATTTGAATTTCACTAACTCTTCCAGAGTGATCAAGATGGTAGAGTTGCTTGCTTTCTGTATGTGAATTAATTTTCTTTCTCTATTTTTGCCTTCCTTTCTTAGGTTTTCCATAGCTGCCACACTGTACTGCACTGGGTATGCATGCTGATTCTTGGACTATCAGTCACATTATACCCTCTCCAAACAATCAGAATTATGAAGTCATGAAAGTTTCTACTTTTTTATTGTATTTCCAAATGTTTTATTGAGAATACCTTGGCATAACTGGCCTATCTGATGACTTTTGAAACTGGACATAAATCTTGAGTCTAGTGGCAGGGAAAAATATGACACTCTGTCATCCTGGCCCAGATGATTACCTTTATGTTAATATGAAAAGCTTTGTATTTAGCTGAGATCCCATAAGTGCTGTTTTAAAATGACATTTTATAGAAAACATGGTGGAGTGAGAGATATCCTCAGATCTCTTTTCTTGAAGCAACAATAAGCTGAACATCTAAAACTGAACAAAAATCACCCAAACAGCACACCAGCATGTCTGAGTGTGGAATCTGAGCACAGGCGCTACCACAGGTCATGACACTGGATGTTGGGCAGAGGACTGGGAGAAACAAAGAAACTGATTTTCACAGCATTTTAAGCTCCCTGTAGAGAAGAAGGAGCAGGTGAAGGTGCTGCAACTAGCCCAAACAGCCTTGCATGGGAAAGCTATGAGCTCCACGTGGCTGGTCAGTGAAATGGCCCAGTCATCAGAGCAGAGAAACTGGATGGGAACCCAGAGAAACAACAGTTGTTTTTACCAGCCCTGGTTGCAAAACCAAAGATGAGCCACAGCTCCTAACACCCAACCCAGAAGAACCCTCCCCCATACCCTCCAAGATTGAACACTGCGGAGCCCCAGTAGAATCTGAGCAAAGGCTGCCAAGACTGTAGCTGACCCTGACAGGAACTGAAACTGAGGGTAGCATGTATGATTAAATATCTACAAGAAAGTAAAAAAGGCATTATTTAAGCTTTATATAAAGCAGGGATCCAAGAGGCTTAGACACACCCTCCTGGAAACCAAAAGAAAAGTGCTTTCTTTGCAGCAGGCTAAAGAGAGACCTTTATATAAGAAATCTTTCTGAGAAAAAAAAGCAAAATACACTTTCATTAATGCCCACACAGAGAAATAGTTCATTAAACACAATGAACAACCAAAGTGACAAGACATCTTAGAAACAAAGAGAAAAATCTCCAGAAAATAAGCTTGCAGACATACAAATATGCAACTTAAATGACAGAGAGTTCAGGATGGTACTTCTGAAAAAACTCAGTGAGTTCTGAAATGAGTTATCTCAATAATTTTAGGAATTGAACAAACAACTAGATGAGCAGAGCAAAGAGATAGAAACCCTCAAAAAGAACAGAATAGAATTTCTGGAAATAATAATAATTAAAAAAACACTGCAAGAGTTAAAAAATGAAATAGCACACTTGGGAAATAGAGTAGACCAAATGGAGGAAAGAATCATTGATATCTAAGATACAAATCTAGAAATAAATCAGAAAGAAGAAGAAGAGAGAAAGCAAAGAACAAAAAATAATGAAAGAGAAATACAAGAACTAGCTGATACCATCAGGGAAAAAAAACAGAAAAATTATGGGAATTCTAGAAGGGAAGGAAAAGGAGCAGGGATTGGAAATCATTTCAGACAAATACTTGATACGAATTTCCCAAATCTAAGAAATGAGACCAAGAAATCAACAAAACACTCAATTATCTCAACCAAAAAGGACTTCATTAAGACACATTGTATTAAAGTTATCAAAAATCAATTACAAAGATCAAATTATCAGGGAAGCCAGGGAGAAGAAAATGGTAACTTATAAAGGAAAGTCCATTAGATTATCATTTGACTTTTCAGCACAGACCTTACAAACCAAAAAGGAAAGGAATCAAATATTTAAACTATTAAGTGAAAGTAACTACCAGCCTAAAATAATGTATCCAGCTAATCTCTTCTTTAGATATGAAAGAGAAATTAAGACCTTTGCAGACATGCAAAAATTGAGGGAATTCTCCACCACAAGGTCTGCACTACAGGAAATATTGAAAGGGGTCAGTTCACCTTAAACAGAATGACCAAAAAAAAAAACATAACTAAGAACAGGGTATTATAAGCTTAAATAATAAGAAGAGACTTGCTATAGCAAGATAGTAATGAATATTCAGCATACAGGGACAAATTGAGATAACAATGACTGAAAAGGGGAGGATTCAAATATCCAAATTCACAAAGGGGAATGGAGGTAAGGTACATGAAGAAGAAAATGGATGACTGTGTGTGTATAGATATAGATAGATATAGATATGGATATAAATATAAATGTAGATATAGATATATAATTATCCTTTAAATATTCATAATGGTAACCACACACCAAAGATTCAGAGCTGAAGTATACAACATAAAACAAGAAGAACCAGAGGGAAAACCCAGGAAAGCCAAACAAAATAAAGAAAACAGAGACATAAGGACAAGGAAGCAATAGAAACACTTGGTTACCAGCAATAGTTACCAGAAAACAAATGGTAAAATGGCTATAAGAAGACTTCATATTTCAGTAAATACCCTAAATTTAAATGGACTGAACTCACCAATTAAAAGGCTCAGAACAGCAGAATGGATCAAAATATAAAACCTAAACATATGCTGCCTCCAGGAGACACATCTTAGCTCCAAAGACAAATATAGACTCAAAGTGAGAGGGTGGAAAATCATATTTCAAGTAAATGGCATTCTGAGTAAAGCAGTAGTAGCGGTACTAATATAGGTCAAAATTGACTTCAAAATAAAAAAAAAAGTTGAAGAAAGGTACCGAGGGACACTTCATAGTGATAAAGAGAATCATACTGAGGAATACTTCATAATAATAAAAAAATCATGCACCAAGAAGATATAACACTTATTAATATCTATGTTCCCAATCAGGGAGCCACAATTATATAAAGCAATTACTAACAGACCTAGTATGAGAAACAGAAAAAAAAGACATTATCGTAGTAGGGTAACTAAATACCCCACTGTTGGATATGGACAGATCATCCAAATAGAAAATCAGTAAGGAAATAACATTCTTAAATGACACATTAGACCACTGCTCATAATTGACATATACAGAGCCTTCCATTCCAAAACATCTGCTTATACATACTTCTCTAGTGCACATGAAACGTTCTCAAGAACTGAACGCATACTGGGACACAAGAGTAGCCTCAAAAAATATAATTGATTGAAATCATACCAACTACGTTCTCTGATCATAATGCTTTGAAGCTGGAGATAAACTGTAAACAGAACAAAATGGAGATTAAACAACATGTTATTGAAGAATGCCTGGGTCAGAAAAAATGAAAAGAGAGATGAAGAGATACATGGAAATGATTGAAAATAATAATACAACATATCAAAACTTTTGAGAAATGGCAAAAGTGGTCTTAAGAGGAAAGTTTATATCATTACAGGTCTATTTCAAAAAATAAGAATGAGCTCAAATAAACAATCTAATGAAGCCTAAAATCAGGAGAAAGAAATAATCAAAAAGAAATTAATGAAATTGAAAACAAAAAACAACAGAAAGAAGTAATTGCAACAAAGAGATTGTTCTTTGAGAAATTCAATAAAATTGACAAATCCCTGGCTAGACTCACTAAAGAAAAAAATAAAGGACATAAATAAGCAAAATTAGGGATGAAAGAGGACAATTTATGATTGACATCACAGAAATACAAAGGATCGTATAAGAATACTGTGAAAAAGTATATAATACCAAATTAATAATCTAGAAGAAATGGGCCAGTACTTAGAAAAAGAAAATCTTCCTAGACTGAATCAAGAAGATCTGAAAAATCTCCATAGACAGTATAGAAATCAAAACAATCATCAAAAACCTACTAAAAAGTAAAAGTCCAGGACCAGATGGGCTTCACCAGTGAATTCTACCTAACATTCAAAGAAGATTTAATACCTATTCTCCTCAAACTCTTGCAAAAAAATTGAAAAGGAGAAAATACTTCGCAACTCATTTTATGAGGCCAATATTACTCTGATAGCAAAATCAGGTAAAGATAACACACACAAAAAGAAAACTACAGACCAATATCTTTCAAGTACACAGATGCAAAAATCCTAAATAAGATACTAGAGAACTGAATGCAGCAACATATTAAAAAGAGTATACACCATGATCAAGTGGGCTTCATCCCAGGGGCACAAGAATGGTTCAACACATGCAAATCAATTAATGTGATACACCACATAAACAAATTGAAAATGTGATCATATTAATAGATGCAGAAAAAGCCTTCGAGAATATATAGCATCTATTTATAATCAAAACACTTAACAAAATCGATATTGAAGGAAAGCACCTTAACATAATAAAGGCCATATATGATAAACCCTCAGCCAACATTATACTTAATGGTGAAAAACTAAAAACCTTCCCTCTAAGTTCAGGAACAAGGCAAGGCTGTCCACTATCACCACTGTTATCCAATAAAACATTGGAGGTCCTAGCAAGTGCAATCAGACAAGAGAAAGATGTAAACAGTATCCAAATAAAAATGAAGTACTCAGACTTTCACTGTTTGCTGATGACATGATTCTCTACTTAGAAAACCCAAAAACCTCCACAAGAACACTACTAGAAAAAATAAGCAAATACAGTAAAGTTTCTGAATACAAAATCAATATTCAAAAATCCATAGTGTTCCTATACTTTAATAATGAATTGTCAGAAAAAGAAGTGGAAAAAATAATTTCTTTTGCAATTGCAACAAAAAGAATAAAATGCCTAAGAATAAATCTAACGAAAGATGTGAAGGACCTATATAATTAAAACTACAAGACCCTGTTAAAAGAAATTGAAGACGATACAAAGAAATGAGAAGATATCTCGTATTCTTGGATTGGAAGAATCAACATATTTAAAATGACCATATTACTTAAAGTGTTATACAGGTTTAATGCAATTCCCATCAAAATCTCATTGGGATTTTTTAAAGGAATATAACAAAAAAATAGTCAGAATTATATGAAAGAACAAAAGACCCCAAATTGCCAAAGCTATCTGAGAAAACAGAACAAGGCTGGAGGTATCACTCTGCTTGACTTCAAATTATACAACAAAGAGACAGTAATCAAAACGGTATGTTATTGGCAGCAGAACAAACACAAGGACCAGTAGAACAAAATTGAGAGTCCGGAAGTAAACTCATCTTTATATGGGCAAAGGATTTCCAACTAAGAAGCCAAAAACATACAGTGGAGAAAGGACAGTGTTTTCAATAAATCTTGCTGGGAAAAGTGGAAAGTCACCTGTAAAAGAATGAAACTAGACTGTTGTCTATCATCATACATCAAAATTAACTAAAAACATATTAAGGACCTAAATATAAGACCGGAAAAAAATAAATTGCTTGGAAGAAACATAGGAGCTAAACTCAAGGACCTTAGACTCAGAGAGGATTTTATGAATTTGACCTCAAAAGCAAGGAAAATAAAAATAATAAATAAATGAATGAATGAGACTACATCAAACTAAAAAGCTTCTGCTCGGCAAAAGAAACTTTCAGCAATGTAAAGAGACAATTTAAATGGGAAAATATACTTACAAGCAGTGCCTCCAATAAGTGCCTAATATCCAAAATATACAAAGAAGTCATACAACTGAATAACAACAACAACAACAACAACAACAACAACAACAACGACAAACAATCCAATCAAATAATGGGTAGAGAATCTGAACAGACACTTCTCCCCAGAAGACATACAAATGGACAACAATTATATGAAAAGATGCTCAACATTGCTAGCTATTAGGAAAATGCAAATTGAAACCACAATGAAATACTATCTCACATCTGTTAGAATAGTTATAATCAACAAGATAAGTAATAACAAATGTTGGAGAAGATGCGGAGAAAAAGAAAAGCTCATACATTGCCAGTGGGACTGCAAATTGGTACAAGCACTATGAAAAACAGTATGGAGTTTCCTCAAAAAAATAAGATTGATCTATGATATGATCCAGCAATCCCTCTACTAGATGTTTACCCAAAAGCCTTGAAAACCCATATCTGAAAAGATATTTGCACACCGATGTTCATAACTGCATTATTCACAGTGGACAGGACATGGAATATTACTCAGCCATTAAAAGGACATGGAATATTACTCAGCCATAAAGAGATGGAATACTGCCATTTGCCATAATATGAATGGACCTTGAGATAATCATGCTGAACAAAATAATCCGGACAGAAAAAGATGACAATCACATGATATCACTTATATGTTGTATATAAACCTAAAAGCAATAATGAACAAGACGAACAAACAGAGACTGATGAACATGGACAATTGTCTACTGGCTACCAGAGGGTAGGGTGTGGGGAGGTAGGGGGGAAGGTGAAGTGGGTAAAAGGGATCAAATATATGTAGCTGAAGGAAACTGTACTTTGGGTGGTAAACACGCAATAGAATATATAGATGTTAAAATATAATGTACACGTGAAAATTATATAATTGTATTAACTAATGTAACCCCAATGAACTTAATAAAATTTTTTCTAAAAATTTAGAAAATAAAATGACATTTTATAAAGTCAAAGAGTGTGTCTACACTGGGAATGTAATTAAAATATGTGCTCCCTGGCAGTAAATTCCTCTGACATATATTTTCCACAAGTTGATACCGTAGAATGCACTTCTAAAACAGAAAATAAGACATAAAGCATTATTTAGAATTTTAGAAAATGTTCTTTTATTTTTTTTAATTAATGACATTTAGTTCTATGTCATGCGTCTGAAATACACATTATGTATTTCATTTAGAAAACCCACAAGTTCAATTTACGTTAAACCATATCTTTTTTTATCAATTCATTTTATTTCTTGTGCAATGTGATTTACAATGAAGAGTACAAGTCATCTGTGTAGACTTTTGGCTCTTTAACCAAGCTTCAATGAACTGATATTATTTATTTAAATATCTCTGGATATTATTGTTGAACTCTTATTCAAATCTACTTGCCAAATGTGAATCAAGTCATAATTACTCACTATATAACATCTTTTTTATATATAACATAAGTTAATAGTTTCTGTCTTTTATTTATAAATGGACCATATATTATATTAAAAGTATATGAAAACCAAATTGAGAACTACATGATGACAACAGCTTGCTGAAATGTGGAAGTTATTTAAACACACTTTTTTTTCATTTGGTCTTGAAGACTATAATTTTGGAAATGAGCTGTGGGAACAAAAATATTTCTTAATTAGCAATAAACCAGGGCTGGTAGTTACTTAATAAAATGAAGTTCTAAGAAACTATCAGAAAAAAAATTACATCTGACTAAGGGAAATGCTATTGAATCAGTCAAAACAAGAGTCATGTTGTCCTTTTTGGATTTTTTTTCTTACAAAGAGGGACATATAATTATCATGATTAATAAACATTATTATTAGATACTGAAATAAAAATGTAAGAAAGTAATGAGCTTTCTCACTAATTTTCTATAATTTTTGAAGATATATATGTAAAAAAAGAAAAAAATACAAAGTAAACGATACTATTAATAATAATAATATATCTAGGAAGACAAGGGAAGTTATAATTCCTATGGACTGAGGTGTTAAGGAAAGTATTCACCGATAAACTGTAATTAGAAGAACAAATGGTTATTAAATAAATGAAAATAAAGACAAGCATAGAAAGCAAGGGGAATTAAATGAGCAAAATCAGAGATAGATGAAGAGATCACATCTCTAGGACATAGGAGTCATTTGGAGAAGAAATAAAAAAGATGGGAACTTTGAGTTTTTCACTTTTACTTAAGTCAGTTCTCCAGTGTGTATAATCATCAATAAAGCGAGTTTAAGTTGTGGAGACCCTTCAACTCCAGGAAGAATTAAGTGCAATATGAAGTCATGCATATTTTTAAGCTAGTAGAATGACAATTGATGTTTTCAAGAGGTTATTCTGGTAGCAGACCATACAGTGATTTGGACTAGAAAGAGATTTGAGATGAGAAGACAAATTCAGATTTAAAAAATTAATAACAGTCAAAGGTCTGTGATTATTATGTCATGGGATATATTGTTGTGAGTAGAATTAGAAAAGAAATAAAAACTGCATAATGGTGGTAAGACTGGTTGACTGGTCAAGTGCACTTACACAAACCTAGATGGTATTGTCTACTATACATCTTGGCTATATGGCATAGCCTATTTCTCCTAGCCTACAAGGCTGTACAACATATTACTATACAAAACAACATGAGATTAAATCAAGCACAAGAGAAAAAGTGCAATCAAAATACATAGTAAACACGAGATGTTTGAGACTGCTGCCTGCATAACCTGGTATACTGCTTCACAGAAAACTTTTTTTTTTAACAAGTAGAAAAAGTACACTCTAAAATAATGATAAATAGTATAGGCAGTAAATATGTAAACCAATAACATAGTAATGTATTATCATAATCTAGTATTATATACTGTATATAATTGTATTTGCTATAGATTTATGTGATTGACAGCACAGTAGATTTGTTTACACCACCATTGCCACAAACATAAGTAATACATTGCGCTATGATATAATGGTTACATCTTCACTAGGGAATAGTAATTTTCTAGGCCTGTTGTAATGATATGGGGCCACCATCTTACATGCAATTCAACACTGACAAAAATGTTTTTGAGGGCATGACTGTAAATGTAAGTGTAATTAAAAATAGGTAGTAAATACCAAAAGAAAAAAGTTACAAACTGAAAAACTTCAGAGAAGAGTGACTTTGTTTTGTTCTCGAGATATCTGAGTCTTATAGCATTTGTGGCATTCTGAGTAGGATATCCTTAAAGGATAGTGTAGGATATGTACTGGTTGGGTGAAAGGGAATTATAAAAGAATAATGTGATCATATATGATTAATATGCTGTTAATATTAAATGGTGATCATTATAAACTTAATAGAACATATTTAATAGTGTACATTATTTATAAAGATTAAAATGGTTCTTTAGTTCCAGTTACAAGAATGTGTTTATTATATAACTTACTTATCTATCTACAAACTAAAGATAATTGTCTACCTTTTGAGTATTCTCAAGGAAAACATGACACATGGAGAAATCAAATGACTTACTAAAGGTCATTTAATTAGTAAGGCACAAAAATAGAGTTTAGAATCAGGGTTATGTGACTACTAAATATATTCTTTCTGCTCAACTATGACTTCTCTCATTGTGATTTACGGTAATTAGGCCTAAAACATTTATCAGTTTATGTACGTGTCTAAATTAATTTAATTTGTACACAGGTAAACCAGATTTTCAATTTTTTTCTTTTCTAACTTAGAAATACATAAAATATCATCACAAATCAGAATTAATAATGAGAACAAAACTTTCAATCAATTTTAATTGCTAGAAAATAATAACTTTAAATCTCAGTTAAATGAAATGTTACCCCCACCACTACCTTCCCCAAAAGAAGAATTTCATGTTTCTCATTAGTTTTCTGTTGGAAAAAAAAACACAAACGCTAACAGCTTCCACAGATAACAGGGAAGTTTCAAACATCATGCATTTTTTCCACTGTATAGCAACACATTGATATTCATCTATTTGCAATGAAAGACCAGTTCTCATCTTCCATGCTTCAGAACTGTGGTTCTGGTTTTCCTCTCATGTATGCCCATTGGCCTAGTCAGTTCCATATTTATGCTCACATACCTACACTCTCATCCCTTTCCCAAACACACACACACACACACACACACACACACACACACACACACACACATTCACACACACATACTTTATGAGAGGCCTAGGGGTCATTTTGCAGGGCTCTTTGCTTGCCCGAGAGTGGAGTCAATAGGGTTTCAAACAATAGAAATACTGTATTATAGAGGAATAAATTTTTGCCAAACATTAAAAGCATATTCATTATACTGCAAAATGCTGAGCGTACTCAGTTTAGGGATAGTAGCATAAGGTAAAGAGAATGAGAATTTGAGAGCAGAAGTATAAGAATAGGGCAGTTAAACGAGGACCGAGTATAAAGGAATAGCTTAGGATCTCCTTTTTCTTCTGTCTCTTTGTGTCTAAACATTCTACCAACAATCCCATCAAAAGTCAACTGTGACTATGACTTTCATACAGGGGCATGCCAAATTACTGAGATTAGCAAACCACAGTCAACGGCCATATTCAACCTGCCACCTACTGTTGTTCAGTCCATGAGCTGAGAATGATTTTTAAATGGCTGAAAACAATCAGAAGAAGTATAACACTTGGAGGTATAAGAATTCTATAAAATTCAAATTTCAATTGTGTAAGTAAAATTTTATTGATATATAGCAACGCTAATTAATTTTTCCCATTCAATGGATGCTTTTGCACTACAACAACACAGTTGAATAGTTCTGAAAGAGACTGTATATTGAGCTCTTAATACTTCTTACTGCTACTATAAATTGTATTGATGCAATTACCAGCATTTAAAATGTCACATGTATTACCTTCTGTGTGAAAAGATGTTTTCAAAAATGAAATACTTAAAATCTCATTACAGATCATCATTAACAAGTGAAATTCTGTTTTAATGATTATGAACACTAACTTCAAACTCCAATTAATAAAATGTTACCATTCCTTTCCCCAAAAATAATTTTATTCTTCTCATTAGTAGTAGACTTGTATTATGAAAAAAAGTATTCTTAATTATTGGTATTTTTGAACTTTGTTAAAAAAAAAATTGAAAAAGTTTGTATTATCTTTTAAGTGCCTTCATAATATCTTTGATTTTGCCTCTCAACTTACAAAGCCTAAAATATTTATCATCTGCCTCTTTACAGAAAACAATTTTTGCCAATCCCTGCCATAGAGTATTGAAGAACTTACTGGGGAAAAGAATTAAGAACTAGTGAAAGTAATTCTGTAGTCTACAATACATAATGAGAGATTAATTTTTTTGTTTGTTTTCCAGTTTTTCTTTTTTCTTCACTAAAAACAATAATTATGTGCTATAAATTTTAAATGAATCAAGTGAACAAGAAATAGCAAAAAAAGTGTGAGAGATTAAAAAATCTATTTCATTAAAAATTTGGAGAAAATAATTGAGTTCTTTTATGATAATACACAAGTAAAAGAAAAAAAGAAAAAAGAAAGCAAGTGAAAAAGAAGGAAGGAAGGAAGGAAAAAAGAAAGAAAGAAAGAAAGAAAGAAAGAAAGAAAGAAAGAAAGAAAGAAAGAAAGAAAGAAAGAAAGAAAGAAAGAAAGAAAGAAAGAAAGAAAGAAAGAGAGAGAAAGAAAGAAAGAAGAGAGAGAGAGGAAGAGAGGGAGGGAGGAAAAAAAGAAAGAAAGGAAGAGGAAGAAAAGAAGAAAGGAGAAAGAGGAAGGAAGGAAGGAAGGAAGGAAGGAAGGAAGGAAGGAAGGAAGGAAGGAAGGAAGGAAAGAAGCAAAAAAGAGTGAGGGATTGAAAAAGGAAGGAACAAAATATCCTCCTTTTCTCTCTATGTTCAGGTCTTTTTTTTTTTTTTTAGGTAAAGCATCTCTTGGTTGACTTCACAGATTGCAAGGACCTTGTCAATTTACAATCTCTTATTTATTATTTTTTTTATTTTTAAGCCTATAGCCCATGGTCTTCTTAGGTGGTCTCCCATCCAAGTACTAACCAGGCCTGACCCTGCTTAGCTTCTGAGATCAGATGGGATTGAGCTTGTTCAGGGTTGCAAGACCATAGGCTGTGCTCAGGTCTTGATGTGGATTTTGTCGGTACAAGGAAGTTCAGGTTTCATTTTACATAATGACTTCATGTTTGCTTCGATGTTATTTTTAATTGCTAACTTATATTTTATTTAAATAATGCTATGGATCAGAGTTTTTGAGTCACATTTAAAATACTCTCTGGAGGGCTAGGGCAGAAAGATAGGGATGAAAGAAACACATCTACATGGAAGTCCAATTGATATCACATGTTCACATCTGTCACATATCTATACACTAAAGCAGGCTTAGCTAGAAGGGTATGTTTATGATTTTAGTCATTTTTATTTCACAGTTATTTTGTTGGAACTGTGTTGGGAACAGAGGGTGGAAGGAAGACATGACCAATACCTTTAATGAGTTCATAGTTTAGTTGGGGAAGAGGAGACAGATAAAAAAGCTACACCAAAATATAATACATGGCAGCATGTCTATTCTGTACTTATTTGTACAAAATTAGTGCACAATGTAATGAAAAGAGAGAGGAGGTTCTATTAACTCTGTCTTGGAGAGTTAGAAAAGTTTTTACAAAGAAAATGGCCTTTTCAACTGGATTTTTATAAGGTAAGAGGAAATTAATCACATGAAAATACATATACGTGTGTGTGTGTGTGTGTGTGTGTGTGTGTGCGCGCGCAAAAACATAAAAACACAAAAGAACATTTGTTATTATTTGTGTTCTATAAAAAATTCTGTTATGGCTAGAATATTTATTACTTTCTGATGATGAGTGGTTAGGGAAGAATGAATAAAGGTGAGAGTAAAAATACTTTTTTAATTTAGGAAAAGATTGAAAAATATTTCTGTTTTTTATCATTAGTGAAATATATTATTTCTTATTAGAGGAATAAATAGTAGAAGAGGACTTAAAATAAAAAGATAACTTTATAGCTGTTAAAAATCGACATTTACAGATGGCAGTTCTAGATATAATCACTTCTGCAGTGCTTATTTAGTCCAGTGATTATTATTTTAAAACATTTTAAATTTTGTATGTGCAACATATTTTCTAATATATTCTTCCATTTTAAACTCTTTGATATCTGTTGTAAATGTTCATAGTCCCATTTCGTTAGGTGAGAAAACAGAGGCCTATAGAGTTTAATTGAATTACTTCAACAGCAGAGATTAATGTAATTCAGGACAGAGATTCTTATCTCTCAGGACCAAAACTCAGCTTATTTTCCATTGTCAACCACACCTTTTTGCATCACCTTTAAAATGGTTAACTTGTTCTTAGAAATAGTCTCAACTACTTACACCATCTAGACAGGGAAAATCAATTTAAATGGAATCAATTTGGCAATGTGTTTTAACTCAGTGGCACTGTTTTCTATTTGAAGCTTTTTCTTGCAAATGAGTCTTCCCAGACTCTCTGCTAAAATCACATTTGAGTTTCAATCTGTGGATATAATTTCCCTAGATTTTGACAGCAGGGGAAAAAAAAGTTAGTAGAGCACTGAGTTCATGACTGATTGTAACTGAATCTGAAAAAGACTTTAGCTGTGTAGAGAGGAGAGTGACACTGACAAACAGCCCCAGGTGACAATGGGAGACATTTATGGCCTCAGGTTATTGGTAAATTCTATAGGACCTTTACCATTTTAGGTCCTGGTGAGGCTGATAGCTTGATAGTCTCAAATTCCTACATCTCCAGTTAATATTCTGTTAGAAGTCATCTTCCCAGTCTCAAGAAAAAAATAAAAATAAAGGACATTGAAATGTAAGCAATATTGCATTCTGCAATCTAGATCTGAAGGCTACAGCAAATTTAAGCATGAACACAAAATTATTCAAAAAGATTCAGAGCTGTTCACTTGTGGCTTATTATTCAAAACAAATATCGAATTACAATGAATGAAAACATTTAGATAACATATTGTTTGACTAACTACTAAATAAGTCACAGTAAAAAGAACTGCAACCATTTGTCCTAAGTTACTGTATAGCTCAAATTTATACACAACTCTCTTTTCAATTGACTTATTCCCACTAGTATATAAACTCCATCAGGATATGGATAAATATTAGCTAAATAATTTTTGGAAATTTCTGTTTTATAGACTGATATACCCTCGGTGCTTAGCACACTAACAAAAATATAATAAGCAATCAAAAAAATTTAACTAAACAATTTTTGGAAATTTTTCTAAATCCCAATTATTGTAGTACTGTCAATACCACCTTTCTCTGTCATGGTTTTCCATTTCATAGATTCTCAAAGTGTGGTCTGCAAGATCCCTTCAGAGGTTCTGCAATGTTAACATTATTTTTGTAATACTATTTCTAAACTGTTGTCTTTTTTTATTGTGTTGACATTCACATTGAAGGTGCAAAAGCAACCATGGGTAAAACTGCAGGGACTTTGGTATGAAACAGTGCAGTGTCATCAAAGAATAAGATTAGTCATTATATTCTTAATCACTATGCACTTGCAGATAAGAAAAAAAAAAACAGTTTCACTTACGAATGTCCTCAATGAAGCAGTAAAATGTATTAATTATATTAAAGCTTGACACTTGTGTGTGTCTTCTTGATAAACTTTGATGAAATGGAAGTACACATAAAACACTCTATGTAGTGAAGTAGGGTGGCTATTTCAAGAAAAAGTACTTGTACAATTGTTTAAGGTATGTGCTCAACATGGAACATCATGGAATATCATCTTACTTTAAGACACTACAACCTGTTGACTTTGTGTGGAGCAGGATTTTAAAGAATGACTATTTTTAACCGGATAGCAAAAAAAAAAAAAAAAGAACACTCTATGTCAAAGGAAGAGTTCATGCAAATTCACAGAAACATGAATAAGCATAGTGTGTTTGAGGAATTATATCTGGTTTCATGTTGCTGGGGCACAAAATAAGAAGTGAGGAGAGACAGGAAATGAACTAGATCCCCAAAAGTCATATATAAAATGATAAGAAGTTGAATTTTATCATGTGGTTAATTTTGAGGAACTGAAATTTATCCAATATTTCACCCTGGAAAATGTGAGCCACAGATTTTATTCTGAAAAATAACTTTAGAGACTGCTGTAGTCCTTCAAATAAAAGATTTGTAGTGACTGGAATAAAACAATAGTAGTGGGTGTTGAAAAGTAGAAGACTATTTCAAGATACTTTTTCAGAGTTGAAATCAAATTAAATAATTTGGAGATTAAATGTTGATAATACAAAACAACAAAAAATATAGAATGGCTCCCAGTTTTCAGACTTACTAACTAAAAGGATTATACTAATTTCTCTTTAGCCACTGAAAGTTTTTTAACTACAGAATCTGTTTTTTAAATAAATACAGGGTTATTTGGGACATGTTTTCTTTTTAGTGATTTTTGGTACTTTGTCTTTCAAGGACTATTTCCATTTCATCTAAGTTGTAGAATTTATTGACATAATGTTGTCCGTACTGTTTTCTTATTATTATTTTAGTATTTATATAGTCTCTGAGATTATCTCTTTTGTTTCTTATATTGTAATGTATGTATTCTCTCTTTATTACCCCTCTTTCTCTTTCAGAGACCCTAATTAAACATATATTTGGTGATCAAATTGTCTCACAGCTCATTCATGCTCTGTTTTTCTCTTTTTCTCATGTATACTCTCTTTTCTTCCTTCCTTTTTTCTTTCCTTCCTTGCTTGCTTGCATCTCATCTTTATTTTTCCTCTTCATATTTTATTTCAATTACTGTTTTATTTTTATATCTTGAAATTTTACTAATATTTTCTTTGCAATATTTAATATTCTGGCATCCAGTGTATTTTTCATTTCATACATTGTAGTCTTCATCATTAGGTACTTAATTTGAATTAACCTTATATCTTTTATGTCTACCTAATGTTTGCAAATATGCAATACAATTATAATGATTGTTTTAGGTACTTTGTCAATTTTATCATCTATAAGTTCTTAGCTATTAATATTGATTTTTTCTTATTATTATTGGTTTTATTTTTCTGCCTTTTGCATGACCCTTAACTTTTTATTGGATATCAGATATTGTGAATTTTATCTTATTGGGTGCTATAAGATGCAGCTGAATTGTTTGGAAATAGACTGATCTTTTTGGGACTTGTTTAGATTAATTGGGTGGGACTGAAGCATATTTAATCTAAGACTAATTATTTCACATTAATAAGTCAAGACCCACTTCTCAATGACCTATGAATCATGAGGTTTTTCAGTCTGGCTGGTGGAAATGGGAACAATTTTGACCCTGCTTTTTCTCAGGACTTGGGTAGCTTTCTCACATGCATTTGCTGATCAGCACTTAATTTAATACTCAGGGGGTTCCCTCTGCAGATCTCTGGTGTTCACTCTCTGTGTAGCTCTTTTCTTTCTGGTACTCTTGTGAACTCTAATCCCTTTGGTCTCTCCAGATCCTCAAAAAGGTCTTCTCAATTCAGGCATCTTTTTTCCAGTCTCTGACTGAGTTCCCCCTCCCTGTGCCATGGCCCAGAAGCTCTCTTAAGGCAGCAATATGGAACACTCATAGGCCTCAATTTATTTCCTGTCTCTTAGGTATCATTGTCCTTTATTGCCTTGTGTTCAGTGTTTAGAAAACCATTATTTCATGTATTTTGTCTGGTTTGTTTGTCTGATCGATTGTTTACAAGCAGGAGTATATCTGGTCCCTCCTACTTTATGTTCATCAGAAGCAGAAGTCTTGGCTACTGTATTTGAAAGTATCCTTGCTCCTCTGATAGTCTCCATCTGTTCAGAGTCAACAAGCCCCATAATACTTTCAACTGGGTAGAAAGTAAGAATATAAATGGAAATATCTCATGGCATACTGGAAAATATAATCTGAAATATCATTTATGTAGAAACACAAATCAAAAAATCCACATATAAGTATATGCTGAAAATTAGGTATTTTTACATATGTAATTGATTCACATATTAAAGAAGAAACTGTGTGGATCCCATATTAATGTACCACCTAGAATCTGAGACTATGACAGAAAATGTGATAAATGAAGCTGTCCTACTTCAGTTGGGAAGAGTAATAAGGCTGTGAAATCGCTACTTAGGAAAGCAGAAGAAGGAGCTCACAAAAGACAAAAAAGGATTCATAAGCTTGGTGAGTGACTACTTATGCTTGCTATCTTAAATATAAAAGGAAGTCAAACTATGAGTATTCTCCAAGCACATTCATTTTCTTTCTTTCCTTCCTTCCTTCCTTCCTTCCTTCCTTCCTTCCTTCCTTCCTTCCTTCCTTCCTTCCTTTCTTCCTTCCTTCCTTCCTTCCTTCCTTCCTTCTTTCCTTCCTTCTTTTCTTTCTTTTTGTCCTCCTTCTGAAGTAATAATAGTTAACATTTATTGAACCTTTATTATATAACAGGCACTGTTCTAAGTGCTTAAAATATACTAACTCATTTAATACTAAAACCAAATCTGTAAGTACTATTGTTATCCCATTTTACAGAGCTGAAACTAAGGTGCAGAAAGTTCAAGTAACTTATCCAAGGTCATTCATATAGTGGCAGAGACAAATTTGACCCCAGTCAGTTTGGCTCATAGTCAACGCTTTTAAACATTGTGCTATATAGCCTCTCTTGAACTAATGAAATAACATGCTCAAAAAAAAGTTTTCCCAGGAAAAATGCTTCGCCATTTTCTCACAGCTCCTAATCATGCACCTAACTCTCACCCATGAACTATTTCTAATGATGTCTTCTAATTTCTTTCTAAGAATGCCTTCTATTTTTTTCTAATGGACATATATAGTACTTACCTTCCTTCAGCTCTCAGTAGCATATGACTGTTCCTTCTTTCTTGAAATACTTTATTTTCTCCAGGTATCTGAGAAACTAGTATTTCTTTAAGATAAATCATAGGAAGTGGAACTGAGATTTTGAGAGTATGCATAGATAAACCAAATGTCAGTGAGTTAATCTTGCCTTTTTATGTATAAATAAGTAGATAAGATTAATTCCACCTCTAATCCATTGGAAATTCATAGGTACCTCAAATTCTCATGGGCATCTCTACTTCTCAGCTCCTGTGAATTCCCTTAGTTTATGGATAATCTTACCATCTAAAATTTGTGGCCCCTATTCTGTACCACATTGTGTCAAATATAGAACTCTGCTTCTCCCCATTACTTTTACAACAAAAACCAACAAGGCAGTACTTTGTTTACATTTAACTTATTGGTTTTTAACTTTGTTATTCATAGAGCTACTGAGGTTTGTTAGACCTTTATAGCTAATGTTGACTATAGCCAATGTTTGGTCTTTAGCTTTACTACATATATTATTAAACAAGGTAAGTATATCCTTTCATAAAAAGGTGGCATATGTGTGAACTAAATTTACTCAAAGTTTTGAGAGGTGAAATAAGTTTTGCATTTCAAAAACACAAGCCATTCTTAAAACTCCTTTGGTCACTGTGTTATGATAATTTTCATTCTTAAAACTCCTTTGGTCACTGTGTTATGATGCTAGAAACTTCTTTTCCTATTCATATTTCTTCCTTCTCATTACCATATTTCTCTTCCCTCCATCCTCTCAGAAGCAAGGAAAATCTAATTCTTTCTATTTTCTTATACAGAGATATTTTATTTTTTTTTAGTCTTACTCCTCAATCTATCTGTTTTTGTTTTTAACATTTTAAAGATTTAGGCTATATCTTAAAAGTAAAGCTTTAGTCCTGCCTGTTTTTTGACAGTATACAATCTCATAATCTTTGTCTAGGGAGAGGAAAAAAGGTGGATTCATTCTTCCAAGTGCACATATTTACAAATTTGATAAATACTGTAAAATTTCCCTGTACATGATGAGCAGAACTATTTTGCTCTATCACTAACAATGTATGAGAATGTTGACTGCAAAACCCTTACAAATTAGATATTTTAAATCTTATTTTTTTGTTTTGTTTTGTTTTAGCTAATCTGAGAGAAAATAGTATTTTGTTTTCTTAATTTTCATTTGCACATTTGGTAAAGTTGAATACATTTAGAAAATTCTTTTTGACTTTTCTCATCTCTGCTTCTGTAAATTGTCAGTATATATACTTTGCTCACATTTCTAATTGAGTGTTTGATTTTTTTAATATCAAAGTGGGGTTCTAAGTGAATACTTAGTTCAAAGTGAATACTAAACCTTTACTTCTATAAATGTTACAGATGATATCTCTCAGACTGATGTTTTTCTTTGCACTTTGTTTATGGTATCTATCTTTTGTAAAATATTTTATTAATTCTAAAAATTTTAATTTTTTCTATTACATAGTCCAGGTAGACAATAATATAAACCACAATGTATGAACATTTTTTCTTTTGAATATTTATACCTTTTACTTATACATGTTGCATAATTACATTCTCTAGGAATTTTGAATCAATGTAGAATAATTGCTGTGCTTCCAGACATTTTAGTATTTCTTCTCAACTTCATTTGGCTTGTCATCAATGTTTCACTATCAAGTTTGATGTTCTTGCTTTATCTTTGATAGCTAACAATTAAATTGAAAACATGTTCTTTTATTTATAGGCTACCAATAGTTTGTAATTGTTTTCTGTTACAAATTTGTTTTATTTTCTATTTCATTGTTTTTTTTAAGTATCAGTTTAGATGATCTTATGATTTTTTTCTTTAACATATTAATTGCATTTTTTTCCTACAATTAAATTATCATTGCAATATTAGAATTGTCCCCACTTGGTCATAATATATTAAGATGTATCTGAAATTATTCTGATAATAGTTAAGATTTTGGCATCAATGCTCATCTCTGAAGTTAATCCATACTTTTATTTTGCAATTTTTAAATTATGATTGATTTGATATAAATATTAATCTAGCTTATATACACTAGAAAAGCTAAAGAAAGGCTCCATCAGTTTCTAGCTTTATGATATTGAGCAATTTGCTTAACCCCTCTATCCCCTAATTTCTTATCTTTTGTATTCTTTCCTGAAGTTTAGGATATTTCAATTTCTACAATTTCACCTAGGGTCTTTTAAGAAGTGTAAAACTGAGTGACTTTTAAACTTTTTTTGTGTTTATTGGGCTTTTAATAATTTCTCTATCTGAGTCAATCGTGTTTATTTATAATATTCTAGAAAATGGCTAATTCATCAAAATTTACAAATTTATTGGTAAAACTTTATTGTACATATTGAAAACAGCCCATCTTTTGTATCTGTAGTTATGACATTTTTATCATTCTTAATTTTAAAAAAAATTGCCTATTGATGAGAATTGCCAAATATTTGTTTATTTTATTGTTATTTCTAATTTTTTTTTCAATTTTACTATTTTGTTTTTTTTGTATATTTTTATATTTACTTCAGATTATTTTGTTGTTTTTTTGTCTTTTAAGAAAACTTGATATATATATATATTTTTTTTTCTTATGTTCTGTAGATACAGTCAACGCTATAAATATTCCACTCAGAACCACTTAATTTCTAGATTAAGACTTTAAGATGCAATGATCTCATGTTTTTTTCCTCTCTCTAAATTTTCTACATTTTTTTAAGCAAGTTAAATAAAATGGTTAAAATTTTTGGTATTGTGTTTTGGTTAATATTTTGATATAATTGTTTGATGACACTGAGGTTAAAGAAAGTAAAGTAACCTTTATGTTTTCTGCTTTTGCATTTTATTGAATGTTCCTTTGTGATTTAATACATGATAATTATTGTAATTATTCTATGAGAATTTTGTGTAATTTCCAACTTATGATAGATTCCTATAGTATAATTGATTTAATAATCAATATTTGTTATGAAGTTTGACAGAGTAATCTGCAACAGACTAATTCTTCTGCTAAGAACAAACAGAAAAACAGGATAAAATTCAAGATTTATTTGGAAGTTTTCGAGTTTCAAAGGCAACTAAGATTTGAAGGACCATATCCTAAAGAGAAGAAAAGGTCACTGAGGTAAGCCTAACTTTTTATCCGCTTATTTTCCTCTTGGTATATTTGCTAATTCCTGATGCCAAGAAAGAGGCAGAGGAGCCAAGATAACTTTAGTCAATCACACATAATGGAGGAACAGATATTGAATTTTTGATATTCAAAGGCATTATAACATGAGAGAAAGAAGGCACACATACATGAATTAGACACCTGGCACCAATTTACTACTCAAGCAAGGTCTTTTCTCACTAAGCTTCATGGAGCAAGATGGGAAAGAAAACAAAATCAAACAAAATACAAGAAGCAGAAAATAGCTGAAAAGCAATGTGGAATTTTCCACAGTTTCATGTACTGAATGCCAAAAATTGGAGTTCAGGATATCTCATTAAGTAGTGTCACTAAGAGATGCTATAAACTTTCAGTTGAAATCCATGAGGAATTAAACTTTAGGAATGTAAGCAAAAGAGAAGAAGTTTATAGAGACTGCAAAGTAGGTATGGGTCACTTCAGGATCTGATTCAGATGGTCTGTTTCTTTGCAGCCTGGATAAGAGATAGAGTAAATCTTATCTTCTCTGGAGGAAGATAACTTCATTTAGAGCTTTCATAACTTTTCATAGGCAATGTCTGACACTCAGTAAAAAGTTAAACAACATAACAAAAATCAATTTCAAGAAAAGAATATGGACAACAGAAGATCTGCTTGGGAGTCCAGCTATTCAGTTGTCAGATTTTGATTTTAAAGTTATTGTGATTAATATCTTCAAGGACATAAATGGTAAGAAAATAGCTTTGAATTTTCACAAATGAATGAAAGACATTAAACTACAATTTAAGAATTGTGATGAACCCACAGCAAAATAATACAAGAAAGAAAGCCACACATAGACACATCATAGTGAAGCTGCAAAAAACTAATATCAAAAATAAAAATTTAAAAACATCTAGAAAAAAAGAATTACCACCTTCAAAACAATAGCAATTAAACAGAAAATTGCAAAGCAGTGCTAAAATTTAAAAAAAAAATGCTAAATAATTTAAGGGATAAACCAGGCTAATGGATTGGAAAACTTTATATTTTAATTATATCAGTTTTCCCAAAATTTATCTGTAGACTTTAGTGCAATCCCAATAAAAATATCTGCCACTTGTGTATTTATGTGTGTGTAATTTGACAAGCTCATTCTAAAATGTTTGAGGAACTATAAAGGCCCAGAATAACCAAGACAATATTGAAGAACAAGAACAAAGCCAGAGGAGTTACAATACCAGATACCAAGCTTTATTTTAAAGCTACAATAATTAAAACACTATTAAATGTGTCATGTAAACAATGTTACATAATCAAGCCTCCACAAAGATTCAATGAGGGAAAGAATAGTGCTTTCAATAAATAGTATTAGATTAATTGGATATCCAAATTAAATGTTTATCTCTTCCTCCTACTATATAAACAAAATCAATTCCAGGTGAATTATGACCTAAACATAAAAAGTAAAACACAAACCTCAAGGAAAATAAAACTTTAATCTTAGAATACACAAAAATCTTCTAAATAGAATACAGTGAGCAATAATCATAAATAAAATAAATACTATATTGGACTACATCAGAATTAAAAATAGTTTTTCATCAGAAGACGTAATTAAAATAATAAAAAGGAAGGACATAGAGTAAGAAGAGATATTTGTAATTTTTTTACATACAACAAGGAATAGGACATTCACCCAGACCAATAAGCAAAGTAAAAGATGACCCAAGAGAAATAAAAATAGGCAAAAGACTTAAAAAAACTCTTAATAAAAATGAAAGATATTCAAATGGCCAATACACATATAAAAAGTCATCGAGACAATGAAAATTCAAACCATGATGAGGTACTGAGACACATTCACTAGAATGCACATTTTTAAGACTGACAATACTACATGTTAGAAAGGATACAGAGAAATTAGAATTTCCACATACTGTTGATGGAATTGTAAATGGGTACAAACACTTTGGAAGAAAATTTGTGATATCTTTAAAAGCTGAACATACATTAATCATGTAACCTAACAATTTTAACACCTAGATACATGGCCAAGGAAAATGAGTGCATATATATTCACCAATATAATATAGAAAGATGTCTATAGCAGTTTTGTACAGAATAACCCCAAATGAAAACAATCCCAAAATTTATCAATGGTAGAATAGATAAATAATGCATTTATATAATGTACCACTACACAGTAATAAAAAATTTAAAAATACTACTATATGTAACATTAAGAAGAATCTCAGATATGATATTGACTGAAAGGTGCTAGATATAAAGAGTAATTACTACATTATTACATTTCTACAGATTTAAACAACAGCTTAAAATTTACTTTATGGCATTATAAATCTGGATAATGGCTACTTTTGGTGGATTTAGTAAATAGTTGGAGACATAAAGATGGGAAGTGTTGTGTTGGTGATATTCTGTGAAAGAGGTGAAAGAATCAAACATCTACATTACAACAACTGAATCTTTGAAGGTGACAATAATGGTCCTCTGAATGCCAGGCCTTTAATATGATGAACAAGTAGGACAATCTTTGAAAATTTATGAAAAGGATAAAAAGATATCTGAGACTTTAAAAAGTTTAATTCTTAAAGATACATGGTCTAACTGAAAAAAAAATTTTGAGAATTCAAATTATTATGAAAGTTCTGGCCCATTGTAAGTAAATTTTATTAAGACATACATAGAAAGTATAATAGTCTTTATATGCTGGATGGAAGTAAACATGTTTAATATCTCTTTAGGGATTTTAGTTGCATATCTTAGCTATATTTTTTAATGATGCTTATCCATACATTTTTTTTAATTCTGTGAGTGCTGAATAAATTTATAGGCTATGTTTTTTTTTATTTTCTAAAATGATATATTTGTACTCACATGGAGCAGTAATCTGAACTTCACTTCATATCATTAATTATTCATACAGAACATTATTAAACAGCTACTATTCATAATACATCATAGTAGGCAATGAAAAAAAAAAGATGCAATATCTGTGCCTAAGAACTTTCTAACATAACATAAAACAAAAGCAAACATAGGAAAAGTATAGTATACTGGTTAATGGAATGACATCTGAAGTCAAATTTTCTGTGTTAAAAACCAAGCTTTGCTATTTGCTAACTGTGTGACTTTGGACAGAATGCTTTACCTCTTTATGCCTA
Source organism: Macroglossus sobrinus (assembly GCA_004027375.1). NCBI lineage: Eukaryota > Metazoa > Chordata > Mammalia > Chiroptera > Pteropodidae > Macroglossus > Macroglossus sobrinus. The sequence continues at coordinate 219,197 of PVKZ01001079.1, read as the reverse complement.
TTTCTTTATCTTAAAATGAAATAAAATAGTACTAACTCATAGGGTCATTGTGAGGGCTAAATTAAAAAAGAAATACTGGTAAATTGCTTAGCACAATATCTAGCATGTAGTAAATAATTAATCAATTCTAGTTATTGTTATGATAAAATCACCATATATTGTGACATGTTTTATGATAAAGGTCAGTACATGATATTATGTAAATGCACTAAACCTTGGAGGTTTAGAGAAGAACTTCTGTAGGTGACATATTCTAAGATCACAATTCAACAAATTCTTATTAGTTGCCTATTAGTGCTAGGTATTGTGTAGTTTTGAGAAAATAATATGAACAAATCACAGTTTTTTTCTCAAGTTAATCACTATCTATTGGCAAGATGGACACTAGTAATGCAATAAGAGACATGCTGTGATTGGGTAAGTACAAGGTGTCCTAGGTATATATAAGCAAGGTATCTCATTCAGTACTGGGAGACAATATAGACTTCTTGAAGGAAATGGTATTTAAGCTAAGATGTAACCAATGAATAAAATATATCTCTGAAAAAAATAACAAAGAAAACAGAAGAAAAAGTTAAAATTACCTGTTTCAGATTCTTTATACAAGAATGCATATTTTTCTATGTTATAAAACCTGATGATTGCAAGGCAAATACTTTGAGATTAAAAAAAAAGACAACAAATTATAAGAAAACAAGGTATGTGGGAAGAGACTAATATAAGAAATTGCAATGTTAAAATTAAAACTCAACTCTGAGGAAGTAAGAATTTAATACAGACTTGTAGGCTGTATTAAACTGAAAAGTGAATCCCGCAAAATATCCACATCAAATCTTTGGAACTGACAAATGTTACCTTATATGGCAAAAGACATGATTAATATCTTGAGAGGTGAAGCTTATCCTGGATTATCCTGTTAGGCCTTACAAAAGAAGCACAAGGAGTTCTAATGGAGAGATACACAGGAGAAGAGAAGATGATATGAAGGAGGCAGACATTAAAGTAATGGAGCCAAAAAATGCCTTGAGCCATCAGAAGCTGGAAGAGGCAAGGAACAGAATCTCTCCCAGAGTCTCTGTAGAGAGCACAATTCTGCAGATTTATGGGCTCCAGAATTATGACAGAATAAATTTCTGTTGTTTTAGGTCACTAAGTTTGCGGCAATTTTTACATCAGCTTCAGGAAATAATACATAGACTAATGTTGATGATACAATAAAAATATTTTCATATATGCAAGACTTTAGAACAAATCTTGCTCCTGTGCTCATTCTGAAAATAGTTACTTTAGCACAATATTAGGCATTACAAACAACTGGAAATGAAATAAAAATCAAGACCTTATGAATGTTAACTCTGTGGTATAGAAGCATTGGGAATACATTTTAAAGTTAAATATATGGAATTAAGTAGAAATAATTATTAATAGTTAGATGTATTAAAATACAGATAGCTAGAAAATCCAAGACAAAAGAAAAAGTCTTGTAATTTTATGTTTAAAATATTAATAATATGATAACATAAAATTATGAATCTATAAACATAGGATATATTAATAAGTACCAAGAAGTCAATTTGGAGTAGGTCGAGAAGCGAAAATATTTTTTAAACTGTAAACTATTAGACAAGTGTTATTATAAAAGGAGATAGTACACTAATTGAGGAGAGATTATTGAGAAATCATGAGGGGAAAAATAGGTTTCTAACCTATTATTTGATAGATGCATTACTTAAGAGTTTTCTAGTAAAGTATGAAAAAGACAGCATTCTCTCACATTGAAAATTGACAATATATGATATATTTTTCAATGATTTGAGATGTTCTGTGGGAATAAAACAAAACAAAACAAAACAAAACAAAACAAAACAAAAAGCCAGCATCTCCTAAATGTATTTGTAAATGGATCCTCATATTAAGGCATACTATGTTCTCCTGAACATCAGTTTTGGAAGTCTTTATAATAAAGGTAGAAATAGCATTTGAGACAAATGGCAGTCATTCTTCCCAACCTCATTAGTAAAGGGGATTAGACAGAGCAGCTAAGTCTATTAGCTTTGCTTTTTCTTAGCTTGGCTCCTTTGTTGGACTGTGAAATATATCCAGAGTTTTTAACCATTGCCTCTTCTGAGGTCAATGATGCCACTGCTAATAAAGCTTGCACAGTCACCAAATCCACACAGTCTTCTCCTGAAATGAGCCTGCAGTCTCCCTAGTGCTTTCCAGTCAGAGAATAGAAACCAAATGGGTGAGAATACTCCTTTTTGGGTTATTCAACATAGCAATTATAGCATTTTATATAAATGATTAGAAAGAAATAGGAATAGTGACTAGATTTTTAAAAATTTTTTTTTCTGTCACAAAGATAAAATTACTATGTAAAATGTTTCAAAATTTAGGAGCTTGTGCATGTGAATTTTTATACGTTTCTACTTTTTAAAATTTTTGAATTTCAAAGTGCACAAATGATAAAATTTTTATCCTCCTTCTTTGAAAATACACAACAAATAATAATATGCTGGATTTAAATTAGAAATCTGAGCTTCAAATTTTGCTTTTGCGATTTACTAAACATATACAATTAGGCAAATAAATTAATATAGCCACCTAGATCATGCCTAAGTCCTTTGATGAACAAAATAAACCTGTCATTTAAGGTGTAAATAAAATTGAGTCTCTTATATATTTTAGATATTACTCCATTATCATATATGTGGTTTGCATTTTTTCTTCCATTCTGTAGGTTGCTTTACAAATACAACTCAACAGCAAAATAATAATAATTAATAATAATAATAATAACCTGCTTAAAAATGGGTAATGGGCCTGAATAGACATTTGTCCAAAGAAGACATACAAATGGCCAACAGGTACATGAAAATGTGATTAAGATCACTAATCATAAGGAGAATGCAAATCAAAAGCACCATGAGGTATCATTACGTCACATCTACTAGGATAAATTTTATCAAAAAAACAATAAATAATAAATATTGGCAAAGATGTGGAGAAAAGGGTACCTCAGTGAACTGTTAGTAAGAATGTAAACTGGTACAGTCATTATGGAAAACATTATGGAGCTTTCTCAAAAAAATTCAAAATAAAAATATTGTATGATCCAGCTATTCCACTTCTAGGTATATATCCAAAGGATATGAAATCGGTATCTGAAATTATTCACAATAGCTAAGATTCTATTAAACTCTTCTCTATACTAGATTACCACATTAATTTATTATCTTTATATTCTTACAAGGGCCATCACATGATGAGTAACTTCTTTATATTTTATAGAATATGCAGAAACTTTTTTTCAAAAGACCCTTTCTTAAATTTCTATATGGTCAATATAGATAAATTTAACTTAGTAAGACATTTTTCAGAGTTTAAGCTAATGATATTAAGGTAAAAAATTTTGGATGATTAAATTGTTGTGAAGATAAATTTAAAATAGTATAGATGGATAATATCTTTCTTAGGCAGGGTCAACAAGCCAAAAGCCAAAGGCCAAATTTAATCTATTGACTGTTTTTACATAGCTCATAAACTAAGAATATTTTTATATTTTTAAATGTATGAAGAAAACAAAATAATAATATTTTATGACATATGAAAATTATATAAAATTAGAATTTCAGTGTCAGTAAATGAAATTTCATACAAAAACAGCCATGCTCATTTGTTTACATATTATCACTGACTGTTTTCAGGTTACAATTTAAGAGGTGAGTTCTTACAACAGAGAATGTATGGCCCACAAAGCCTAAAACATTTACAATATGTGTCCCTTTACAGAAAAAAGTGCAAATCCTACCTTAGTTTGTTAGTCTTAATTATCAGCTGGCTTCAGTAAGCTTTTGGCAGAATTTGGGTAATTAATTTCAAACTTGAGAGTTTTTAAAGAGCAGTTGAACAAGAAATATGTGCTTTGAAAATCTAAGAATTTGACTTATATTCTCATCCTGTAGGAAGACTACTCCACCTCTGCAATGAATTGGGTCACAGATGTCTGGGAGTGAGCCAAATTTTCTGAAAGAAACAGCTATTATTGCTACCATTCTTATGCCTGAGAAAACACTTGGCTGAGACTCAGAGGTTTTCTGACAATAACAGACAAGATTAGCATTTGCCTACCTTAATCTTAAAAACTTCCTATGCGATTTTTTAGCAACTTTCTTGAGATATAAAATGTATAATTTAAAATGTATAATTTGATGGTTTTTAGTGTATTCAGATATGTGCAATCATCACCACAGTAAAATTTAGATCTTCATCACTTCAAAAAAATTCTTGTACCTTTAATGATCATCCCTGTTCCATTTCTTGTCCCTCCCTCAGACCTAAGCTACCAGTAATCTACCTTCTGTTTCTAGAGATTTCCATGTTCTGGACATTTCATATGATTAAAATAATATGACACATGATCTTTTGTGACTGGCTTTTTTTCATTTATTATAATGTTTTTAAAGTTCATCCACAGTGTAGCATATATCAGTAAGCTTATCCTTTTGATGGATGAATAGTTCAGTATATGACTACACAAGTATACCTCATTTTATTGTGCTTAGCTTTATTGTGCTTCACATATATTAAGCTTTTTTTTTTTTACAAATTGAAGGTTTGTGGCAATACAGTGTTGAGAAAGTCTATAGGTGCCGTTTTTCCAACAAAATTTGTTCACTTTGTGTCTCTGTGTGTCACATTTTTGTAATTTTCACAATATTTAAAAATTTTCATTATTATTATATTTGTTTTGGTGATCTCTGATTAGTGATCTTTTATGTTATTATTGTAATTGTTTTGGGGTGCCACAAACCACACCCATATAAGGCTGAATTTGGTAAATGCTTTATGTGTTCTGACTGCCTTACTGACCATCTGTCCTTCTATCACTTATTCTCCTCAGGCCTCCTAATTCCCTGAGACAAAACAATATTAGAATAAAGACCATTAATAACCCTACAGTGATCTTTAATTGTTCAAGTAAAAGGAATAGACACATGTCTCATCTTAAATCAAAAGATAGAAATGAATAAGCTTAGTGAGGAAGGCATGTCAAAAAGAGAGATTAGATAAAAGCTAGGGCTCTTGTGCCAAAAAGTCTAGCTGTGAATGCAGAAGAAAAGTTTTTGACAGAAATTAAAAGTGCTACTCTAGTGAACACATTAATGACAAGAAAGCAAAGCAGACTTATTGCTAATTTGAAGAAATTTTAGTGGTCTGGATAGAATATCAAACCAGCCACAACATTTCCTTAGGTCAGAGCCAAACCCAGAACATATTCATAACTCTCTTTAATTCTATGAAGGCTGAGAGAGGTGAAGCTGCAAGAGAAAAGTTAAAACCAGCAGAGGTTGTATTAAGAAAACAAACCATCTCCATAATATAAAAGTACAAGGTGAAGCAGCATGTGCTGATGTAGAAGCTACAGCCAATTATCCAGAAGATCTATCTAATAAAATTAATGGAGGTGGCTACACTAAACAACATATTTTCAATATAGACAAAACAGTCTTATGTTGGAAGAAGATGCCATTTAGGACTTTCACTACTAGAGGGAAGTCAATGCCTGGCTTCAAAGGATAGAGTAACCCGATTGTAGCTGGTGACTTTAAGTTGAAGCCAATGCTCATTTACCATCCTGAAAATCCTAGTGTCCTTAAGAATTATGTTAAATCTCCTCTGCCTGTGCTCTATAAATGAAACAACTAAGCCTGTATAACAGTGCATCCTATTACATCATGGTTTACTGTATAGTTTAAGCTCATTGGTGAGATCTACTGCTCAGAATAAAAGATTTCTTTTAAAATATTACTGCTTTTTGACAATGTACCTAGTCACCCAAGAACTCTGATGGGCATGTACAATGATATTAATGTTTTCATGCCTGCTAATACAACATCTATTCTGCAGTCCATGGATCAAGGAATAATTTTGACTTACAATTTTTATTTAATCAGTTTATTTCCTAAGGCTATATCCACCATAGATAGTAATTTCTCTGATCTGGGTAAAGTAAATTAAAACCTTCTGGAAAGGGTTCACCATTCTATATGTCGTTAAGAACATTTATGATTCATGAGAAGAGATCAAAATATCAACATTAACAGGAGATTGTAAGAAGTTAATTTTAACCATCATAGAAGACTTTGAGGGATTCAAGATATCAATGGAGGAAATAACTGTAGATATAATAGAAATAGCAAGTGAACCAGAATAAGTGGAGTTTGAAGTTTAAAATGAATTGTTACAATCTTATGATAAAACTTCAATGGGTGTGGAGTTTTTTCATATGGATGAGGAAAAAAATGATTCCTTGAGATGAATCTATTACTGGTGAAGATGCTATGAAGATTGCTGAAATCACAAGGACTTAAAATATTACATAAATTTAGTTGATAAAGTAGCAGTAGGGTTTGAGAGGATTGACTCCAATTTTAAAAGAAGTTTTACTTTGATAAAATGTGCATGCTACAGAGAAAACATTCATGAAAGGAAGAATCAATCAGTGTGGAAAATTTTATTGTGGTTTTTCTTTAATAAATTTTACAGCCACATCAGCCTTCAGCAAGTACCACCCTGATAAATCAGTAGCCATCAGCATTAAGGCAAAACCCTCCACCAACAAAGAGAGGGCAACTTGCTGAAGGCTCAGATAATGGTCAGCATTTTCAAGCAATGAAGTATTTTTTATTAACCATATACATTTTTTAAACATAATACTGTGGAACATTTAATAGACTACAATATAATATAAATATAACTGTTTTTTTGCCCTAGTTATGATCTATTTAATGCTATTCTTTTTAATTTTTTTCATTTTTTGGCTTTATAAAAAATATAATAGACCATTAGTTACTTGTATTTACATTGCACAGTTTATAAGATTTTTAAAATTATAGTTGGCATACAATAATATACCAGTTTCAGTTACATAGCAGGGATCAGAGATCCACATAAGTCGCAAAGCAATCACCCCACTAAATCTACTACCCCTCTTCCTTCTTACATATTTATTACATTATTAGCCATCTTCCCAATGCTACAGTCTGAATCTCTATGTTTATTCTGCAACTATTTTTTTGTACCTCTTAATCACTTGGCCTCTATTTGACATCTCTCCAATCCTCATCCCATTTTGAGAGTGACTACTCTCAAAATATTCTCTGTATCTTTGAGTGTATTTCACATTTTTGTTGCTGTTTATTGTGTTCTTTAGATTCCATATGTACATGGAATCATGTAATATTTGTCTTTCTCAATCCAACCAATTTCATTCAGTGCAATAACCTCTAGGTTCATCAAGGCAATATCTTTTTTCCATCCCCTTTCTTTTAGTCTGTGTGTGTCTTTTAATCTTAAGTGAGTCTCTTGTAGGCAGCATATGTAGGGATTTCGTTCAGCCATTCAATCTTTTAGTTGGTGCACTTAATTCTTTTCCATTTGAGGTACTTGTTGATAGGAATGTAGTTATCAACATTCTTTATTCCTGTTTTTGATACATGATTTTTTTCTTCTTAAAGAATTCCCTCCTGTAATACTGGTTTAGTAGTGATAAATTCCTTTAGCTTATTTATGTCTGGGAAGTTCTTTATCTGCCCTTTGACACAAATGATAGCTTTACTGGATAAAGTATTCTTGGTTGTAGATCTTGGGTTTTCATCACTTTGAATATTATGTGCCAAGTTCTTCTCTCTTGCAAATTTTCTTTTGAGAAATCAGCTGCCAGTCTTATGGGTGCTCTCTTGTAGGGAACTAACTGCTTTTCTCTTACAGCTTTTAGGATTCTTTCTTTGTATTTAATCGTTGGCATTTTAATTATGATGTGTCTTAGTGTGAGCCTCTTTGAGTTCCTAGTTTTTGAGACTCTTTGAGCTTCCTGGGGTTGTATGTCTATTTTCTTCACCAGGTTAGGGAAGCTTTTCATCATTATTTCTTCAAACACCTTTTCAACGTCTTGTTTTCTTTCAGGTATCCCCAAAACATAGATATTTTTACCTTTATTAGTGCCCCATAGGCTCTTTGAATTATTATTATAGTCTTGGCTTCTTTTTTTGTTGGCATTCTAATTGAGTGTCCTTGGATTCCCCATCTTCTATATAGGTCATTTAATCCTCTTTTTTCACTCTGTTTATTCCATTTAATATACTCATCTCAGATAATGTGTTCTTTATTTCTGACTGGTTTCCTTTTATAATTTCTATTTCTGATTTTTATATTTTTTATCTCTTCATTAAAGTTATTACTGAGTTCACCCACACTTCCTCTAAGTTTATTGAGCATCTTTATAACCAGTGTTTTAAACTCTGCATCTGTGAGATTGCTTGACTCCATTATTCCTGGATCTCTGTTCTGTTCTCTCATATGGTTTCTGCTTCTTTGTCTTCCTGTTTTGGTGGCCTTTCTGTGTCTATTTCTATGTATTAGGCAAAGCCCTTAAGTGTCCTGCTCTTATTAGTGTGGCTTTGTGTAGTAGGTGTCTAGTGTCACAGTCCTGAGAGGAGTTCAGTTGCAGGCCAACTTTAGCTATAGCCTGTGCCCCTCCAGGACCACCTGTTAAGATTCAGCATGCAGTCAACAGATGCTGTGCTTATAGTTGCCTCAAGAAACCATACCAGAAATGTAGGCCAGCTGCCACCAGTGTGAATCTTGGAGTTGGCTCAGCAAGGAGCACTGGACTTGCGACAGATACAACTGGATGTGGCTTGGGTGAGACCACAAATTTGGGGAGGCAGTTTCAGGGAATCCTCTGGGTGGAGCAATCTCTGTAATCCAGTTTCATGACATCTCGGCTATGGTGGAACTGCATCTGCACACTAGAAAGGGGGAGGGCTTAACAGAGGAATAATGGATACTGCTGGCACTCCTATACAGAGTGAGTCTTTCCTCTGGTCCTCACTCTGACAACTCAGTGTCCCCCTGTAAGTCCCTGATGGCCCCTGAGTAGCCGACCCAAAGTCTGTGCTCAGAGTGAGCAAGTCCATCACAGGGAAAGTTTGCTCACAAACACAGTCCTTTTAAGAGGTGTCTGCAGCTGCTGTTGCTATGGCCTCTGTGTCACTGAGCCACTTGGAACTGAGCAGCCTTGTGTTCTCGCTCTTTTCTACCTCCTCTCATTGCAGAGTGATTTCTTATTTTTCTATTTATAAGGTTTGTTCATCTAGATCTCAGGCAACTTTCCTTGCTGTTTGCTCCTTGTTTCTGTCATAACTTTGATTTAGTCACAAGAGGGATGAACAGAGCCTCTATCATCTATGACATTTTTTTCTCTCTCTAAATTTAACTTTTATAAGCACTCCAAAAACAAACAAAAATTTTGTGTAAATCATTTTATTGTAGTATTTGCTTTATTATAGTGGTCTGGAACTGAACCCATGATATCTCTTAGGTATGCCTGTACACCTGCATTTTGCTTATCTATTTATCAGTAATGGGCCTATGATTCATTTCCACTTTTAAGGTATTATGAAGAATGCTTTTATGAACATTGGTGTACAAGATTTTGTGTGGGCATGTTCTCATTTCTTTTGGATAAATACTTAGGAGTGGATTGCTGGATCGTGTGATAACTTTATGATTAATTATCTGAGAATGTGCTAGACTGTTTTCTAAAGCAGCTGTCCTATTTTACATCTCTAACAGCAGTGTATGAAGGTTTTGATTTCTCTGTATCCTCTCTAACACTTGTTTTCCAGCTGTTCTACTAGGTGTGAAATGGTATCTCGTGGTTTTGAGTTTCATTTTACTAAAAACTAAAGTTTCAAACATTCTTTCATGTGTTTACCTCTCTTTTAACTCTCTTTTTCCAGAGTTTACTTAGGTAAAGATATAGTTTACCTGATTAGCACTATCAATAAGCTGGATCTATTTGAAATTTATAAAATATTCTACCCAACAACAGCAGAATATACATTCTTCTTGAACTGACATAGAACACTCACCAAGATAAACCATAGTTGAGGCAATGAAACATGCCTTAACTATGTGTAAAACAATAGAAATAGTACAAAATATATTCAGAACACAGTGGAATTAAACTAGAAATCAATTACAAAGAGATAGTTGGAAAATTCCCAAATATTTTGAACTTACATTTCTATACTGCACATTAGCAAAACAGAACCCTCAAGAGATTAAAAATATTTTAAACAGAATAAAAATAAAAGTATACTTTATCAAAATTTGAGAGATGTAGCAAATCAATATTCAGAGAGAAATTTATAGCATTACGTACATGTATTAGAAAATAACAAATATCCAAAATTATGGAATTTTCTACTTTAAGAAATCTAGAGAAAGAAGAGCAATTTAAGCTTGAAGCAAGCAGAAAAAGTAAATAATAAAATGTAGAGAAGAAATCAATGAAATTAAGAACAGGATAACAATGAAACAAAAAACAATGAAACAAAAGTTAGTTCTTTGAAAATATTAATAAATCAATAAACCTCTAGCCAGGCTAACCAAGAAAAAAAGAATACTATAAATTTGATTTATGTCCACAAATCTGATAATGTAAATGAAATGAACAAATTCCTCAAAATACACAAACTATAACTTTATATCTAGCAAAGAAAGTAGATAAATAATTAATAATCTTCCAAAAACATAATCACCATGGTCACATGGTTTCACTGATGAATTATGTCAAACATTAAACAGGAAAAATGATACCATTTTTCACAATATATTTAAGAAAATAGAAGCAGAAGGGACATTTCCTAACTCATTGTATTGGATCATCATTATCCTAATACTTAATCCATAAAAAGACATTACAAGAAAGGGAGATATGCAGATGGACAAGAAGCATATAAAAAGATACTGAAAATACTTGTCCTTAAGGAATTGTGAATTAAGGTAATGTGCCATTTCAAGCTTATTAATATGGTTAAAATACAAAAACTGACATTAACTACTGCTGGTGAGGATGCAGAGCAAGAATTCTCATTCATTGCTGATAGGAATGTAAAATGATACAGCTACTTTAAAAGAAACTTTAGCAGTTTCTTCCTAAACTAAACATAATCTTACCATATAATCCAGCAATTGAACTTCTAGGTATATACCAAATTAATTCAAACAATTAGGTCCACAAAAAAATGTACAAAAATGCTTATAGTAGCTTTATTCATAATCTCCAAATACTAGAAACAACAAAGAAATCCTTCAATAGGTGAATGTACTACAAACAGTGATACATTAAAACATTGGAAGATTTTTCAGTGATGAAAAGAAATGATTCATGACAATTATCATAATTTGAGATATTTCATCTCAAAAGACATGAAGAAGCATAGATGACTATTTAAAACATATTGCTAAGTAAATGGAGTCAATCTGAAAAAAGCTACATACTGTATAATTATAATTTTTGACATTCTGAACAAGATACAATTAGAGATGGTAAACTAGTTATTAATTGCTAGGGGTTTGAAAATGTTGATTAGGTGAAGCTCAAGAAATTTCCGGACAGTGAAACTATTTTGTATGGTCCTGTAATGGTGAACATAAGACATTAAGCATTTGTCAAAATCAATCAATTTTTACAGTGCAAATAATAATCCTTAATGCATAGATTTCAGGATAGAATGCAAAATGTGGCAAAATAATTTAAATGTATTATAAATGTATTTTAAAATCTCCCTACTGGGGGTGAGAGAATAAATTTCTGACCTAAGTAACTTTGGAATGAGTGGAGTCTATAAGAGTAAAGGTAAAAGGAATTGCACATAAAATTGTTTTCTCCCTAATAAAGAGTTTTTCCAGGAGGATACAGGTTATAATTCTGATATTTCAATACGAGTATACTGGAATTTAACAATTCAGTAAATGGACAATCAGATTTCTCACTGTTTAAGTAGAAATTAATAGATAAACAAAGGAGGAATCAAAAAATGATCTACATAGTAATGGATTAGAGTTGGAAACTCCAGTAGCTTAATATAGATACAGATAAATACATATACAAATATGTGTGTATATACATGTATTATTTATAAAATAATTAGTATACATGCACATATTTCCTTGCTCTGTCAACTAAGAGAGCCCATAACCATCAGCACCCCAGTAGCAATGAGCACACACAGGTTTTGGTTTCTGAGATCATTTTCCAATAAAAGAACAAAGGTTTCTTGAAGAAATGGCTGATTATATGACCAGGGCTGAAAATATACAGATAATTGTGGAGTGCCTTGTAGTACTTAAAACTAAGGAAATTCTCAAAAAAAAGAAAAAAAATAAAAAAAAAAACATTGATGGAGGTAAGGAGTACTAAAAAGTACATTGGAACGAACTCAAGGAGCACCCAATGGGTGATACTTGAAGCTTTTGAGGGACAAAAATACCTAAAAGTATAAAATAAAACTCCATAAACAATTAATGATTGAATAAATGTGGATAACAGACAAATCTCTCATGCAAAAGAATTGCTAATAAGTTATATAGGTACTCAACCTTTAAGAATATATAGCATAAGTCCTCACTCCTTAAGTATAGGAAGCACATAATGACATTCTTATAAAATCTTAACCTGACAGTGGAGAAACCTGAGAAAGACTGTGTTAAGCCCAATGATCTAGTTAACATCAACAGTGATAAGTTACATTGGTAGTATGTATCCTTGATATAATATGATGATCATGGCACTCTCTTTATGGTCTTCCAACCAAAAAGGATATAACCCTAGCTTAATCATCATCAACATCATCATCATCATCATCATCATCATCATCATCATCATCATCATAGAAATCTCATTTGGTGGATATTTTACAAAATATCTGACCAATATTCCTTAAAACTCTCAAGATCAGCAAAAAAAAGGAAAAAAAAGAAGAAAAAAAGGAAGGAAGGAAGGAAGGAAGGAAGGAAGGAAGGAAGGTAGGAAGGAAGGAAGGAAGGAAGGAGGAGAGAGAGAGAGAGAGAGAGAGAGAGAGAGAGAGAGAGAGAGAGAGAAAGGAAGGGAAAAAGAAAAATCTGAGACACTGTCACAGCCAAGGGGAACCTAAAAGTCATATAATGTTATATCCTTGATGGGATTCTTGAATAGAAAAAGACAGCAAATGAAAACCAGGGAAAATAAATAAAGGTTCAATATTAATTGATGAAAATGATCAATATTGAGTCGTTAATTATAATAAATGTTTCATTCTAATGTGATATGTTAGTAGTAGGTGAGTCTATGTGTGGGGTATACATAAACTCTCTGTACTGTCTTTGACATAATTCTGTAAATCAAAAACTATTCTAAAATAAAGCTGATTAAAAAAAAATTGTCCCCAGGAGCTAATAGAAGAACCTCTAAGATATAGAAACAGTCAGATTTAGAAAATCAGAATAATAAAATCAAGTCACTAAATGCATTTTACCTTGGTTTGTCCTGAATTTGAGGAAGTTTTGAGTACATGTCTTAGGAAAAGAGATAGCAATTACATATATTCATAAAGTTTTCAATATTTCTTCAATTCACTAACCATTATTGGCAGGTGCTGACATAATCTGACAACTGCCAACACCAGAAGGTGTTATATCTCATGAGTAAAAATAATATGTCCATATTCTCTAACAAATACAACTAGATCATCTTTATTAAATGAGTTAGTAATTCTCTTTAAATTAATAGCATTAGATACTGTCATGTGGAAAGAATTTTTTATACCTCTTTTTTACCTGAAACCTCAGTCAATAGTATAAGGCTTCCTGGAATAGAAAATGAGAATAGACATTTATTTATACAGATGATTTATATAACTATTCTCTTGTTTTATGTAGAATTCTTTGGGGACTTTTGTAAGGTTTGTGTGGCTAAAAGGCTAATGGATCTTTTTCCTTATGTGTGCACTTTGCTACAGAAAGAGGATGTGGTATAAGAGATGAAAGTCCAAAGCCAAAAATATATGAGAAAATTCTTAGAATTAAACTTCAATTTGTCTGTTTTTTCTTCTTTGAGAAATAATTCTAAGAAAGGACTAAAACTGATAATATTTTTTTGTTTACACTTGGGAAAGTTTACTGTTATGAAATGGAGGTTCACTTTCTTCTTATATCATAAAAAAGTAATCTTCAATGTGTAATGGTGTGTAGCTTTCAGTGCAATAAAATCTTTGTCTTCAAGAAAGACTTTGGTGTTTTCTTATTTGTATTTACAAGGTTTAATTCTATGACTCTCATAGTTTATGTCAGCTCTTTATTAAATATTGGTATATGGTAAAATCTAACATAACATTAGTACTCCATACTGTTTTTTAGATAACAAATGTCCAGAATCCTTTTCTCTAAAATAATTTAGTATTTTTGTAAAAATGTTTTCAAACATGGTATGCACATTTTAAATATAGAATAAAATAATGATTTGAAAAAAAACAGTAAAATTGATAAGATGAATAAAGTATTAATAATTTATCATTAGTCATGCTTTATTTTGTACCTTGCAGAGCAATCTTGTGAAGCTATGGATTGAAAAAGAGAAAAGAAAAGTGCCATTATTGGATAAACAACCAAGCAGAAATAGCTCCAGTATCAACAATGTTTTTGGTTTATATTTAATAAATATATAAATATTAAATATATATATGTGTGTGTATATATATATATATATACACACACACACATATATATATATATATGTGTGTGTGTATATATATATATATATATATATATATATATATATATATATGACCAAGTTGCTTGAAATACTAGGAAAAATGTGTTAGACTGAACCAGCCACCATTTATTTTTTAACATATGCTATTTTAATATCTGAAAGGTTAAATTAAAAATTAATAATAACTAGTTTTTGTACTGCCTTCCTCAAAATTTTAAAGAGAAAATGTATAGCAAGTTTATCAAAATATTAAGAAAAAACATCAGTTCACCAGATTGACTCATACTCTCTTATGTGTATAATTTGTCCAGTATAGTAGCTATCCATTTAATAATATGAAATCTAACTGTTGACAGTAGTGGCCTGAGACTGTGTATAGGAGCTGATGTATGTACTGCCATTTTTTATGGGATTTTACGATACATTTTTGTCAAAATTTTTGTAACACTGCTTCCTTCCCACATTTTATAACTTCTACTTCCACTGGATAGAAGTTGGAACCTTGGTTAAGACTGGTGTTGAAGTAAAGTATAAGCAGCAAAAGCCTTGTTACCTCTGTATAAGTAGAAATAGATCAAGGATCCTAAGGAAGGCTGAGTGAGGAGAGAAATTGAGGGAGCAATGTGTGTGAGGTTATGCCACTGCTTACCTCCTAGTCAAGAAGAGTGTATCCTGATAACTGCCTTCTAGAGTAGAGGCTTTAGACTATTTTGTTTTTTTTTTCCTTTCAGATTAAGTTAATAATTGGAGAAATGAGTTATACTTAGGAGTTAAAAAGAAGTCTTTATTAGGTCTTTGATTTCTCAGAAGAGTTGAGTTGCTCAGAATAGTAGGTGTGACTGTTCAAACTATCATTGTCTAAATTAATATTTTTTCTTTTCTTTTTACTATTTTATAATTTTAAAAAAGTTTTTTGGGGTAATGTTGGTTAGTACAATTATATAATTTTCAGGTATATATTATCATTTGACATCTGTATATTCTACTGTGTGTTTACCACCCAAAGTCCAGTTTTCTTCAGCTGCCATATATTTGATCCCCTTTATCCAATTCACCTTCTCTCTACCACTCTATATTTAACCCCCTTTACACCATCTACCTCCCCCTCCTCCCACACTTCACTAGTAACCACTACTCTATAGTCTTCTGGTAACCACTAGCCTATAGTCTATGTCCATGAGTCTCTGTTTGTTTGTCCTGTTAATTTGCTGCTTTTAGGTCTATATCCCACATATAAGTGATATAATGTGATTTTCAACTTTTTCTGTCTGTTTTATTTCACTTAGCATGCTTATCTCGAGGTCCATCATGTTGTTGCAAATGGCAGTATTTCATCTCTTCTTATGGCTGAATAATATACCATTGTATATATGTACCACAGCCTCTTTAAACAATCATCTATCATAGGACATTTCAGTTGCTTTCATGTCCTGGCCACTGTAAATAATGCTATAAACATCAGTGTGCAAATATCTTTTTGGATATGGGTTTTCATGTCTTTGAGGTAAATACCCAGTAGAGGGATTGCTGGATCATATGGTAGATCAATTCTTAGTTTTTTGAAGAACCTCCAAACTGTTTTCCATAGTGGCTGTACCAATTTTCAGTCCAATCAGCAATGTATGAGGGTTCATTTTTCTCTGCATGCTCTTCAACATTTGTTATTACTTGTCCTGTTGATTATAGCTGTTCTAACAGATGTGAGAGGATATCTCATGGTGGCTTTGATTTGCATTTCTCTAATAGCTAGCAATGTTGAGCATCTTTTCAAATATTTGTTAGTCATCTTTTCAAATATTTGTATGTCCTCTAGGGAGAAGTGTCTATTCAGGTTCTCTGTGCATTTTTTTATTGGATCATTTTTTGTTTTGTTGTTATTGAGTTGTGTGAGTTCTTTGTATATTTTGGATATTAGACCATTATTGGAGGTGTTGCTTGCAAATATACTTTGCATTCAAATGTTTCTTTCTTTACATTGTTGATGATTTCAGCAGTTTTTAAGTTTGATATAGTCCCATTCATTTCTTTTTGTTTTAAATTCACTTGCCTTTGAGGTCAAATTCATAAAATCTTTTTTAAGTCCAAGGTACTTGAGTTTAGTTCTTATGTTTTCTTCTATGTATTTTATTGTTTCAAGTTTTACATTTAGGTCCTTAATTCATTTTGAGTTAATTTTGGTGTGAGATGATGATAGATAACAGTCTAGTTTTATCTTTTTGAAGGTGGCTTTCAGGTATTCCCAGCACCATTTATTGAGGAGGCTTTGCACTCTCTACTGTATGTTTTGGATTTTTTATCTAAAATTATTTGTCCATTTAAATATGGATTTACTTTTGAACTTTTGATGCTGTTTCACTGGTCCGTGTGTATGTTTTTATACCTATACCATGCCATATTGATTACTGTCAATTTGTAGTATAATTTGAAGTTGGGCAGAGTGATGCCTCCATCCTCGTTCTTTTTTCTCAGGATGGCTTTGGCAATTCGGGATCTTTTGTGCTTCCATACAAATCTGATGATTTTTTGTTCTATTTCTTTAAAAAATGCCAGTGAGATTTTGATGAATATTGCATTAAATCTGCATAATGCTTTAGGTAATATGGTCATTTTAACTATGTTGATTCTTCCAATCCAAGAACATGAAATATCTTTCCATTTTTTTCTATCTTCTTCAATTTCTTTTAATAGGGTCTTGTAGTTTTTATTATATAGATCCTTCATATATTTCATTAAAATTATTCCTAGGTATTTTATTATTTATGTTGCAGTTGTAAAAGAAATTGTTTTTCCAACTTCTTTTTCTGACTCTTCATTATTTGAGTATGGAAAGCTATGGATTTTTAAATGTTAATTTTGTATCCAGAGACTTTACTGTGTTTTCTTATTGTTTCTAGTAGTGTTCTTGTGGAATCTTTAGGGTTTTCTATATAGAGAGTCATGTCATCCATAAATAGTGACAGTTTGAACAGGTATTGAATCTTTTTTGAATATTTGTAGAATTCACTGGTGAAGCCATCTAGTCCTGGACTTTTACTTTTTGGTAGGTTTTTGATGATTGTTTCGATTTTTGTACAGCTGATCAGTCTATTTATATTTCCCAGTTCTTGATTCAGTCTAAAAAGGTTACATTTTTCTAAGTATTGGTTCATTTCTTCTAGGTTATTAAATTTGGTTTTACTTTTTTATAGTATTCTTCTATGATTCATTCTATTTCTGTAGTGTCTGTCATAATTTTCCCTCTTTCAATACTGCTTTTGTT
Organism: Macroglossus sobrinus; assembly: GCA_004027375.1. Taxonomy (NCBI): domain Eukaryota; kingdom Metazoa; phylum Chordata; class Mammalia; order Chiroptera; family Pteropodidae; genus Macroglossus; species Macroglossus sobrinus. The sequence goes on along the minus strand of PVKZ01001079.1, from coordinate 201,336 downwards.
TATTTGTGTCCTTTCTCTTTTTTCTTTACTGAGTTTAGCCAGGGGTTTATTAATCAAGTTTATTAATCTTTTCAAATAACCAGCTCTTTATTGCACTTATTTTTTATTGTTTTTTTGTTTGTTTTCAATTTCATTTATTTCTGATCTAAGAAGTTTTGATTACTTCTTTCCTTCTGCTGATGTTAGGCTTCACTTGTTCATCCTTTTCTAGTTTTCTTTTTTTAAGATGAAGCATTAGGTTGTTTATTTGGGCTCATTCTTGTTTTTGGAAATAGGCCTGTAATAATATGGAAATTCCTCTTATGATTACTTCTGCCCTGTTACAAAAGTTTTGATATGTTGTACTGTTATCATTCTTTTCTGTGTATCTCTTGATCTCTCTTTTTATTTCTTTCCTTACCTAGTTATTCTTCAGTAACATGTTGTTTAATCTCCATGTATTTGTGGTTCCTCCAGATTTCTTTTAACAGTTGACCTTTAGTTTCAAAGCATTATGATCAGAGAATGTGGTCGGTATGATTTCAACACTTTATATTTGTTGAAGCTATCTCTGTGTCCCAGTATGTGGTCAGTCTTTGAGAATGTCCCATGTGCACTAGAGAAGAATGTATAAGCAGCTCTTTTGGGATTAAATGATCTTTAAATGTCAATTGTGTCCAGTTGGACTAATGTGTCATTTAAGGATGTTATTTCCTTATTGATTTTCTGTTTGGACGATCTGTTCATATCTCACAGTGGGGTATTTAGGTCTCCTACTACAATAATGTGTTGGTCTCTTTCTCTCTTTAGTTTTGTTAGTAATTGCTTTACATATTTTGGGACTCCTGGACTGGGAACATAGTTATTAGTGTTACATCTTCTTGGTGCATGATTCCGTTTATCATTATGAAGTGTCCTTCAGTATCTTTCTTGACCTTTTTTTTTATTTTAAAGTCTATTTTGTCTGATATTAGTACTGCTACTCCTGCTTTTCTCTGAATGTTATTTGCTTGAAATATCATTTTCTATCCTTAATCTTAGATTCTATATTTACATTTGGAGCTAAGATGTGTCTCCTCGAGGCAACACATGGTTGGGTTTTGTGTTTTAATCCATTCTGCAACTCTGTGCCTTTTTATTGCTGAGTTCATTCCATTTACATTTAGGGTGATTATTGAAATATGAGATCTTCTTATAGCCATTTTATCTTTTGCTTTCAGGTAGTTTGGTGTTTCTATAGCTTCCTTGTCCTTGTGTTTCTGTTTTCTTTATTTTGGTTGGCTTTTGTGGATTTTCCCTCTTGTTCTTCATGTTTTATGTTATTATACTTTGGTTCTGAATCTTTGGTGTGTGGTTATCATTACGAATATGAAAAAGATAGTTATATATATATATGTATATATATATATATATATACGTATATATATATATATATATATACGTATATATATATATATATATATACGTATATATATATATATATATATATATATACAGTTGTCTATTTTCTTCGGCGTGTGCCTCATCTCCATTCCCTTTTGTGAATTTGAATATTTGAATCCCTCACTTTTCAGTCATTATTATCTCAACTTGTTCCTATGTATGCTGAATGTTCATTACTATCTTGCTATAGCAAATCTCTTTTTATGGTTAAAGCTTATAATGCCCTGTTCTTAGTAAGATATATATTCCTCTGCTTCTGTCTGCCTGCTATTCACCTTACTCCTAATTGTGTATTTTTTTGTCATTTTGTTTTAGGTGAGCTGAACCCTTTTAGAGTATTTCCTATAGTGCAGGCCTCATAGTGAAGAATTCCCTCAATTTTTGTATGTCTGGAAAGGTTACAATTTCTCCTTCATATCTAAAGGAGAGCTTAGCTGGATACATTATTCTAGGCTGGTAGTTTCTTTCACTTAATAGTTGGAATATTTGATTCCACTCCTTTCTGGATTGTGAGGTCTGTGCTGAGAAGTCTGAGGATAATCTATTCAGTTTTCATTTATAAGTTACCATCTTCTTATCCCTGGCTGTCCTGAGAATTTTGTGTGTGTTGTTGATTTTGGATAATTTCAATAAAATGTGTCTTGGTGAAGGCATTTTGGGGTTGAAATTATTGGGTGTTCTGTTGACTTCTTGAATTTCAAGCTCCAGCTAATTCCTTAGATTTGGGAAATTCTCATCAATTATTTGTTTGAAAAAGCTTTCTAATCCTTGCTCATTTTCTTTGCCTTTGATAATGCTCATTATTCTTATGTTTCCTTTTCTGGTGGTATCAATTAGTTCTTGATTTCTCTTTCATTATTTTTCATTCTTCAATTTCTTTCTTCTTCCTTCTGGTTTGTTTCTAGATTTGTGTCTTCAATATCACTGATCCTTTCCTCCATTTGGTTGCCTCTATTTCCCAAGCTTGCTATTTGATTTTTTATCTCTTGCAGTATGTGTGTGTGTGTGTGTGTGTGTGTGTGTGTGTGTGTGTGTGTTTTATCTCCAGAATATCTATTCCTTTCTTTTTGAGGGTTTCAATCTCCTTGCTATGCTCATTTAGCATTTTTTAAAAATTCCTGAAATTGCCAATATGGCTTATTTAGAACTCATTGAGTTTTTCAGAAGTCTCTGTCATTTAGGTAGCATATTTCTATGTTTGTAAGCTTATTTTCTGGAGATTTTTCTCTTTTTTTTTCTGAGATATCTTCTCGCATTGGTTGTCCACGGTGTTTAATGGACTATTTCTCCTCCTGGGCATTAATGGAAGTGTATCCTGCTGTTTTGTCAGAAAAAAAGTTTATAATATAAAGGTGTCTCTTTAGCCTGTTGCAAAGAAGGCACTTTTCTTTTGGTTTCCAGTAGGTGGTATCTAAGCCTCTTGGATTCCTGCTTTATATAAAGCCTTAAAACACCTTTTAAATTTGTTTTCTTGTAGATATTTAATCAAGCTTGCTACCCTCAGTTTCAGTCCCTGTCAGTGTCAGCAACAGTCTCAGCAGAATTTGCTCAAGATTCCCCTAAGGCTCTGTGGTGATCAGTTTCAGAAGATATGGAGGGAGCAGTCTTCTGGGTTGAGAGTTGGGGATTGTGGCTCAGCCTCAGTTTTGCTACTGGGGCCAGTAAAAATCAACTGTTGTTTCTCTGCTGTCCTGTCCCAATTCTCTGTCTTCTACCCTGATGACTGTGCCTTTCTATTCACCCCTCTCCCTCCTGCTGCTGGGTGTTCTGGCAGCTGTGAGAGGCAGCTTCTTTATTTCTCCCAGTCCACTGCCCGACATCCGGGGTTCTAATCTGTGGTATCTCTTATGTACAGATCCCATCCTCAGAATGCTGGTTATGTAGTTTTGGTGTATTTTGTTGAGTTTATGATGTTCAGTTTATTGTTTCAAGGCGAGAGATCTGGGGATGTTTCTCACTCCACCATGTTTCCGCCCCTAAATTAATGTTTTTTAAACTGTGAATCTCAACCCATTAGTGGGTTGAGAAATCAGTATAAGTCATGCCCATTACTATTTCTAAAAATTAATAATAGAATATAAGGTACTAGTGCATATCACATAAAATAAGGTAAATATTGTCTCACAAAGTTTTGATTTTATTTGCATAAATAAAAACCTATGTATTTACTGGGTCATATGGGTCACATTTAAACAATTTGATAAAGGTAAATATATTGATTCTTGGTTTACTTTTGTATGTCATTAAACTTTAAATGTACATCAATATTAATACTAAATTAAAAAAATTTCGTGTTAAAATATCCATGCTTTTATTTTAAACTTATTTATATTAGAAAATTTACCTTAAAAATAGTGGCATAACTTAAGATTTTACCATAATGCATTGGTTAGACAAGTAATATAACAATCAATTTTAGAGACAATGTCAAGGTTCCAATATCAGATGAATCATTTATTTATAAGTTGTATGACTTTGCTAGAATTGCTTGGCACCCCAATTTCCTCGGCTGTAAAATGAGATTTTTTATTTATTTAGATGTTGTGAGGAATAAATGAGATAAGTTATCAAAGATATAGCAAAATAACTTGTTAATGTAAATCGTCAAGAGAAAAAGAAAGTTTATTTGGAATCCAAGAATTGTAATTCTGGAAAACACAGACAGGTAGCAACCCAAAATGTTTCTTATCAGAGAGGAAAAGTCAGGTTTTTTTAAGACAAAAAGTGAAGGTTTGGTATAAGTCATTCACAAAAAAGTTTAATTGGTGCTAGTGGCAAAAAGATAAACTTGGCTAAACACAATTAATTGCTAAGGCTATCTCTAAGCAAAAGTTCTACACTGTAACAAGTTGCAGGTGTTTGTGCAGCATTCTCAGAGTATTTATCATTTGACCCATTAAAAACGTTCATGTTCTTTTTAATGAGGACATGCAGAAGACTCATTACCTTATCCCATAACATAAGTGACTACATTTTATTTCACATATCACCTTTCTCCCTTTTGAGCAAGATCTTTCTCTAAAAGTATTGCTGATCAACCGTAGATTTGTCTATTCCTGCATTGCTAGAATAGACCTATTCAAAGAAGTTATATCTCATGTTGGGGACATTTTAAATCTTGGATTGTTATTTCAAGGACTCAATATCTTAAGGGTTATGTCATATTTGAGCAACAAAGAGGCAGTCAGGAAATGACTCTTAGTTTCCTTGTTTGTGAATTTTATCAAGTTACCTACAGTTTCAGATGAATAGGCTTTGTTTATCACTTATATCCATTCATTCATCACAATCTTGGTGCTTGTAGATTTTCTGTAGAATATGTGAATTAGCAGTAGCATAAGGAGTTTAACTAAAAGTACACATGACAAAAATCCAATAACAATCATTGATAATATCTGAAGTCTTGATCTTAACCAAGTGCTTATACCTGAAGAAAGCCAAGTAAAAATATAGACAGGAAACCAGAGGATATCATTAATAGACATTGGACTGGAGAGGTCCTGTGCTATTTTTTCTAATTTTCTCATGTTCTAATTCAACTTCACCAGAAGTATTGATCCAGGTACAGCAAGAAGTGTTAACTATGGTACCCATGAGGTCCTGTTCTGCAAGGAGATAATTGAGTGCTACTTGATTATCTAATGTAATCCTTGCTAGGTAATCTAAGGATCATTGTTGTTAAGCCAAAGCTCAATCAGTGGCATTTGCTGGTGCAGCTAGGTTTAGGGAATAATATGTGACTAGAAAATTACCATTTCATTTGTCAATGAAATGCCCTCAGAAGACGTAAAGATTCCAGCTAGGATTAAACAGATTCTAACAAAGTACTGTCTAGTCGCCATTTAGGATATAATAAAGGAAGTCATTAAGGGGTAATCCAAAACTACCAGCTAATTAAGTGGACCTTCCTTAGCAAGGCAATGAGCATGAGAAGACAATTAACAATAAAAATATTCCAAAAACCTCATGAACATTAAGCATATCGATTTTGGTAATATTGCTAACATTTCTAATTGCTTTATGTTACAAGAAGAATTAATTTTTTACTTTACATATGCAAATACATATGTTGTCATAAAAATAATAATATTTAATAAGCATTTCTAAATACTAGAAGGATCAGGTAGGAAGAAAAGATAAATGTTTCATCTTTATTTAGAAAAGTGTATTTTATCAAATTGCTATAAGTCATAGACACTTAAGAGAAAATGTTTCTTTTAATCTGGAAAATGTAAAACATCAGAGAACCGTAACAACTCATAAAAATTAAAATCATCCTAGTTCATTTAGTTTCTTCTAATTCTTATTGATTTTGATCTTGTGTTAGCAGTTTTATGAATCAATCATTTTTCATTCAGGTTCTAGATTTTTTTAAATTCAGTGTTATAGTCTTAACATTATCAGAAACCTACATTATAGAGTATTTGTCAGGGTCTTTTCCAGAATCTTCTTGAAGATAAAGCATTTTTGTAGAAACATTTTTGTAAAGTATCAGAGGAAAACAACTATCTATAAATGACAAAACACTTAAAAATAGCATAGATTAAAGATTTGATGAGAGTTTATTATAATGCAATTGACAAGGAAATTTGGTTATTTCTGTGTCAGATAAAATTTTAAAGTAATAGCTGAAATTATAAATCATTTCTATGTTGGTTTTTATACTTACTATCTTTTTGTTAAAATTCTCACTAAATTCCTTAAGCATCTTTATATAATGAGTGTTTTGAAATCTGTATATGTAGTTTGCTTGCCTCCATTTTGTTTAGTTCCTTTTTTTAGTTTTCTCTTGTTCTTTTATTTGGTAAATATTTTTTTTCTCATTTTGGCTACCTCTCTGTGTTTGTTTCTATTAGATATTAGGTAGAACATCTATTTCTCTGAGTGTTGGCACAGTAGCTTTATGTAGTAGGTGTCTTGTGGGTCCAAGTGGAATTGTCTCCCTTATCACCCAAGCCAGATTCACCGACAGTGTCCATTGTGTGTGCTATTTGTGCCCTCTTGTTGTACTTGAACTTTAATTATTCTGGAAATGTCAGTGGGTGGAATTGGTTCTCAGGATGACTAACTAGAGGACTGGCCATGACTATAGCATACAAGCTGCTGTGATAACCTGGAGTACCATTTGTAAAGTGAGCTTTGGTGCCTGCCAAGATCACCCTTTGGGTTTGCCATTTGTGGGGTGAATTGGGTGGGGGGCTCTATTGCACTCTTAAGCTGGCCACCAGGTGTGTTGGTTCTGGGGACTTCCTGTGCAGGCCAAGGTTAGTCAGTGCCTGTGACTGGCCCAGGGCCACCTGGTAGGAGTTACAAGTTAGTCTGTGGTTGGTGCTGCCTGTGCTAGACCTAGAAGCACATGGGAAAGGCCATGCTGCAAACTGAGGCCAGTTACCACAGTACTGAGCCTGGGGAAGCTCAGCAAAAGACCCTGAGACTTGCCATCACCTGCCAGCTGCACATAAACCTTAGCCATTTAAAGAGACTTAGGTAGTATATGAGTTGGATGAAGTGGAGTCCCAGTGAATAACTAGAGTAGGGTGAATGTTGCTCACCAGGTTAATGCAGATTCAGATTTGGTACTATTGCTGAGCCTGGAGCTACTCAGCAAAAGGCAGAGAGTACACCAAGGTCAGCTGCCACTGGCCTGAGGCCCATGGATGCCTGAGAGCTGTCCAAGAAAAACTGCAGTGTAAGCCAATACTGGCTGCTCTCCACTGAAAGAGATTTTGGCAATGCATGAGTTGGGTGAGGTGGGATCTCAGGGATTCATGAGTGGAAAATGGGTAGAGTTCACCAGGCCAAAGGATATTTAAATTTGTCCATGTGGAGAAAGGAATCAACACAGAACAGATTGTGCTTGCCCACCAGCTGCATGGGAGGAGGGCTCAAAACAGGGACAATGATGACTGTTTTTCCAGCACTTGCCATGAAGCCAAACAACTCATTTTCTTCCTGTATGTTTCTGGTTCCTCCCAAGCCACCAGCCCTCCACCGGAGACCAGGATGAGTTCCTGGGAGAGAGGTAGTCTGTGAACAAGCCATTTAAAAGGACTCCTGGGTTGCCAACCACCTACAGTCTCACCCAGACAGATGAATTCTCACTGATTTTCAAAGCCAGGTGTTGTAAACACTCCTCCTGGCACTGGTGCTCCAAGCTGGGGATCCTGATATAGAGCTATGACTCCTTGCTTTTGGGGGAGGGTAGCTCAGCAGCCGAGATACCACACCTGATTTTCAACTGCCACAAATAAGTGGGGGTCATACCATTTTTACGTGTTTTCCCCTCCTACCAGTTTGATGTAGCTTCTTTTTTATATTCTTACATATAGGACTTCTGTTTAGCTAGTCTTCAGGTGGTTCTCCAGGTTATTGCTCTATAATTTAGTTGTAATTTTAATGTGGTCATGGGAGGAGACATGTATTTACTCTGCAATCTTGAGTAAAACCTCTTGAGAAAAATTAATTTCTTAATCAAGAAACTCAATAAGAAAACACTACAAAAAGTCAGGCAAAATATGAAAGCAACCTAAGTGCCCATCGATAGATAATTGGATAAAAAAATTGTGGTACATATATACAACAGAATATTATTCTGCCATAATAAAAAAATGAAACCTTACCATTGTGACAACACAGATAATACCAGATGCTATTATGCTAAGCAAAATAAATCAGAGAAAGACTAATACCATATGATCTCACTTATATATAGAATCTAATAAGCAAAATAAACAAACAAAAAATAGACTCGTACATACAGAGAACAAACTGAGGGTTGCTAGATATTTGAGGAGTTGGGGGGTCGGGTGAAAAAGGTAAAAAGATTAAGAAGTACAAATTGGTAGTTACAAAGTAGTTATGGGGATATAAAGTACAGCATAGGGAATATAGTCAATAATATTATAATAACTAAGTATAGTGCTAGGCGGGTATTAGACTAATCAGGGGGATCACTTTGTAAATTATATAAATGTCCAAACACTATACTGTACACTTAAAACTAATACAAAATAATAGTGAATGTCAACTCTAATTGAACTTTTTTTTTAAAAAAGGGGGAAAAGGTAAAGAGGAATAAAAGGTAAAATTCTTCAGTTATAAAATAAATAAGTTATGGGAGTATAAAATATAACATAGGGAAGAGAGTTAATAATATTATAATATTGTATGGTGTCAGATGGTTACTAGACTTACCATGGAGATCACTTCTTTAGGTCTATAAATTTTGAATAAGTATGGCATATACCCGAATCATATAATATTGTATATTAGCTATATTTTAATATAATATTTTTAAAAGAAAAAAATCAGGCAAGAGAAAGTCTGGCTTTATTTGCATATGTTTATAGAAGTTACTCATCAGAATCCATTTTGTTGCAAGTAACAAGAATCAACTCAAATTAAATTAAATTAAAAAAGAATATAATTTGCTCATATAGCTTAGAAGGATGCTGAGAAAAGTGAAAAAAAAAGTAGATAGAGGAACCATTGAAACAAGGACTTTAGGGAGTAGAAACAGAGTCGAATTGTGTGTGTGTGTGTGTGTGTGTGTGTGTGTGTGTGTGTGTTTAATCTGAGCGATTTTTATTTTCATTTTGAAATACCCAATAGTGGTCAATACAAAAACTGACACTGCTTTACAGCTCTTTGGGATACTTAAAGTAATGACTGGTGATTCTTAAAGTATGTCTAAGCTAAATCTATGAGAGGAAACAAAACTGAACTGGAAACACAATAGAAACTTTTTTGTGAGCCAGAAGAAACAATGATATGACCAGAAAATATTGAGGTGATTAAAGAACTTTATATATAGATATAGATATAGATAGATATAGATATAGATGATATAGATATAGATATAGATATGTATACACACGCACACACGCGCACACACACACATACACATATATATACACATACATATATATATATAATATATAACAGTGAGTTTTCAATAAATATTAGTTTGTAAAATGTGAAATAAAATAGCCACTTATTTTTAGGAACTTTAAAATGAAGCTGGGGGACTATTAAAGTAATGGGTCTTATGCACATCTTTACCAGGCAGAACATGAAGTTCTTGACTGGGCTAAACCACAAATATTTGGTGAACACTGCAGGAACACCTCCAACTTGCAAGAGTGATGAACTTTTACTAAGCAATGACTTTAGTAATCAATTGTGTGTGACCAAGGTTAGCTTTCTGCAGCTAGCCTCAATTAACCCATTTTCTGTTTAGAAAAAAAAATGTGCAGTTCACTGCCAGTGTTAATTTAATTTTACATAAACACTTTCTTTGAGGCTGAAGCAAATCTGACTGCTTTCCAATATGAATATAAAATATAAAAACTGTTCTTGGAGTTATTTCTATACAGAACTTGTCTCTAATCTTAATGTAATAAAAATGCATACACAAATTCAATTAATCAAATGAATCTTTGGTTAGCAACTGTCTGAGAATGATGTTAACATCCTGCATAGGATGTGCTGCATTTTCTAGGATTTGACATTTTCAGTGATTGAAATTACTATATTTTGTAAATGAAAATACCACTACTAAAAACTGAATGCTATAAGTAGAATGATGTCATTTGTTTCTAAAGACTATCATACTAGAGCTATGTGAAAATAATAATAAAAGTGAGATATTTTGTAGCAAACTTTGGGGCTAAGGTTAGAACTGTAATCCATGAGTTATCTCTGGGTAAATACTGCACCCACAAGTACCGCCAGAGAGTATTCTCTGGGCAAAAGGAAAATGGATTCAAAATCTTTGGGAATGACTTATGCAAACTGCTCATCTTGTTTTTCAAAACTACCTGACATTTGCTCCTTAGTGGGACACTATTTGAGTTGATACCTAAAGCTGTGTACTGCATATTACAATTCTTGGATCCCAAATAAATGTTTTGCTTTTCCTTTGCTGTGTTATTGCCTCCTGACAATTTGTTAATATATCTGGTGTCAAAAGTGAGATCAAAGCATTCACTGTTGTAGGACTGGCACCTCTTGGAATGGAATGTGATATTCACACAAATCTTTTTCTGCTCACTGCTTCCATGAACTACTGTATTCTTCTGCTATAGGTCCTCTCAGGCTCCCCCTCCTTTCATTTGTGGTCATCTTTATTTGGGATGAGGTGAGCAATTTTCCTGGGAGATGATTATCTTATGGTGTCAGCTCTCACCTACACCACTGGAGTGGTTTTGCTACTGGTGAGTACTCTAATTTCTTTGTGTACTCCTTTAAGTATGAAATGGTCTTTTTCTAAGACCTCTGAAGAAAATTATTCTATATTGGAGACTCCAACTGGTTTTATATTTTAAAAACTATGATTCTTCATATTGTAAATTTCTTTTCTTTTTAATTTTTTTTAGGTGAGGCAAGCCTTGGTTGACCTTACAGACTACAAAGACCTTGTCAGCTTACAATCTTTTATTTTTTATTTTTTATATTTTTTTACACCCAGAACCCCTGGTCTTCCTAGGTGGTCTCCTATCTAAGTACTAACTAGGCCTAACCCTGCTTAGCTTCCAAGATTAGACAGGATCAGGCTTGTTCGAGGTAGCATGGCTGTAGATGTAAATTTCTATCTCAATGGCCAGAAAACATCAAATATGACTTAAATGGTGGCCCCAGTGGGACTCTTTTGAACTTCCTCATAACAAACTTGAAAGCCTTGGAACTAAATCAATTGAATGACATACTTAAGACAATAAAATGCATTCTTTGGTTGGTATGCTAAAATTTCTAAAATACAAAATGACTTCAAAAACATCTCTAGATCCTTATATCAGGAAAATACACATATTTAGTTAAAAAAATTTGGCCAACTGAATAAGTAACTTTAATGTATTTCATGTGCCAGAAATAGAATTTGGATCCAACTATTATTTTTAATTATGCACCTGAGATATGACTAAAATTTGTAACATAAAAGCTAGTTTAATTTTGTTGATTTAATAAAAGCAGGCATGTCTTAAAAGTTTTTCAACAAAAAAATAACTAAATATGTTGGTTAACTATTTAATGTTGAATCTAAGCATAGTGTCAAAATAAGTAATTTAAATAAATATAAAGTTTATACTAAGGTAAGTCAAATAATGGATATGCATTAAATATGTAAATCATTTCTAAATGAGATAAATATTAACTGGTAAACATAAATTTATGTACTTAATTTTTTTACAGAAAGACAAAAATATTTTGCTCTATTAATAAACATGTTATATGTCATATTAAATTATATATTATTTTATTATAAGAAAGAACATACTTCTAAAAGTTCTGAGCAAAAGGCATTCAGAGAAAAGTGGGAGTAACATTACTAATATCAGACGAAATAGACTTTAAAATAAAAAAAGTAAAAAATGATACTGAGAGACACTTTATAATGATAAAGGGAATCATGCACCAAGAAGACATAACACTTATTAATGTCTATTCTCCCAATCGTGGAGCCCGGAAATATATTTAAAAAATTACTGACAGAACTAAAAGGAGAAACACACCAAAACACTATCATAGTAGGGGACCTAAATACCCCACTTTTGGATATGAAAAATCATTCAAACAGAAAATCAGTAAGGAAATTGCATCCTTAAATAATGTTTAACCAACTGGACATAATTGACATTTACAGACCCTTCCATCCAAAAACAACTGCTTATACATTATTCTCTAGTGAACATGGAGTAGAAACATTATTGAGAATCAACCACATACTGGGAACCAGAGAAAGCCTAAACAAAAATAAGAAGGTTGAATTCATAACAACCATATCCTCTCATCATAATGCTTTGAAACTAGAGATTAACTGCAAAAAGAAATCAGGAAGAACCACAAATACATGGGGATCAAAAAACAACATGCTACTGAAGAATGCCTGAGTCAGAAGAGAAATTAAAAGAGTGACCAAGAGATATATAGAAATGAATGATAATGATAGTACAACATATCAGAAATTTGGGACACAGAAAAAGCAGTTATAAGAGGAAAGTTCATTTCATTACAGGCTTATCTTCAAAAATAAAAATGAACTCAAATAAACAACCTAATGTTTCATTTTAAAAAACTAGAAAAGGAAGAAGAAATGAAGCCTAAAATCAGCAGAAGAAAATAAATCATCAAAATTAGAGCAGAAATAAATGAAATTGAAAACAAAACAAAACAAAAAAGTAGAAAAAATAAATGCAACAAAGAGCTTTGAGAAGGTTAATAAAGTTGATAAACGTCTGGCTAGACTCACTAAAGAAAAAAGAAAAGGGCACAAATAAACAAAATCAGGGATGAAAGAGAAAATTACAACAGACACCACAGAAATAGAAAGGATCATACAATAATTCAATAAAAAAGTATATAACACCACAATTAATAATCTATAAAAAATGGACAAAGACTTAGAAAAATACAACCTACATATACTGAATCAAGAGCTGGAAAATCTAAATAGACTGATCAGCAATATGGAACCAGAAACAATCATCAAAAACCTACGTAAAAGTAAAAGTCCAGGACTAGATGGCTTCACCAGTGAATTCTACCAAATATTCAAAGAAGATTTATACCTATTCCCCTCAAACTCTTCCAAAAAAATCGAAGAGAAGGCAATACTTTCCAAATCATATTATAAGGCCAATGTCACCCTAATACCAAAATCTGGTAAAGATAACACACACACACACACACACACACACACACACACACACACACACAACTGCAGACCAATATTTCTCATGAACACAGATGCAAAAATCCTAAATAGGATATAGCAAACCCAATACAGCAACATATTAAAAAGATTATACACCACAATCAAGTGGGTTTCATTCCAGGGGTACAGGGATGGCACAACATATGCAAATCAATGAATGTGATACATCACATAAACAAATTAAAAAATAAGAATCATATGATCATATCAATAGATGCAGAAAAAAGCTTTCAAGAAGATACAGCATCCATTTATGATCAAAACACTTAACAAACTTGATATAAAAGGAAAGCACCTTAATATAATAAAGACCATAAATGACAAAGCCTCATCCAACATATACTTAATGGTGAAAAACTAAAAACCTTTCCTCTAAGATCAAGAAGAAAGTAAGGCTGTTCGCTATCACCTCTGTTATTCAATATAACATTGGAAGTCATAGCAAGTGCAATCAGACAAGAGAAAGATATAAAAGGCAGCCAGATAGAAATGAACACGTCAAATTGTCATTATTTGCAGATGACATGATTTTCTATGTAGAAAACCCTAAAGACTCCACAAGAACACTACTAAAAACAATAAGCAAATACTGTAATGTTTATGGATACAAAATCAAAAATCCATAGTGTTCCTATACTCTAATAATGAAGAGTCAGAAAGAGAAGTGGAAAAATAATTTCATTTGTACTTGTGACAAAAAGAATAAAATACCTAGGTATATCTAACAAAACATGTGAAGGACCTATATAATGAAAACTATAAGATTCTATTAAAAGAAATCGAAGAAGATACAAAGAAATGGAAAAATATTCAGTGTTCTTGGAATGGAAGAATCAACATAGTTAAAATGGCATTATTACCAAAAGAATTATACAGATTTGATGCATTAAAAAATCCCATAGGCATTTTTTAAAGAAATTGAACAAAAAAAGCATCATATTTGTATGGAAGCACAAAAGATCCCAAATTGCCAAAGCCATCCTGAGAAAAGAGAGTGAGGTTGAAGGCATCACTCTGCCCAACTTTAAATTATACTACAAAGCTACAAAGCTAATTAAAATGGTATGGTATTGGCAGGAAAACAAACACACAGACCTTTGGAACAGAATTGAGAGTCCAGAAAAAAATCCATATTTATATGGGGAAGTAATTTCAGATAAAAAAGAAAAAACATACAGTGGTGAATGGAAAGCCTCTTCAATAAATCTTGCTGGGAAAATTAGAAACCCACTTGCATAAAGGCGAAACTGGACTGTTGTCTATTACCACACACCAAAATTATCTCAAAATGGATTCAGGACCTGAATATAAGACTTGAAACAACAAAATGTATAAAAGAAAACACAGAAAACTAAACTCAAGGACTTTTGACTTAAAAAAAGGATTTTATAAATTTTACCTCAAAGGCCAGAGAATTAAAAACAAAAATAAATGAATAGGACTACATCAAACCAAAAAGCTTCTGCTGAGCAAAAGAAACTATCAACAAGGTAAAGAGATAACCATCTAAATGGGAAAATATATTTGCAAGGAACACCTCCAATAAAGGCCTAATACCCAAAATATACAAAGAACTCATATGACTCAATAACAACAACAACAATAACAATAACAACAACAAACAACAACAAAAATAAATGATCTAATCAAAAACGGGCAGAGGACCTGAACAGACATTTCTCAGAGGACATAAAAATGGCCAACAAATATATAAAAACATACTTAACATCGCTAGCTATTAGGGAAACACAAATCAAAACCACAATGAGATACCATCTCACACCTGTTAGAATAGCTATAATCAACAGGACAAGTAATAACAAATGTTGGAGAGGATGTGGAAAAAAGAAACCCTCAAACACTGCTGGTGGGACTGCAAATTGGTACAACCACTATGGAAAACAGTATAGATGTTTCTCATAAAGCTAAGAATTGATCTACCATATGATCCAGCAATCTCTCTACTCATATCTGCAAAGATATTTGCACATCAATGTTCACATCAGCATTATTCACAGTGACCAGGACATGGAAGCAACTGAAGTGTCCTATGATAGATGATTGGCTAAAGAGACTATGGTACACTTATAAATGAAATATGACTCAGCCATAAGAAGAGATGAAATACTGCCATTTGCAACAACATGGATGAAACTTGGCATAGTCATACTAAGTGAAATAAGCTAGACAGAAAAAGTTGAAAAGCACATGATATTTCTTATATGTTGTATATAAACCTAAAAGAAACAAATGAACAGGACAAACAGAGACTCATGGACTTAGATTATAGATTAGGGGTTACCAGAGGGTAGGTGGTGGGGAGGAAGAGTGAGGTAGGTGGGATAAAGGGGGTCAAATATGAGGGTGTAGGGGGCGGTTGAAATAGGCAAAGGGAATCAAATATGTGTAGCTGAAGGAAACTGGACTTTGGTTGATAAACACACAATAGAATATACTTATGTCAAATTATAATGTACACCTGAAAATTATATAATTGTATTAATCAATTTTATCCCAATAAACTTAATTAAAAATTAATTCAAATAAATAAATAAATAAATAAATAAATAAATAAATAAATTTTAAAAAATAATAAAAAAATAAAAGTTTTGAGATGTATTTATTAGTTTGCTAATCTTCTGCAGAATGGAAATACATGATATTTGACAATTGCTTGCTTTCTATTTTCTACTGGAAAGCCAAGATTACAAACAGTTCTTAAAAAGTTGAAAAATGCTGGGAATACAAAATGAAAGATAAAATGCCAAAACACTTACAATAATAGTAAATTAACTGCACAAACTATGTGTATTGTTTCTAAGAGAATGCAAGCAAAGCAGTAGGCACATCTTTGGGAAATGAACAGCAATGTAATTCCCATGAACTGCTATCAAAATTTTTTTCTGTAACTTCTTGTTATTCAAAGTATGGTCACAGAGCATTGGTAAACTATGATTAACATTCATTTAAATAAAATTATACATAGTATACATTTATCAATATAAATGAATAATTTATATCCTTAATTTTATCTATAATTCATAGATAAGTTTATCACAATTAGTTTATAATATAGAAATAAGAGTAATTTCATATAATGCAAGTAGAATGTGTGTATGGCATATGCTAAAAATAGGAAATACATATAAATTTATTAAACTATTTCAGTTGCTTATATGATTTTATATATTTAAATATGTGCTAGGCCATAATATACATTATATTTTTTGCTATCAAATCCAACATGTTTGAAGGCTACTACTCTTACACTACAGTGAGTTGAACAACAAAAGATTTTATACAGCTAGCTGAAAGGCCAATACAGGAACAACAGTCCTTTCTGTCCTACACACACACAGTGATAACTCCTCAAGGCTTGGCTACAATCACTTATTTTCTTGTCTTTTCAGATTTACAACCAGGCAGCAATTTTTTTTTTAATTCTCTTATTTCTTAGAACTACTTGCAAGGTTGAGAATTCTGGTGGTAACTTCCAAAATTCTTATAGCCCTGCCATCAGTTTAGAAGCCAGTGTCCCATCTTTTAAATCTTTATTCTGACTACTCAACTTAGAGCAATCATCTTCAGCAATAATTTGGGTATCATATATGCCCCTTCCTTTTCTATCATTCCCAATCTATCAGAGCAAAATTAAAATGAACTTATGAACACGAGTGGGTCTCATACTTTAATTTCTATAAAGTATATAGTTTTCTTTGACTATATTATACAGAATTTTATATTTATTTAATGCAATGCACAAGCGATTATGCTATCTTTTAAGAGTAACTCTATAATTATTCTGTAACAACTACCTTGTGTCATTTTATTTCTATATATCCTTTGTAAGTTTTTGAAATTGTGGAAAAAATTTAGTTCTAAAGTAAAATGGTTGCCAGAAAGAGAATAAAATAAAAATAAAACAAAGCTGAATAGAACTAGTACATTATAGAAGATATATAAAAAGAAAATTTTAATGTATAGCCAAGCTGGATAAAATTTAAGTGAATTGAATTAAATAAATTTGAATATTAAAAGTACATTGGTACAAAATTAGAATTTATTTTTTGTCTCTCTTGAAAGGACAGAGTTTATTTGATTTTAATGTAATATGCCTAAGAAACACAGATTCTATTTTTGTCTTTATCAGGTCTTTGATTGCTCAGATTAGTTGGGTCTTCTTGTTATTAAAAAAAAAAAGCTAAGGTTTCTTGAATCTATGTAACCTTCTATACTTGCCATTGATTTTTTTAATCGCTTTGGCTAAATAAATAATTAAGTATTGTTTTATAATGATCTGTGATCTTATTTAGTTAAGTGTCCATACCCTTTGATAATAGGAGATTTAACAGTCCAAGGACATCAAGAAATAGATTTTCCAAACAGAAAGTAAACAAAGAATCATGGCCATAAATGACACCTTAGACTACATGGATTTACCTGGTATTTTTAGAGTAGTTTGCCCCAAAGCAGCAGAATATATTATTTTCAAGTTCACATGGGACATTTTTTAAGATAGATCACACATTAAGCTTTAGGACAAGTCTCAAGAAATTTAATAATATTAAAATTGTGTCAAACATCTGTAATCACAATCATATAAATCTAGAATTCAATTACAAGAAAAAAATTAAAAGACAAACACATGGAAGGTAAATACCATGCTATTAAACAACAAATCAGTTAACAATGAGATCAAGGAAGAAGTCAAAAGATACCTTGAGACAAATGAAAATAAAAATACAATGACCCAAAATCTATGAGACACAACACAAGCAGTTCTAAGAGGAAAGTTCATAGGAATATAATTTTACATCAAGAAACAGAAAAATCTCAAATAGACAATTCAATTGCCCATCAATAGATGAGTGGATAAAAAAGAAGGGGTACATACACACAATGGAATATTTTCAGGCCATACTAAAGAACAAAATTTTACCATTTGTGACAACATGGATAGACCTAGAGTGTATTAGGCAAAGTGAAATAAATCAGACAAAGAAAAATACCATATGATTTCACTTATATGTGCAATCTAAAGAACAAACAAATGAACAAACAAACAGAAACACAGTCATAGATATGGAAAACACACTGATACCAGATGGAAAAGATGTTGGGGGCTGGATGAATAAGGTGAAGAAATTAAAAAGTAAAAATTGGTAGCTATGAAATAGTCGAGGGGATATAAAGTGCAAAATATAGTCAATAATGTTATAATAACTATACAATACATAGTGGCAGGTTGTACTAGGCTAATTAGGAGGATTACTTTGTAAATTATATAAATGCCTGACCACTATACTGTACACCTAAAATTAATATAAAAGAATATGAAATATCAAATGTAATTGAAAAATTTTTAAAATCCACAAATAAAGATAATTTTACCTTTCTCTAAAAAAAAAGGAATTTATTGTTCTCTGTGGTATTCTCATCACATGATAAAGCCTGAGTTTTTTTAGTACCAGAACAATAATGATGCCCCAAAGTATAGCAGGGGTTATTGGCTGTTTGCTGCTTAGAATGCTTATAACTATTTCCTTAGACCCAAAGTGGCACTCCTGGTGCAGTTACTATGGTTGAAGATTGTGTATGTGTATATATGTTTGTTTGTGTGCATTGGGCGGGGGTTGTATTTGGATGAATGTGAGAGTTTCAGATAAAGAGAGCTAAGTAATTTTTACTTGGCCACCCAATGAAATAAAAGTCCTTATCAAAAACAGTAAAAATATTGCCTTTTTTTCCACAAATTTGTTCTTAGCATATTTTAGAAACTATTTCGACCAATTCTTTTCAGGAACTTGGATCAACCACTTTGGAAGTTATATATGTGGAATAAGTGGAAGTGGGAGCAGTGCTATAAGTAATAAATTATAGAGTGAGTATACATAAAACATACATCATTAAATTTTTTAGTTGGAAAATATTGATCCAACTGTACCTCAAATAATGTGAAAGTATAATATCTTACTTCTTCTGTATATGCTCATTTGCTAATATGTCATTTCTGGAATCCAAGGAAGACTTTCTTTCTCAATGTAAACCCAGTCTTTAATGCCAGAGAGATGCATACACAACTACACTTGTCAAAAAGGACTTAACAAAAATTAGAATTGCAATTTGCAAAGAAGCTTAACTCCACACAATCATCTCCATGATAATTTCTCTCCAGAGATAGAAATTATTCAGTTCCATACATGCATATGCTGTTAATAGATTTCTTGGTCCATGCTTGGCCATAAAATACATCTTCACTTCATTCTTGGGTAGTCTATCCATCCCCCTGATTTTGCGTATTGTGATTCAGACTCTCAAATTCATGTAATGCAATACAGTCACTTCACCAACAAGGCAAGTTAAATAACCGTTTGCTAAACTATTGACTTAATTATTTGTAATCATGTATAATGAGCAAACAACTGATTAGCTGAAGTCACTATTTTCCAACCTATTGTTTCAGCTTCATGCAAAATTAAACTAATATATGAGGGTTTATTTTTATTGTTGTAGTTGTCTTTACTTTCTCTTTTATTTTGGATAAAAGAGTTCCCTTTGTCATCCTTATAATACTACTTCTGAATATGGTCCTCTCAAAATGCTGGTTAGATTACTAGCAGATACTGAATGACTTCTGTGGTGTTCTACAAATGTATTTTCCCATGAGATGTTCAACATAGCATGACAACGTAAATAAGAATAGACTGAGAACATTTATGCTGCAGGCATTAACACTAAGGTATTGAAAATTCTGCCCAGAATTTAAAGCGAAAATTATATTTTTGATTATGTTATTATGAAAAGACACTATTATTAAACACTTGTAGGAAACAGTCAATCAACAAGCATTTTTTTCTTATAGTAACAGAAGACTAATTGATTTAATATTCATAAAGTGAAGAGAAAGGGAAAGGATAGTGGGTTAAATGTTTATCACGTGAGGCCTGGTAATTTTCTTTCAATCATCATTGACAATAAAATACTTTCTCTTTCATGATTGAGATCTTGAGTCTTTATTAATTATTTTAGGCATTTAAATTTTTTGATTTCAGATTATTGTCATCAATTACCTTTTTCCTGAGAGATTTTATATTATCAAAAGACAATAGCTACTTCATTTGTGGGTCACTTAACTTCTTCATGTGTGCAAAGTACATTTAATACATTATGTGGTACAGTATCTGATAATAAAATAAATATGTATTCAGATAAAAATAAATTCTGTGATAGGTTTTACATGAAAGAGAGGTTAATAGATTCCAGGAAAGAAATGGACTATGGTGTTTTGTCATTCAGTTCTACTGAGGTTTAATTTCTTTTCTCAGGTTGACTAATTATTTGGTACTTGCCTTTTTCTTATCATAATAATTTATAATAAATGGAAACACAGAAGACATTTATCATTAGCTGAGAAATAACAGGTTGACCAATGACTTGTACATACTTTACCTTTCTCTCCAGAACTTAGTTTAAAACAAAATGAAAAGTGATATAAAAGACAGTGCTGTTCTGAAGAAGCAAGTTTGATTAGGAGTTTATCTACTGATTTGACTAGTAACTGTGCAAAGTACATACTTAAGATCTTTTCCAGATTAACT
The DNA here is from genome assembly GCA_004027375.1 of Macroglossus sobrinus. NCBI lineage: Eukaryota > Metazoa > Chordata > Mammalia > Chiroptera > Pteropodidae > Macroglossus > Macroglossus sobrinus. The sequence continues at coordinate 180,603 of PVKZ01001079.1, read as the reverse complement.
CTGGAATTACAAAGTAGTGTTAGTGGTGCAAAGTATCTTAGGAAAAAAAACAAAAGGAGGCAAGCCTTTCCTAAGAGCACTTAACACATTAGGAATTGGCATCTCATTATACAGTAACCAGTGAGTTAAGCAGTCTCTTTGAGCAGTTGAAGTACTACCTAAAGATAATAATAAGCAACTTTGTAAACAATAAATAATTTCACAAAGAGATTAAAAGATGACCAACCAATATATGTCATCAGTACAAGATTTTAAAGAAAGCCCTCCTAAATAAAACAAGGTTCTACTTTGTAATTGCAGTCCGGATTATTCCCTACTTAATCTATTTCCTATGCAGTGTCACCTTACTCTCCTTTGAGGTCACATAGCACATTTCTGTTTCTCTATTAGGATACTTTCTAATTTTTTAAAATCTTCCTCTTTTTTATATTTCTTCATTAGAGTGGAAGTTTTTAAAGGAATCTGGCTTTTTTCATGTTTGTATACTCTACAGTTCCTTGTATATAGCAAATGCTAAATATTTGCTGATCAAATAAATACCTTGGATGACCACAGATTCATTCTCAAAATCCCAGATGATAAGAAGTAGCCTCTGAAACAATAAAGAGACAGTTTTAAGATGAATTTAAAGAAATATTATTACAAAGTTGATAATATAAATTGTTATATTTCAAAAAATGGTGAAAACTGAAACTGAAAAAAAACTATATTTTTTATTAAGCAAGTTTTTAATTGAACTGCTGAAGTATATCACTTTACCATAAATAAAGGCTATCAGGGTGAGTAAGACATGATTTCTTTCTTAAAGGAGCTTGAATGTGTTTATCTCTTGTAAGACACAATATTTTTTGGTGGGGGCATTTAAATCTATAAGGAGTTATTAAGAGAAGCAGTGTTAATCTTAAAAGAATTTGTCACAGAGTGAAACTATGTCTATCTAAAACCCATCCCACAGTGTTGTCTCACTATTTGATTCAGAGCATGGATGATTAGATTTGAACATCTTTTAATTGCCTCTTCTCCCCAAGTATCTAATGTACTTACTGTGATAATACAACTTAAAAAGAGTTGACATGGATTACATTAATATGCAAATCACTTACTCACTAAGATTTATCTCAACCTCAACAACTATCAAAACAGCTGACACAACTAGCACAATTTCTGTATGCAAAATTAATCACAAATTTTATATTTATAGACTAGGATTATCTATAAATACATAATACTATATATAGTTTAATTTTTGGAATGTGTGTGTGACTAGTAAATGTTAAGTTATAATAGACCAGTGTTCTGTGGTTATAAAATTTGCTCTATAGTTAGATGGAAGGTTCTCAGAATATTTAATAGGAGGCATCTGCTGAAATGGTGTATTTTTATGAGTGAGGAGATAAGTAATTAGTTAATAAGACAAAGTTCCTCATTACAGTTTTTCATCAATAGTGAATGTTTTATTCATTAGAACCACCCCCATACTTGAAGAGATCTAAAATCGGAAATCTAAAAAAAGAAATTATAATTTTTTTTGCTAATATATATGCATTTATTAAAAACTTGGAAGTATTAGACCAATATAAATTGTTTTTAAGGCAACAATTTGTCTTAGGTTTGAGATACTATAACAAAATGTCACAAACTGAGTGAATTATAAACAACAGAAATTCATTTCTCACAGTTCTGAGGATTAGAAGTTTAAGATCAGTAGAGCAGCATGATTATGTTCTTGTGAGGGCTGTTTTCTGGGTTGTAGATTGCCATCTCACATGACAGAAAGAAGTCGAGATAGAATTCTCTTGGGTCCCTTTTATAAGGGCACTAACACATTCACGAGGGCTCCACCCTCATGACCTAATTTTCATCCAAAAACCCTACCTCCTAATATCAACACATTGGGAGTTAGAATTTCAACATGTGAATTGAGGAGGGGCACATACATTAAGTTCACTAACAAAAATCCCCAAGATGCATCTTATAACATTGTAATTTGCCTCCAAATTACTAATGCAATGATGCTGTGAAGAGAGTTATCACGGATAATAACAATAAACAATAATAATACAATTTACTTAGCTCCTTTCTTCTTGAACATTCAGAAAACATCCTATAAAAGAATTATTTCTAATGTGTAGCCATCTCTGGGGAAAACTTGGAAGCTATTTAACAACTGGCCATCAGTTAGAGTCAGGAAATGAAGAACATGTTTCCCAGCAGAAACTGCAGGATATACAATGTAATTACTAAATTTAGAATTGGTTTAGGACACTGGAACTAATTAATGTCCATATCCTTGAAAAAGTGGCATTGGGTAATTAGTGAATACAGAGTGATTAGGACTTCAATTGTACATCTTAGCTAAAAGACAAAGCTTCCAATAATAGTGTTTTGTGAATGCTGATTCACTGCTGCATGAATACTGAGTCAAGGTGTGAAGCAATCAACAGATGAAATAATTTCTTAGCTGAGAATATAATGTACACATACAAACAAACACACCCACAGATATATAAAAATCTGCAGATTTATTGAGTGAGTTTGCAAATGCAGTAATGTGTCCTAACACCAAATGCCAACTGTTAATTTTACTATGCAGCTTCTCTGCTTCTTAATTCAACAGTGCAGGTGTATCCTATTACATGAGGATTTGCCTATGACAAATTCAACATAACAGAAAAGTAGGTAATAAGTTTAATATGTGCTTCCAGAATCCTCACATGAACAAAAATTTGCTAGCAGACAGTTTCCAGGAGCATATACAAAACGAGATCTCCAATTGTCTGTACCTTGCCACAGGAACAGTAGGATGTGACCAGCTGCTACTCGTATTTCCTACAGCCTGATCTTGGATGAGCCACCAAATCCAGGCTGTGACAGTAAGAGATGAGAAGTTGCCTGCATGAGGTAAGCATTTGAAATTAAGGACAGGTAGAAAGAACAGGGTTTCCTGCATCCCATGCCTGAATTGAGCCTTAGCCTCAGGCAGCTGGCAGATGTTTTGAGCAGTGGGGTAACTATACTCATTTTATATTATAATCCCTAGTGGCAGGAAAAGCAACAACAATAAAAAAAATCAGAAACACATTTTTTACATTACTATAAAGGTCAATGAAAAAGTATAATTTACAAAAATTTACTTTATGAGTCATTTTATGGGTTGTAATTATTAGTTAAATCATGTAATGCTCAAATATGATATCTACTACTAATTAAATGGTTAAATATTGAAAAGGCAACAATAATGAAAAAAACTATGAACATTTAATAACATGAATGAGGGTTGAAATAAACACTCTTGAATACTTCAGCTGTAGAATAAATATTTAATTTATTTGGTACGTACTTCTTAGGTCCTTATTTCCAGGGATGTTTTCAAGCTAACATTGTAGTATGAGGTTATTGCTACCTTTTTAACTCTCGTCTCATCGCATTAATTAGTAATAATTATAAATCCTAATGATAGGAATTAGAGTAAGGTTGATTTTCTAGACTCAACTAATATTGCTAACTATATAAATCCAAATTAAACAATGTTGAAGAGTGAAATCTAGGATCAAGTGCAATATAGCTTATCTGACATCTTTAGACTTGGGGTCACTTTGCATAAGTTATTTTTCATAAAACTGATGTGAATTTCTATTGGTTTGATTTTTAAAATTTAAACTTTTAAATAAAAATTCTCTAAAATTAATGACATTTAATGAATATCCATTAGATAATTCAATATTATTGCAAATAATAATCATTCTCTGTTGAAAAAGATCATTCTCAGATGTGACAGAGGTTGTAGGGATTTTTGTGCAAATAGTCAGCAAAGCCATATTCTTTATGGCAGCCTGTTATTTATGGTTATTCTATCAGGATTGTCAGTTATCAAGTTGATGTGCCTACAAAGCACCACTTCTTTAATCACATTTCTACTTAACTGTTGCTGTTTCATTTTGCATTAAAACACAAAGTAATGAAGCCTGAAATAATTTGACACTAAACGGTATGGGATTTTGTATCGTTGGCTTGATAACAAATATTTCAGTTTATTTTCAGCTTCTTGATAATGTTATGGATGACTGAAAACTACAGAAGTCTAGTCTTCAAATTAAAAGTACTTATAGTTTACAGTAGTTTATTTAAAAGAAGTAATTAGGAACAAAACAGAGTCATAGGACCAGGATGGGTGGTAAAATTTTCAGAAAGAATTTTAATGCCAAGCCTAAAAAAAATTCAGTTTCAACCTTCAGTAGATTTTAAAATTGTAACTTCTTTATAAATAACCTTCATGATATAAATCTTAACATTAAAGTTATAAATAATAACCTGAAAAACAGCTAATGATATAATTTCAAGGATGCCATTTCAAATTTTAAAGTTATAATTGGCCAAATCATCTGTCATAGATTCAGCCCTGATTTCCATCTTTGTACCATCAGTTTTGTCTTACCACTTCCTAAAATGATATAATTTCAAATGTTCCAATCATCCTGTTTCTCTTCTGTCAACATGTTGCATTTTCCCAATGAGCATTCAGAACTAAGTGCAATAGTCTGGCTATAATCTAGCCAAAGTAGACTGAGTTTATGTGTTACTTAATGTAAATTTCGATGCTTTTCGGAATGTGTTTGCATTCATAGTATGCTGCTTTCCCTTTTACAATCTTTCTGGTATTTTAGGTATTTTAGACCCAATGCAGTAGTCCCCCCACCTCATTTTTCTGTGAGAGAGATATTCCAAGGCTCCCTGTGGATGCTTAAAATCACAGGTAGTACTGAACCCTATATATACATACCTATGACAAAGTTTAATTTATAAATTAAGCACAGTGAGAGATTAACAATAACTAATAATACATAGAACAATTATAACAATACATTGCAATAAAAGTGTGTAAATGTGGTCTCTTTCTCAAAATATCTTATTGTACTGTACATCTTTCTTTTTATGATGATGTGAGATAATAAAATGCCTTATTAAGTCAAGAGCTTTTACCTTTTCACTTAAAAGAAGCATTTATGGCTTCTCTTCAGCATATCCAAATTACAAGCATTGTTACTCTTTCTCTTGAGACCATTATTAAGTAAAATAAGGGTCACTTGAACACAAGCACTTCAATACCATGAGAGTCGATCTGATAACTGAGATGGCTACTGTGTGACTAAAGTGTGAGTAGTATATACAGACTAAAAGTGTGGGGCAAAGGAATTATTTATGCCCCAGGCTGGATTGAACATCATGAGATTTTACCATGCTACTCAGAATGACATTTAATTGAAAACTTAAGAATTCTTTATTTCTGGAGTGTTCCAGTTAATATTTCAGACCACAGTTGACTGGGTAACTAAAACCATGGAAAGCAAAATCATGGATAAGGGGGTACTATTGTATGTAAAGGGTTTTTCTCATACAGTTTTTTTAACAGTAGTTCTTAAGTATGTTGGATAATATAAATGATGGGAAAGTTTGTTTTTCTACTGGGTTCTTTTCTTATTGTGTCTACTAAGAAACTTTTTAGATAGTTTGTCTAAAGTACTTTTTAAAAATTTTAATATAATTATATTTTACATTTAAAATCCTTGAAGAAATGCCAAAACACTAAAAAAAAGGTTACATTTTAGATAAACTGTAATTGGATAATTAGATCAGAAGTAAGACTGATATTTTGCCACTGAGGACGTTCTGAAAAGTAAGAGTTCAATTACTTAGAGCTGGACACTTGCCTTTTAATGCAACCTAACATTATATTAGCTTTATTGGCAGCTTTATTATTTTTATTTTTCAACAAGAGTTAACATTCAGTATTATTTTATATTAGTTTCAGGTGTAAAGCATAGTGATTAGACATTTATATAATTTACAAAGTGATCCCCTCAATTAGTCTAGTACCCACCTGGTGCTATAGTTATCACAATATTATTAACTATATTCCCTATGCTGTACTTTACATCTCCTTAACTATTTTGAAACAACTAATTTTGTACTTCTTAATCCCTTTACCTTTTTTACCCAGCTCTTCAACCCCCTCTCATCTGGCAATCATCAAAATATTGTCTGTATCTATGAGTTTCTTTCAGTTTCATTCGTTTCTTTTGTTCTTTAGATTCTACATGTCAGTGAAATCATATGATGTTTCTTTCTCTGACTTATTTTACTTTGCATAATACTCTCTAGGGCTATCTGTGTTTGCCACAAATGATAGAATTTTGTTCTTTATTATGGCCAAGAAATATTCTGTTGTATATATCCAATCGTGTATTGATAGACACTTAGGTTGCTTCCATAGCTTGGCTATTATAAATTGTGCTGCAATTAATATTGCAGTGTGTATACATATCTTTTATAATGCCACAATGAACATTGGGATATATATGTATTTATACACATATACATACACATATACATACATACACATATAATATAACATATAACATAACTTTTTCAAATTAGTACTTTAGATTTCTTTGGATAAATACCCAGAAGTGGAATTGCTGGATCATAAGGTAGTTCTATTTTTAATTTTTTGGAGAACCTCCAAACTGTTTTTCATAGTGCCTATACCAATTTGCAATCCCACAAATAGTGCACGAGGGTTCCTTTTACTCCACATTCTTCACCAACACTTATTTATCGATGATTGCCATTCTGACAGATATAAAGTGATATTGTGGTTTTAATTTCAATTTCTCTGATGATTAGTGATGTAGGGTATCTTTTCATACATATATTGGCTGTCTGCATGTCTTCTTGGAGACATAACTACTCGGGTCTTCTGCCCATCTTTTAAAAAGTTATTTATCTATTTATTTTTAAAACTCTCACCTCATCTTTTGGTAACCACTAGTCTATTGTCCATGTCCATGAGTCTCTGCTTTTTGTCCTGTTCACTGTTGCTTTTAGATTTATATCCTACGTATAAATGATATCATGTAGTTTCCAACTTTTTTCTTTTTATTCCTGAGGCTTTTCTTTCATATGGTTTTGGGTTTTTTTTTTCTCTTTCCATTCATACTTCACTGTTTTCCACTAAATTTATTTTAGTTAATAATTTTTATTTTTTTAATTATATATATATTTTTGGGGGGATGAGTCACCCCTTGGTTGACCTCACAGATTGCAAGAACCTTGTCAGCTTACAATCCCTTATTTTTAATTTTTTTAGGCCTGTAGCACCTGGTCTTTCTAGGTGGTCTCCCATCCAAGTACTAACCAGTCCCGACCTTGCTTAGCTTCCGAGATCAGATGGGATCAGGCTTGTTCTGAGTGGCATGGCTGTAGATATTTTCAACTTTTTCTGTCTGGCTTATTTCACTTAGCATGATTATTGCAAGGTCCATCCACATTGTCACAAATGGCAATATATTTCATCTCTTAAGGCTGAGTAATATTCCATTACTCAGCATATATGTACCAAAGCTCTGCCCATTTTTAATTTTTTTTTTGCTGTTTAGTTGTATGAGTTCTTTATAAATTTAGGATATTAACTGCTGATCAGATGTATCACTGGCAAATATCTTCTCCCATTCATTAGGTTGTCTTTTTATTTTGTTGATAGTGTCCCTTGAGGTGCAAAAACTTTTTAATTTGATGTAGTCCCATTTGTTGATCTTTTTTTTGTTTCCCTTTCCCAAGGAGATATATCATAAAAGACCAATGTCAGAGAGTTTACTGCTTCTGTTTTCTTCTAGCAGTTTTATGGTGTTGGGTCTTACATTTAATTCTTTAATCAATTTTGAGTTTATTCTTGTATATAGTGTAGAAAGGTGGTTCAGTTTCATTTTCTTACATGTATCTGTCCAATTTTCCCAGCACCATTTATCAAATAAACTGTCTTTACCCTATTGTATATTCTTGCCTTCTTTGTCATAGCTTAAGTAACTATATTTGAGTTCTCTATTCTATTCCATTTATTTGTGTTCCTGTTTTTATGCCAGTACTATGCTGTTTTGATTATTATACCCTTGTAGTATAGTTTGATATAAATTAGAATGATACTTCTAACTTTGTTCTTCTTTCTCAAGATTGCTGTGGCTCTTGGGGGTCTTTTATGGCTCCATATAAATTTTAAGATTATTTGTTCTAATTTTGTGAAACATGCCATTGGTACTTTGATAGGAATTGCATGAAACTTTAGATTGCTCTATTAGTTCTTTCTATCCATGAGCACAGTATATACTTCCATTTATTTATTTCTTCTTTATTTTTTTCTTCAATGATTTATAATTTTTCAAGTGCAGGTCTTTTACCTCCTTGGTCAAATTTATTCCTCAGTATTCTATTATTTTGATGCAATTGTAAATGGGATTGTTTTCTTAAATTCTCTGAAAGTTCATCACTGGTGTATAAAAAAGAAACCAATTTCTAAATATTAATGTTGAATTCTGCTACTTTAATAAACTCATTTATCAATTCTAATAGTTTTACTCCTTCTTTTCCAACTTGGGTGACTTTTTTTTCTAATTGCTGAGGCTACGGCATCCAATATTATGTTAAGTAAAAGTGGTAATAGTAAATATTCTTGTCTTATTCCTGATCATAAAAAAATACTCTTAGCTATTCTCCATTGAATACAATGTTAACTGTGGGTCTGTCATATATGGTCTTTATAATGTTGGATTATGTTCCCTCTGTTTCCACTTACTGAGAGTTTTTACCATCAATAAATGCTGGATTTTGCCAAAAGCTTTTTGTGCATCTATGGATCTGATTATATGATTTTTATCCTTCATACTATTCATGTGGGTATCACATTAATTGATTTGCAAATATCGAACCAACCTTGCATTCCAGAAATAAATTACACTTGATCATTGTGTATTATCTTTAATGTACTTCTGAAGTGTGTTTGGTTATATTCTGTTAAGGGTTTTTGCATCAGTGTTCATCAGGGATCTTGGACTATAGTTTTCGTTTTTTGTATTGTCTGAATTTGGAACCAAAGTGATGGTGACCTTCTGAAAGGAGCTTGAGAACTTCGCCTTCTCTTAATTTTTTTGGAATAGGTTGAGAAGGATTGATGTTAATTCTTCTTTGAAAGTTTGGCAAAATTTACCCCTGAGCCAATTCAGTCCAGGACTTTTGTTTCTTGTGAGTTTTTGATTACTGATTCTTTTTTGATGGTAATAATCAGTTTGTTTAGATTTTCTATTTCTCCTTGATTCAGTCTTAGAAGATTGTATGTTTCTAGAAATGTATTCATTTCATCAAGATTGTCCAATTTGTTGGCATGTAATTGCTTGTGGTATTTCCTTATAATCTTTTGTATTTCTGTGGAGTCAGCTGTTATTTGTCCTCTTTCTGTTCTGATTTTATTTATTTTGGTTTTCTCTTTTTTTCTTGATGTGTCTGGTTAAAGTTTTATCTATTTTGTTTATTTTTTCAAAGAACCAGCTTTTGATTTAATTGATCTTTTGTATTTTTTAGACTCTATTTTGTTTATTTCTGCTCTGTCTGATCTTTATTATTCCATTTCTTCTACTCACTTCAGAATTTATTTGCCATTTTTTCTTGTTTCTTAAGGTGTAAGGTTAAATTGTTTATTTAAAATTTTTCTTGCCTCATGAAGGATGTCTTTATCGCTCTGATTTTCCTCTGAGGACTACTTCTGCTGTGTCTCATAGATTTTGAGTCATTTTGTTTTCATTTGTCTCAAGGTTTCTTTGAATTTTTTTCTTGATCTTGTTAATCCATTTGTTGTTTAGTTGATATTATTTAGCCTTCACATTTTTGTGTATTTAATTTTTTTATAATTAATTACTAGTTTCAAATCATTATGATTGAAGATATACTTGATATGATTTTAATCTTCTTAAATTTATTGACATTCGTGTTGTATTCTAACATGTGGTCTTTCTTGAAAAAATGTTCCATGTGTATTTGAGAATTTATAATCTGCTGCTTTTGTGTAAGCTGCTCTAAAAATATTGATTAATTCCATCTGTTCTGGTGTCTCATTTAAAGTCCCTCTTTCCTTATTAAGTCTCTGTCTGGAAAGTCTGTGTACTGGTGTGAATGGGGTGTTGAAACTCCTTACTGTGACTCTATTACTGTTGATCTCTTCCTTTCTTTTGGTCAACATTTGCTTTATATATTTAGGGTTAACTAGGTTGAGTGCTTAAATGTTTACTAGAGTTATGTCATCTTGTTGGATTGATCTCTTTATCATTATGTAATGTCTTTCTTTGTTAATATATCCTTTGTTCAAAGTCTGTTTTGTCTGATGTAAATATTGTTACTGCAGCTTTTTTCTACATTTCCATTTATAAAAAAATATATATCTTTTTTCATCCTTTTACTTTTAGTTTGTGTATGTCTTTTGATTTGAAGTGGATCTCTTATAGACAGCATATGTATAGGTCTCATTTTCTTATCCATTCAGCTACCTTATGTCTTTTGATTGGAACATTTAATTCATTTACATTTAAAGTGATTATTGACAAGTACGTAGATATTGCTATTTTATTATTCATATTTACATTCCCCCCACCTTTTTTTCTTAAAGCAAGTCCTTTAACATTTTGCGAAATAATGGATTGGTGGTAATGAATTTCTTTAGTTTTTTTTTTTTTTTCCTGTTCGGGAAGCTTTTTATCTCACCTCCAATTTTAAGTGATAGCCTTGTTGGGTAGTATTATCTTGGTTGTAGGTCCTTGCTTTTCATCACTTTAAATATTTCATGTCATTCCCTTCTGCCTTGCAAAGTTTTCATTGAGAAATCAGTGGATAGTCTCAAGGGAGCTCTCTTGTAGATAAGCAACTAGATGCTTTTTTCTTGCTATTTTTAATATCCTTTCTTTGTCTTTCAACTTTGTTATTTTAATTATGATGTGTCTTGATGTGGGTCTGTTTGAGTTTTTCTTTTCTGGTACTCTCTGTGCTTCCCGGATTTGTATGTCTATTTCCTTCACCAGGTTAGGAATGGTTTCAGTTATTATTATTATTATTATTATTATTTATTATTTATTCAAATAGGTTTCTCATTTCTTTTTCTGGTACGCTATGATGTGACTGTTGATATGCTTGATATTGTCCCAGAGATCCCTTAAACTATTTTCATTTATTTTTGTTTTTTCATGTCCTGATGAGTGTTTCCTTCTACCTTATCTTCCAGATCACTGATTCATTTCTGACAGGTTACTTTTTATGGTTTCCATGTTCTTTTTATACTTATTACCTCTTTGTTGGAGTTCTCACTGCAATCATCTATTTTCTCCTAAGTTCATTAAGTATTCTTATAACCTATGTTTTGAACCATGTATCTGGTGGATTACTTGCCTCCATTTCCTTTAATTCTTTTTCTGGAGTTTTCTCCTGTTTTTTTTTTTATTCATGACATGTCTTTTTTGTTGTTTTCTCACTTTGATTGCTTTCCTGTGTTCATTTATATGTATTAGGCACATCCACTACATCTCTGAGTCTTATCAGGGTGGTCTTATATAGTAGACGTCTTGTGGGGCCAAATGGTGTAGTTTCCCTGATCACCTGCATCAGGTATTCTAGGAATGTTCCTTGCATGGATTGTGTATGCCCTCCTGTTGTAGTTGTACCTTAATTGCTGTTGGCATATCAGTGGATGGGATTAATTATCAGGTTGACAGGTTATCACGCTTGGCCACACCAACAGCATATGAGCTGCTGTGTGGAGGCTGACTTCATAGAGTGCAATTCACACCAGTTGGCTCTTGTGCCTGTTGAGACCACCCTTTGAGTATGCCATTTATGGGGATAATGAGGTGGTGCTCTGTTGAGGTCTGACACCAGTCTTAGAATGTGTTGGTTCTGGAGCCCCTTGAGAGGGGATCCTGTGCAAGTCAAGATCATGGTTTCTTGATATTTTGTGTCTTTTAGCCTTGCATTGATATCTGTGTATTTGATGAAGCAGTCACCTTTCTCAGACTATATGGACTGGTTTTGATGGGGAAAGGCTTTCATGTGTGTGAGGGTGATGACTAGGTAGAATATGGTGGTCATTTCTATGAGGAAGGCTGACTGGCATAGTCTCTATGCATTTCCATCAGCTGAAGTTATCATTGACAAAGATTATAGATGTCTTCAATGGCAAAGGCTGTGGATGTACACAGTGGCAGTGAGGGCTGATATGGTCTTCAATGGCAAAGGCTGCTGGGGACTTCCTAATTGTTTTTTACTAAGAGGAATGTTGTAACTAAGGAAATTCTTTTTGGTATTAGGTCTGGCTGGTGGTTGTCCTTCAGTAGCAGTGACACTAGTGTCCAATATGTGGGCACCTATGAATACCTATGGAGCTAGAGTCCAGAGAGCGGGTGTACATTGTGAAATACTGTATCTGACATTCAGGATTACAGGTAGTTTATAGCAGTGGAGTCTCCAGTGTGTGTGATATGGGCACATATAAGTGGCCTTAGAGTTGAAGTCTGGAGTGCAGGTGTACATGATGTACCTATTGCTTTGAAAATTGGAACCTGAGAGAGGATGACGGGGTACCAACTTCTTCCCAACATGGTACAACAGTAATTGCAAAATTTCTACCCCTGGAATGGTCTGTGATGGCAATGGCTATTGTTTATCTCAGTAATGAAAGCTGCCACTGTCCTCTGGATAGCACTCTGCTGGGATCTTGGCTGATGAGCACTGGGGGGTTCTTCACTATGAACGTTTCAGAGGTTGTTGAGGTCTTCAGTGCCAAAGTGGTCCTCCACAGACCATGCACTAGGAACCACAATAGCACCTGCTGCATGGCTGATACCAATAAGCTCTAGCATTCTTTATTCTTAGCTGTTTCCAAAAAAGTCTTAGGTAAGTCAATCTCCTCAGGGATCCTTTCTGTGTAGTTATTTTCCATGTTTTGCTCCACTGTTTTGCTATAGTTCTTTATTGGATTCTCGAGAACTTTTAGGGCTTTTTTCCTTTGTGAATAGCAGTCTAATTTTTTGGAGGGGGATAGGGAGAAGACAAAGGCTGATATATCATATTCTGCCATCTTGCTGACATCTCCAGTTTTTAAAATTTTTTCTATGTTAAACACAGTCTGGTCTTAAACCAAACTTATTCTTTGTTATATTTAACAAATATAACAAATATATTTGTTATATTTAACAAATATAACAAATATATTTGTTAAACAAATTGTGGTATGTTTGTAGCCAAGTATTCATTAAATCTGGTTTGTTATCTAAGCCATCAATAATGTGTTGAGATTGTTGTTTTTGTTTCTTGATCCTATGAATTTTATTTGCATATTATCAATATACTCCTCTTGGTCACTGATTCTTAAACAAATATTTATTGCCTACCTAATTTTTACTAAACATTGAAAATGGAAAATATGAAATGTCTGGCCTCATAATGTTTGTAGGCTCGTTAGGCCATCCCTCAATGTAGGAAGCAGAACAGGACTAAGGACACATTCCTGTGGTATTTCACTAGACATCTTTCTCTAAGTTGTCAGTTGTTTATTTAATTGGTACTTTTTGGGTACTCTTGTGTAGCCAGCTATAAACTGATATTGCTGTTCTAAAATCAGTTCCACATTTGGGTCCACCTTATGCACAAAGATAACGTGAGAACTTGCCATATTCCTTGGGAAAAAATCATATACATTATCTGCAGCATTCTCCTGATTTAATAAACTTTGAGAGAAGTGGAAGATAGAAAGAATGGCAAGGAGGGTCCAAGTGATGAGTTATGTGTTTTCATTTGAGAGCTAGTATGAGGTGCAGTGGCAGAATAGGTTATTTGTAAAAGATGACTACAATGTAGAAAGTAAATAATAAAGTGGGAAGAACAAAAGAAGAAACCACAGTTACATGAATAGCAAAATGCTTGGTTGTGAACTCTTTTGGCCTCTGGATAAATGCTGCCAAATAGAAAACATTTTCTATGCCCCTGACCAGATGACCCAGCTACATGCTGCTTTTCATTTTAGTTATATTTTTAAAAGCTATGGTTTGCTTTTCAGAAAAGCTGTCCTTTTGCATTTTCTGCTTGATGCAGTGAATTTCAGTGTTCATGTCAGATAGCATTAATCTGAGAAGAAAAGAGGACAGTGAACCTTCAAGAAATGAAATTATTTTCTTCTGCATATTTGATAACATGCTATCTTCTTTAAGAAAAAAATGAATGAATCAAATTAAAAAATTTAAAAAATAAAAGTGGAAATGCAATCATAGGGTGGTTTTGACATAGAGTAACCCAAAGAATCTAAAAATAAAAGCTGTATATTTATTGCTGATTTAATGAGTCACAGAACATTTAACTTTGGTGTGATGGAAAAAATCACACTGAGATATGAGCACAATACTTGGATTCCAGTCCTGGTACCTCTACACATTTTCTGTATATCTGGGCAATTTACTTATCTTCTCTAGGTAGAGGCCCTCTTTCTGGCAAATAAGAGGATTAGACATCATTTCAAAGGTACTTTTGAAGTCTGATTTTATTTCTTACACAAGAAAAATGCTATGAAAGTTCACAATAAATATCCTTGTGTATACTTGAAATAGGTAATAAATTAAGACCATCCTGCAACAAGACTTTTTATTTAAATCTAGAACTAAATCTTTTTGAAAAGAGTCCAAGATCATGGGGTTTTCCACTGACTTTCAAATATATTGCCCAATTAACACAAAAATAAAAGAATGTATATATAGAAATGTTGCTGTTCTAGGATAAAAATAAGAGGAACAAAGACTGGGCATCCAATCCTCTTATGGTATAAGCTCATGACTCTTATAATGCTTTGTTTGAACATTGCCCCTAAGAAAAAAATGTAAACATTTATTATCTATCAATCCTTACACAATAATTGCTCAGATTCATTCATCGTTTTTTCATCAATCAAGTGTATGGTGGGGTGTGTTAGGATTAATTTATTGACAAGCCTGATGTAACTTTTCTAGCATTAAACAATAATTTTTAATAGGCATGAGGTATGAAAAGAGTGAGAGCCATGTTGTTTCTTAGACTTTGAGATTTTACTTGTGTCTGTGGAAAATCTATACATTCTGAACAAAATTATTTTCCTCTGTGATTGATACTTTATTATACATTTCATTTCTTAGAGGTCATTCATGGTTGTTTTGGTTGATCTTCTTAAAATAAACATAACAAAGAAAATCAAACAAGATGAATCATCGATTATATTTACCTTTATATGTCTATATGCTTGGTACCTCAATTCCAAAATAGAATGAGACTAAGGTTCTAGATGAGCTTGCCTCCTGTCAGTGACATTTGGTAATTCTGGGATTAATGCATTCTAGCATCAGCTGGCTTACTGATTTTTCTTTAAAATGTTGGCACTATATCTTACAGCCCAAATCCATGCATTTGTCTTGGAAATAAAGTAAAATAATTAAATATCAGGATTAAGTGTACAGATTTTAGAAATTCAGGGATAAGCATAATAGTCATGTACTTTTCAGAGATGGACATAAAATACCAATGTGAAAATAAAAGCCATAATAGCTATAAATTATTTTATTTAAAATAAGTGTAAAAATATTGCTTTCCAAAACCTTTTATAACAAATAAATAATTTTGAGGCTATCTTTGGTGTAAATCAGCTTCTGTTATGGAGAAATAAACTGAAAATATACTCAAAACATAGATTAGTATTGTCCAAAAATCAAGTGGTTTACTAAAAAAATATAATGTCCAAAATATCAAGGAGAAAAATGTGTTGTACTTCTTATAAATTGATTCCAGTAACTTTGAACATTTCTATTCAGACTAGGAACAAATCTTAGGTGCTATCCAATGGGACTACTTGGCAGATTCCGGGTGGCAGGTGTCTTTAAGAAGCCTTAGAATAAAGCTACCATGGCTGCGAAGGAAGCCCAGGAAAAACAGGGCACAAGTCTGTAGAAATGATTCGAGTTTCTTTCATTCTTAGAGTGAGTATATAATATATCATCCAAATCATTAACACTTTTGAAAGTAAAAGGGGACATTATTAAACATCACTTCAGGGTAAAAATGAGTTATCTAGAGCCTTCCCCCAACAACAACAACAAAAAAGGGATATAATAACACTAGGGTTATAGAATGTGTTTGTTTGCTTGTTTGAATTCATGAAAAAAAAAACCTCTCAGAAAATAACAAGAAGTAAAAGATGAGGATTAAACACAAAAATGACAGTGATTCTAAGAGCTAGGATCTAGATGTTTCTAACACTATTATAAGATAATAACCTTTTCTTTTTGTATCTGTATACAGATTTTTTTTCAGAATTTGAATCCTTTTGAAATTGTCCTCCCTTTACCTCTTAATTTCTTATTAAATGTGTTTTTGTCACAAGCCTGAAATCACTATTACATTCCCACAGATGGTTCTGTCTGGATCACATTTTTTCTCTGTCAGTCTTTTCTCTTGATTTAGCTAAAAGCAAGCTTTCTATTTTGATTTGTCTGAGATTTTGAAAACTAGAAATTCAATGTCATTTTACGCCATAAACTGGACTAAATTTTTTTTCTTCCTCAGAACTGGTATAAGTTGTGTGGCTATTTCTAGCTGTGCGACATATAGATTATTTCCCTGAAATTTGTTTGAGCTGATCTAGTCTTAAAATCAACTGAAGGCATTTATCAAAATCATTAAAATAAACCCACTTTTTATTCATTCAATGATCTAGATATTCTAGACAGACATATTTTAGAATGAAGATTGCATTTTAATAGCTGAATAAAATATTCAAATCTCAAAATTAGATTCTAACCATTTTGGAGAAATGAACTTAACTCTTAGAAGATTGTTTTGAGGATTTAAATATGAAGGTGTTTAGAAAAAGCACATATATTTTTAACTTGGAAAAAACATATATACTTTTCTAAAAAGACTATACAAACTTAAACTTGTATTTATCTACAACTGGATATAACCTAAAGATGAGCATTAATAACTTTTCCTTGTATGATAGTTTCTTTTCATTTAAACTGGAGTTCTATCTAGACATAAGAGAATCTATAATTATTCTAAACTGATTCTCTTAACATTTCCTTGTAAGAATTTGAGAAATAGAACAAACTGTTATACATTTTAAAAAGTGAATCATAATATTTTAATAGGAGTTGAAGTTATTTTATATCTACAGAAACAACTTTTGCTAATATTCTAGGACAGGGAGAAATTAAAACTTAATGAAGTATCTTTTAAGAAGAGCGTAACTGGAATAAAAATCTGTGTTCTTTAATACTTTGAAATACTCTGTTTTAATATAAAAAACATTTAACTCTATAGTGAAAGTTATGAAGGAAAATCACATCTGATGTAATCAGAATAGGTTTAACCAAAATAGATATTGAGACACTAAACCAGAAAATCTAGAATATGTCTGTCAACTCAAGATCCTAATTTACATCCAAATAGACTTCATTAGTTTTGAATTTGCCATATTACAATACTTCACTGAAATGTTTCTTAGACCCATTGTGCATACATCTAGAGCTGTCAGAGTTAAAGACAGTCAAATCTTCATGAATCCAAATCACTGTGGCATTAAAAGAGTGGTTTAAATCACAGAAAGGAAAAACAAAACAAAACAGAACAAAACAGAACAAAATTATCCTTTAATGGAAGAGGAAGCAAATAAGATAAATAACTAGATAAAAGGAACTGGTGTTATTGCCTGGTGTGGCCAGGGCTGCAATATCAGACTCTATGGCCTAAAGAATATATGTTTTGTGATTAATAATTGTAGGTTGTTAGCATCTTTATAGTTCATAGAGAACTGCTAGAAAGTTGTAATAGAACACAACGCTCTTTCCATCAAAAGATAGACTAGGGAGTTGCTAGCTAATTAAAATCAAACAAGTACTATATAACTAATGTTTTAATTGTTATATTAGCATTTGAGAAAACTGAGAGAGGGATGTTGACACATTAACTTTTGTCTTACTAATTCCTAGAACATTACCTAGTATATATAAAACTTCTAATATGTGTTTATAAAATGAATCGATGAAATTCCATTTTCAAGTACATGGTGTTCTGAGCTAATGAAGAATCCCTCTTCATAACTATAAATAAAAATAAAAGATAGAAGTGGTTTAAAATACATGAATTGAAAAGACAAAGGGCCTTTTGTATGCTTGTGACTTTTTCTTAGCACTGACACAGAAGATATGATTGCTGGTTTGGATAAGGCAGAAAACTATGCATGAGATACCCACATAAAGTTACCATCCAGGAATACTACAACTAGACAGGATAGTAACACAGACATTTGTCTCTGCTTCAGATGTTGAGTGGTAGAAATATCTCTGTGCTACAGATTAAATTATGTCACCTCAAAATTTATATGTTGAAATTCTAACTCCCAGTACCTCAGATGTAAACTTATTTGGAGATAGGGTCCTTACAGAGGTAATCAAGTTAAAATAAGGTCATTAGGGTGAGCCTTAATACAATGTGACTGGTGTCCTTTTAAGTTAGCTCCCTTATTTTCTCAAGTGCATCTACCGAAAAGTCCTTATCACAGGTTTCAGAGTTCCACTCAACCCTTATTGGGGCCCTAATTTGAACATAAAATACCTGCCAAGCTACATATTCAATTTTTTTTGGATCTCAGCTATTCCTTACAAATAATCCCAGATATGATTTTTAGTGGTCTACACTATGTCTATTAAAGGACTCTTTAAATGCTGCCATAGTGGCTGTAGTGGGTCAAATAGTGACCACAAAAATATATCCAAGTCCTAAACACTGATTCCTGTGAATACAACTTTATATAAAAATAAGGTCTTTGCAGATATAATTAAGTTTAAAATCTCAATATTAGATCATCCTAGATTCAGTGAATCCTAAATTCATTTATGAAGATACTTATGAGAGAGAAATGGTCAAATCCCAGACACCAAAAGGGAACCATCAGGAGATGGACGCAGAGATTGTAGTGATACATCTACAAGTCACAGTATGTTAAGAATTTCTGGCAGCTACTGGAAGCTAGAAGATAAGTATGACATGGATTCTTTCTCAGAACACGCAGAAGTACCCAGCTGTATCAATGCCCTGATTTCAGACTTTTGACCTGCAGAACTGTAAGATAATAAATTTCTATTCTCAGATTATGGTAATTTGTGATGGCAGTCCTATGAAAAGAATAAAGTGCCATTATGGATTCCATGTTTGAGTTGTTAATTGACTGGCCTGAACCTGTCATTATTCTTCATATAAAGGTATTCAAGAAAATAAATAAAAGCTATCCAGCTCTATAGCCCTTCTATTTGCTATTGTGTCCATACTGTTCAAGTGCTAGTGCTACTACATAAATTCAAGTCCAGTTCATAGACGAGGTAGCTCACTATGTGGGTGCAAGCAAATAATTGATTTATACTGCACTACAGCACCACCAAAGGGTAGCTTTATAGGAGAGTGGTAAGGGAAATCTCTCCAATAATCAAATCTTCTCAAATCTTCCATGACTATTATCAATGGAGGGAGAAGTGGCCAGAGATAAAGACTGATAAACACACATTCAGTCGTCAGTGGCATATCTGGTTGGTTAGAGATAACGAAGAAGCAAGGTTGAGAGATCAGAAACAGGCTTCTGGAGTTAAACATTTTAATGGACCTATGGGGGTGGTCATAAATTAGCTGGAGCTTTATTATTTGTGTTAATGCTCACTAGGGAACATCTGCTACAAAGAAGCAGAGGACAACCAGGTGATAGTGATCATACAGTGAAAATCAGCCATAATCTATATTTGGTCACCCCAGCAGTTGAATACTGGTCACATTAATAAAGCAACCTTGATGGCAGCGAAGAAGGTTCTACATGGACCTAACAGTTTGACTTCTCACAAAGTATGATCTGGCTACTACCTCTGCTGGGTGTCTAACCTGTCTGAATGTTGGCAGAGATTAATGCTAAACTCCTGAATTGGTAAAATCCCTCAAGGAAACCAATCAACTCCTTTGTGAAAAAGTTTATTTATATCAGATACCTTCATTATCAGAAGGAGCACTAAGTCTTTCTTTCTGAAATTAACACCAACGTAATATGGAAATTGGCCTTTCCACAAGCATATGAAGAATCTAGAACCCCAGATTCTCTTGAAGTTTCAAAAAAGACAAATGCCTGATTTTGAGTATAATCATCCTATTCCTCCTGTACTTCAACCCAATCTAATACAGGTAAGAATCTTGGTAATTGTATTTCTACAGCTGCTGATGGTTATTACTCCAATTTCCTCAATAATGGAGTTCTTACTGTTTACTGACAAATGAGTGACCCCTTTTCCAAAATTATACACTGAGTCTGCTTTCTAGTTTATTTTCACTATCATCTGTCTTAGTTTAGAATCCTCTAATATTTTCTGTATCTACTTCTGATATATTTTTGAATCTCTGACCTATTTTGAATTTATATTGGTAAAAGTCATGAGCTAGGGTTCAAATTTACTCTTCTTCCAAGATTATTAACCAATTATCATAATACCATTTATTAAATAATCATTCTTTTCTCCAATGATTTGAAATACCAAATTTATTATATACAGTTTTCTCTCACTACCTGAAAGTAGAGCATTCCTATGAAAGTTTTCACAAACCAAAATGGAGTAAATTGAAGAAGCAATCAATTAACACTAATTTATTTGAAAACATTTAAAGCCTTCCTAAACTCATAAATTAATCTACCAAATCATACCAAATACACTTATGTTCAGTTTTACACTAAGCATAACACCCTTATGAGCTCTCCTAGGCTTTTCTGATACCTTAGAAAACATCTTACTAATGGATGCACAAATCAAATTAAGATGAAACACAGATGCTCACAGACACAGCTCAAAGCTATGACAACTTGTTGCTGAGATGCAGAGTGCAGTTCCTGAGGAAGGAGCTTGGGGTGCCACTCTTGATGCTCAGGGTGCACAATGTCACTATTATGGCTTGCTGCAAAACAAATACTAAATAGTATTTTTTCTTTTTTTCGTAAAAGCAAAAATTCTCATTATGAAAACAAAGTGGCAAAAAAAGTTTTTAAAAGTAAGGGAAGCCTGTACGAACTTTTTGTGCTTATATGGGTCTATTTCTAAACTTAGTATTCTGTTTAATTTGATCTGCCTAATTAATGTGTAAGCAGAAAAATATTCTTGAAACATGTTATGATGATATGAAAAATTACATATGAAATTTACTTTTCAGAAAGCAATGGGAAAGACATCAACAAATTAGTGAAGTTAGTAGCTCCAAACTTTTGTGACGCTACAGAAACATAAAAAAAAAAACAAAAAAGAAAACAAGGATTGTTGGAATCAAAGTCATTAGAACTCTGGAAAAGTCAAAGGTTAACAGTAACCAAGAAAATGATGAATCAAGAAAAAGGGAACTTAAAAACTATAGAAAACTTTTGTGACATTTTTATTTGCTCTTGACTCACTCTCTCCCAAGATCAGTTGCAGTCTTGAAAATGGCAGTCTGTGTTTCTAGTGTGGGACTTTGGCCTCTGGTTCCAATGGGAGCAGACTTTATTCATAAATTATTGTGAATATTTGTTCTAACATGTCTGGAGGTCACCATTTCTGTTATGCCTAACATATAACTCACTCAGGCTGAACAAGCAGCAGGTATTGTTCAAAAATATTTTAAGACTAATAAAAACCACACAATAACTTAGGGCAAAAGACAATCTAAAACCTGAAAGAAAAAGTCAGGGAAAGGGTTTATCTTGGGAAATTAAGGCATTCAAAAATACACGTGCATACTGGAGAATTTTGAAAGCCACGTGCATTACCATTTAATGTATCTGTGGGACTTAGAAAATACCTGCAAAGATACTAAACTTTCACTGCTGGCTGATTTAAAAGCTTAGTGCAAGCAGAAAGTGAAGGCTGATGGAGAATTGTAAATAATCTGGTTAAGTGTTAAATGAATGTCATCTCCAGGGCCAATCTGCAAAGAATGAGAGATAATTTTTGTTTTGTTTGATGTTGTTTTCAGCTACTGACATTTAAATTAATCTCAGTCAAAGCACTGGCTAAACACAAAGCTCAGCTTTCAACAAACAAGAATTGCATATACTGGAAGAAGAAAAAGCTTCTGATTTCTAGAATAACCACATTATAACATTTGAATGTTCAGTTTTCAACAAAAATATTATTAAGCATAATACAAAGCATACAAAGATACAGAAAAGTATGGCCCATATAAATAAAAATAAATAAATTGACAAAAACCATCTCCAAGGAAGCTCAGATGTTGGATTTACTAGACTTTACATCAAATGTCTCAAATATGCTCAAAGAGCTAAAGAAAACCATGAAAAATAACTAAAAACAGTAAAATAATATATGAACAAAATTAGAATATCAGTAAAGAGATACAAATTATTAAAAAATAGAATCTGACAGAAGTTCTGGAGCTGAAAAGTACAATAATTGAAATGAAGAAAAAACACACAAGATGTTCAACAATAGAAATAAACAAGAAGAAGGAAGAATCAGTGAACTTAAGGATAGGACAATTAAAATTATCCAGTCTGAGAAGCAGAAAGAAAAAAAATAGTTAGAAAACTGAACAAAGTTTAATGTATCTGTGGGATATCATCAAGCAGACCAACACATGCATGTATGAGTCCAAGAAAAATAAGCGAGAAAAGAGCAGAAAGAACATTTGAAGAAATAATGGCCAAAAGCTTCTCAAATTTTATGAAAGACTTCTATCTATGCATTTTAGAGTTCAATGAACTTTCTGCAGGAAAATCTCAAAAGATCTTCAGAAGAAACATATTACAGTCAAATTGCCGAAAGACAAACAGTGAAAATCTTGAAAGCAGCAAAAGAAAACTGACTCATTATATACAAGGGGTCCTTAAGATTAACAGTTGTTTTCTTATTAGAGACCCTGGAAGCCAAAAAGCAGTGAGGTGACATATTTAAAGACCCAAAAGAAAATTTAAAAAATAGGCAGCCAAATTTTTTTTATCAGGAAAAAACTATCCTTCAGAAATGAAGACAACAATGGGACATTCTCAGATTAACACAAGCTAAGAGAGTTTGTTGATCATATATCTTCCCTAAAAAAAATTGCCAAAGACAATCCTCAGACTAAAACAAAAGACAATAGGCAGTGACTAAAAGCCACTTGGGGAAATAAGGGGCACTAATAAGAGAACTATATAGCTCAATATATAAAAGCCAGTATTACTGTACTCTTAGTTTGTGAGTCTTGTTTTTTAAACATAAATTGCATCAAACAATAATCATTATTGAAAATGTAAAGTATAATCTGTGATAATTACAATATAAAGGAAGAGCAATAGAGATGTATAGAGGAGTGTTTGTACACTATTGAAACAAAGTTGATATTATTCAAAATAGGTAGTTATAAGTGTAAGAAGTTAAATATAATCTCTAATTAACCAGTAAATAAGTAACTAGAAAGTATACAAAAAAAGCAAAGAAAAAAGTCAAATTACATACTGCAAAAAAATAAGCTAAATATAAAAAGGCACTCATGGAGAAATTGAGGGGATAAAAGCATAGAAGATATACAGAAAAAATAGCTAAATGACAGAAGTAATTTTTTTCTTATTAGTAATTACATTAAATGTAAACAGATTAAAATCTTCAAATAGAAAGTAGAGATTGGCAGAATGAATTAAAAAAGATGATTCATCTATATGTTGTCTATAAGAGACTCACTGGAGATAGAAAGACACAAAGAGGTTAAAAGTAAAAGGACATACAAGACATTCTGTGAAAATAATAACCAAAAGAGAGCTGGGATGGGCTATATTATTATCAAACAATATAGATTTTAAATGAAAAAAAGGTTACAAGTGACAAAGATGAATAATTTATATTGATAAAAGGTTTAATATATCAAGAGGATACAGATAAACAGATATTCACCTAAGAACAAAGCCCCAATTTACAAAGCTAAAATCGACATAATTAAAGACAGAAACATAGTTTTACATTAACAATTGCATACTTCAATAATCTACATTCAGTAATAAATAGAGCTTATATGCAGAAAATAAATACAGTATAAAATAACTTAGAAAACACATTAGAATTAACAGATATATATGGGACACTCTATTCAAGAAGTGAAGAATAATTATTTTTCACAAGTGTACAAGGACTATTAGACCATATACTAGGCAACAAGAGAATCCTTAATGAAGGCTTTTTAAGAAATTGACACCATACAAATTATCTTCTCCAGTAGAATAAAACTATAAATCAATAACAAAAGGAAACATAGAAACCTCATAAATATGTGGTAGTTAAAAATCACAGCCTAATCAAAAAAAATAAAAATAGAACTACCATATGATCTAGTAATTCCACTTCTAAATATTTATCCAGGAAAAATGAAAACATTAACTTGAAAAGACATATGTACCGCCATGTTTACTGCAGCATTATTTACAATAGCCAAGATATGCAAACAACCTAAGTGTTCATTGATAGATCGATGGTAAAGAAAATGTGGAATATATGTATATACATACAGATACACACACACAATGGAATATTATTCAGACATAAAAAGATAGAAATCTTACCATGTGCAACAACATAGATGGATCTCAAGGCCATTATATTAAGTGAAATAAGACATACAGAAAGTCTAATACTGTATGACCTCACTTGATGTTGAACCTAAAAAACAAAGCAAACAATACAAGCTCCTAGATACAGAGAACAGATTGGTGGTTGGCACAGCAGTGGAAAATGTGAAAAATGTGTGAATGAGATCTCTCTGTCCCTCTCCCTCTCCCTCTCTTTCTCTCTCTCTCTCTCATCTGTTTATCTATCTACCATCGAGAGAGAGAGAGAGAGAGAGAGAGAGAGAGAGAGAGAGAAACAGAGAGACAGAGAGACAGAGAGACAGAGAGACAGAGGTAAAATCACTAGAATTCCTATCTCATAGAGGTTTTGTAAAAAAAGTGGAAGCATTTTAATTAACATTTAGAAATAAAAAAGGATTATAAGAATACTTTGAATAACTATTTGCCAACAAATCAGATAACCTAGATGAAATGAACAACTTTCTAGAAACCACATTTACCAAGACTGAATTATGAAAGAATAGAAAATCTGAATAGGTATAGAACAAATAAGAAGAATGGATTAGTAATTCAAAACCTTTCAACAAAGAAAAGCCCATGACCAGATGGCTTTACTGGTAAATTTTGCCAAATCTTCAAAGAATAGTTAACACCAATACTTCTGAAACTCTTCTAAAATATTGAAGAGGATAGAGCACTTCTTAACCCATTCTAAAATACAAGCATTACTTTGATACTTAAGCCTGACAAAAAATACACAAGAATAGAAAACTGAAAACAATATTCTTTAAGAATATACATGCAAAATCTTCCACAAAATAATAAGAAACCAAATGCATTAGCATATTATAAGGATGATGCACAATGACTAAGTGAGATTTATTTCAGCAACATAAGAGTAGTCCAACATACAAAAAATCCATAAATGTAAAAAACCACATGAATAAAATGAAAGGGTAATCCTGGATGATCACATCAACTTTCACAAAGAAAAGTATTTGACAAAACTCTACACCCTTTCATGACATAAATAAATAAATAAATAAATAAATAAATAAATAAATAAATAAATAAAATAGTAATAGAGTTTTTCAACTTGATAAAGGTCAGATATAAAAATTCTTCGGCTAACATCACAATCAATATTAAAATACTAAAAACGTTTTTTTTCTATGATAAATAACAAGAAAAGTATGCTTTCTTTCATCACTTACATTCTAATCAATAGTACTGAAAGTTCTACCCAGAACAATTATTAAAGAATAAGAAATAAAAGGCGTCCAAATTTAAAAGGAAGAAGTTAAAATATATTATTTGAAGATGGAATGATGATAGGTATAGAAAATCCTAAAGAATACACAAGCAAGTGTTAGAGATAATAAATAAATTCAGCAATATTGCAGGTTAAAAACCAACATGAAGTGATGTCAGAAACATTAAGACTATTTACTATATGGTCTTTTACAGAAAACGTTTACTGACTGCTGATCTAAATAGCATAAATTACAAAATAATGGTGATGATATAGATAATATAATGACAATGATAATAGCGATGACAAGTCACATAAGAGGTAATAAAATAAGTAAAACTTAATTCTTAGCCATCAATAATATCTTGAATGCAAAAGGTTATCAGAGTTAGTGTAATTTAAGATCCTTATATTGACAGAAAGATATATTATTTAAAATTCAATTTTATTAAGTCAAGGATGTATACTACCATTAAAAGTGAAATTATTAAATAGAAAACATAACTTTGACAATGCTAAAGGGGATAAAAGCAATACAAATTTTAAAATACTCAAAAAACCCTCATAAAAAATTTTTGTAAAAAAAAGCATGTAAAAAACTGGTGAAGAGAAAATAGAAAATAATATGATAGAAATAAATTGAAATATATAATCATAAGATCAAAAAATGAACTAAACTTACCAGTTAAAATACGAACATTGTGTAAATTGTATTAAAAAAAAACAGAGTGATGTCAGATTCATGGAGGAATGAGAGACAACTCTAAATCTCTCCCCTTGAAACAAAAATAAACTAAACATCTAAAACTCAACAAAATACCACCAACCTGCATACCAGCATGTCTGAGAGGGGAATCTGCACATAAGAACTAACACAGGTCGGAACCCCAAGAGTCACGTGGTAGACTGGGAGAAACAAAGAAGCTGACTTCCACAGCTGTAGCTCCCCCCAAGAGGAGGAGGCAATGGGGGAGAATGTGTGACGAGTTCCCTGAACAACACTGCCTGAGAGAGCTATGAGCTCCACAATGTGGCAGTGCCCAGGGATGAGGGCAGAAAGAAGAGAAGTAAGGATGGCAGAGAAACAACAGTTGATTATTATCAGCTGAGGTTGCAAAACACATGGCTGAGCTGCAGCCCCCGTCCCTCAACCCAAAGGGCCCTTCTCACATACCGTCCAAGCCCGAACATCATAGAACCCCAGGGAACTCTGAGCAAACTCCACAGAAACTGTTGTTAATCTAGACAGAGACTGAGACTGAGGGTAGCATGTGTGATTAAACATCTATGAGAGAAAAAAAAAGCATTATTAAGGCTTTATATAAAGCAGAGATCTAAGAGGCTTAGACGTCACCTACTGGAAACCAAAAGAAAAATGCCTTCTTTGCAGCAAGCAAAAGAGAGAGCTTTATATAATAAACCTTGTTTCTGGGGGCCAGGAAGCAAAATGTACTTCCATTAGTGCCCAGGCTGAGAATTAGTCTATTAAACACCATGAACATCCAAGGTGACAAAGGTATTTCAGAAAGAAAAAGAAAAATCTCCAGAAAATAAGCTTATAGGCATAGAAATTTGCAACTTAAATAAAAGGGAATTCAGAATGGTACTTCTGAAAAAACTCACTGAGATCCGAAACAATTCATATCAACAATTTCAGGAATTGAAAAAGCAGCTAGATGAGCAGAATAATTTCTTTAGCAGGGAGACTGAAACCCACAAAAAGAACAAATAGAACATCTGGAGATGAAGAACACACAGAAAGAGATGAAAAATGAAATAACAAGTTTGGGAAATAGAACTGAATAAATAGAGGAAAGGACCAGTGATATCGAAGAACACAAATCTAGAAATAAATTAGAAGAAAGAAGAGAGAAACTGAAAAATAAAAAAAATAATGTAAGAGAAATTCAAGAACTAGCTGATACCATCAGGAGAGGAAACATAAGAATAATGGGCATTATTGAAAACAACAAAAGGAGCAGGGGTTAGAAAGCATTTTCAGAAAATAGTTGATGAGAATTTACCAAATCTAAGGAATGAGCTGGAGCTTGGAATTCAATAAGTCAACAGAACATCCAATTATCTCAACCTGAAAACACCTTTTCAAAGACACATCATATTAAAATTATCACAAATCAATGACAAAGAAAGAATTCTCAGGGCAGCCAGGGAAAAGAAGATGGTAACCTATAAAGAAAAATCCATTAGATTATCCTCAGACTTCTCAGCACAAACTTTACAAGCCAGAAAGGAATGGAATCACATACTCAAAATATTAAGTAAAAGGAACTACCGGCCTAGAATACTATGTCTAGCTAAGCTCTCCTTTAGTTATAAAAGAGAAATAAAGACCTTTTCAGACATAGAAAAATTGAGAAAATTTTCCATTATGAGATCTGTATTACAGGAAATACTGAAAGGGGACAGTTCACCTAAAATAAAATGACAAAAAAAAATATATATATATATATATATAAACATATTATATAATATTATATAATTAATATAAATATAAATAATATCATATCTTATAAATAATATTATATTATAATATTATATATAAATAATATTATAGAAATATATATGTATTATATATGTATAAAATGACAAATATATATCTGACAATATATAAAATGACAAATAGATAAATATAGATATAGATATAGATAGATACAGATATAGATATGGAGTAAGGCGACTAGCAGACAGATAGAAGCAGAGGAGTGCAACAATTACTAAGAACAGGACAATATAAGCTGTAACAATAAGAAGAGATTGGATATAGCAAGATACTAATGAATGTTCAGCAGACACAGGGACAAATTAAGACAACAATGACAGAAAAAGAGAGAATTCAAAGATCCAAATTTTCAAATGGAAATGGAGATAAGGCTCATGAGGAAGAAAATGGACTACTGTGTGTGTGTGTGTGTGTGTGTATACATATATGTATATATATATGTGTATATGTATACACATATATATGTATATATACATACACATATATATATACATATATATGTGTGTGTGTGTGTATATATATATATATATATATATATATATAAACTGTCCTCTACATATTTGTAATGGTAACCACATGTCAAAGATTCAGAACTGTAGTATGTAACATAAAACAAGAAAGGTCAGTGGGAAAACCTAGAAAAACCACCACCACCACCACCACCACCACCACCAACAACAACAACAACAATAAAACAGACACACAAGGACAAGGAAGCAATGGAAACATCAAGCTACCAGAAAGCAAAATGTAAAAAGATTACAGGAAAACCTCATATTTCAATAATCACCCTACATATAAATGGACTGAACTCACCAATAAAAAGGTACAGAATTGCAAATTGGATCAAAAATCAAAGACCAACCATATGCTGCCTCCAGGAGACACATCTCATTTCTAAAGACAAATATAGACTCAAAGTGAAAAGGCAGAAAATGATATTTAAAGCAAATGGCATTCAGAGAAAAGTGGGAGTAGTGGTACTAATATCGGATGAAACAGACTATAAAAAAAAGATAAAAAAATACTGAGGGACACTTCATAATGATAAAGGGAATCATGTGAAGAAGACATAACACTTATTAATGCCTATGTTCCCAATCAAGGAGCCCTCAAATATTTAAAGCAGTGAATTACAGAACTAAAGAGAGAAACAGTCCAAACAATTATCGTAGTAGAAAACCTAAATAGCCCTCTGTCAGTTATGGAGAGATCATCCAAAGAAAAAATGAATAAGGAAATAACATCCTTAAATGATACATTAGACTTACTGGACATAATTGAGATATATGAAGACTTTCATCCCAAAACATTTGCTTTCACATTTTTCTCTAGTGCACATGGAATATTCTGAAGGATCGACCACATACTAGGACAAAGGGATAGCGTCAACAAATGTAAAATGTTGAAATCATGCCAATGGTATTCTCTGACCATAATGCTTTGAAGATGGAGATCAACTGTAAAAGAAAAATACATGGAGATTAAACATGTTATTGAAGAATGACTGGGTCAGAAAAAAAATGAAAAGAGAGATCAAGAGATACATAGAAATGATTGAAAATGATAGTACAATGTATAAAAACTTTCGAGAAAAGGCAAAAGTAGTCATAAGAGGAAAGTTCATATCATTACAGGTCTATCTCAAAAAAACAAGAATAAGATCAAATAAACAACCTAACACTTCATCTTTAAAAAATTAGAAAAGAAAAATGAACCCTAAAGTCAGCAGAAGGAAAGAAAAAATCAAATTTGAGCAGAATTAAATAAAATGGAAAACAAAATATCAATAAAAATATAAATGCAATGAAAAGCTGGTTCTTTGAGAAAATTAATAAAATTGACAAACCCCTGGCTAGACTCACTAAAGAAAAAAGAGAAAGAACACAAATAAATGAAATCAGGGATGAAAGAGGGGAAATAACGACAGATACAGCAGAAATACAAAGGATCATACAAGAATACTATGAAAAAGTATATAACACCAAATTTAATAACCTAAAAGAAATGGACTAATAGTTAGGAAAATACAACCTTTCTATACTGAATCAAGAATAACTGGAAAATCTCAGTAGACTGATCAACAGTATGAAAATTGAAACAATCATCAAAAATCCACTAAAAATTAAAAGTCTAGGACCAGATGGCTTCACCAGTGAATTTGACTAAACATTCAAATATTTAATACCTATTACCCTCCCACTCTTTCAAAAAATTTAAGAGGAGGAACTGCATCTCAACTCATTTTATGAAGACAATATTACTCTGATAACAAAAACTGGTAAAGATAAAACACACACACACAACTACAGACCAGTATCTCTCATAAACATGGATACAAAATTTCTAAATTAGCTACTAGCAAACCGAATACAGCAACATATTAAAAAGGTTATACACCATGATCATGAAGGTTTTATCCCAGGGGCACAGAGATGGTTCAATATATGCAAATTGATTAATGTGATACACCATATAAACAAATTAAAAAATAAGAATCACGTGATCATATCAATAAATGACAAAAAAGTCTTTAACAAGATACAACATCTATTTCTGATCAAAACACTTAACAAAATCAGTACAGAAGAAAAGTACCTTAACATAATAAAGGCCATATATGGCAAACCTTCAGCCAACATTATACTTAATGTTATACTTAATGGTGAAAAACTAAAAACTTTCCCTTTAAGATCAGGAACAAGGCAAGGCTTTCCACCATCGCCACTGTTACTCAATATAACATTGGAGGTCCTAGCGAGTGAAATTAGACAAGAGAAAGATATAAAAGGCATACAAATAGAAAACAAAAAAGTCAAACTGTCACTATTTTTGGATGACATGATTCTCTATATAGAAATCCCTAAAGACTCCACAAGAATGCTACTAGAAACAGTAAGCAAATACAGTAATGTTTCTGGATACAAAAATCAATGTTCAAAAATTCATAGCATTCCTATACTCTAATAATGAATTGTCAGAAAAAAGGTGGAAAAATAATTCCTTTTGCAATTGCACCAAAAGTATAAAATACTTAGGAATAAATTTAATGAAACATGTGAAGGAGCTATATAATCAACTATAAGACTCTATTAAAAGAAATAGAAGATACAAAGAAATGGAAAGATATCTCACATTCTTGAATTGGAAGAGTCAATACAGTTAAAATGACCATATTACCTAAGGCATTATACAGATTTAATGCAATCCCCATCAAAATCTCACTGGCGTTTTTTAAAGAAATAGAACAAAAAATCATCAGAATTATATGGCAGCACAAAAGACACTGAATTGCCGAAGCCATCCTGAGAAAAATGAATGAGGCTGGAGGCATCGCTCTGCCCAACTTCAAGTTATACTACAAAGTGACAGTAATCAAATGGCATAGCATTGGCAGAAAATCAGACATATAGACCAGTGGAATAGAACTGAGAGTTCAGAAATATACTCTTGTTTATATAAGCACATAATTTTCAACAAAAAAGCCAAAACATACAGTGGAGAAAGGAAAGTCTCTTCAATAAATGGTGCTGCAAAAATTAGAAAGCTACCTGCAAAAGAATGAAAATAGATTGTTCTATCACCACACATCAAAATTAACTCAAAATGGATTAGAGACCTGAATATAAAACTTGAAAGAATAAAATGCTAGAATAGGACATAAGAACAATAGACCTTGAATTTAAAGAGGATTTTATAAATTTGACCTCAAAGGCAAGGAAAGTAAAAGTAAAAATAAATGAATTAGACTACAAGAAACTAAAATCTTCTGCACAACAAAAGAAATCATCAACAAGGTAAAGTGAAAACTATCATATGGAAAAATATATTTGCAAGTAATGCCTCCCATAGAGGCTTAATATCCAACATATACAAAGAATTCATACATCTCAATAACATCAAAATACAATCCAAGAAAAAAAATGAGCAGAGATCCTGAACAGACACTTTTCCTTAGAGGACATACAAATGGCAACTAACATATGAAAAAATGCTCAGCATTGCTAGCTATTAGGGAAATGCAAATCAAAACCACAATGAGATATCATCTCTCACTTGTTAAAATAACTGCTATAAACAGGATAAGTAGTAACAAATGTTGGATAAGATACAGAGAAAAAGGACCCCTCATACAGTGCTGGTGGGACTAAAACCTGTACAGCTGCTATGAAAAAACAGTATTGAAGTTCCTCAAAAAACTGAGAATTGATCTATCATAAGATCCAACACTTCTCTACTGGGTATTTACCCCAAAGACTTGAAAACTCATATCTGAAAAGATATCTGCACACCGATGTTCATAGCAACATTATTCACAGTGGCCAGGTTATGGAAGCAACCATTGTATCCTGTGATAGAAGATTGGATAAAGAAGCTGTAGTACATATATACCATAGAATATTACTCAGCCATAAGAAGGGCTGAAATACTGCCTTTTGTGACAACACAGAAAGACCTTGAGATAATCATGCTAAGCGAAATAAGCCAGACAGAAAAAGTGAAAAACCACATGATATCACATATGTGGAATATTAACCTAAAAGCAAAAAATGAACAGGACAAACAAACAGAGACTCAGGGACTTGAACAATAGACTAGTTACTAGAAGTTAGGAGGGTTGCAAGAGGATGGAGATAGATGGAGTAAAAGGGGTTAAATATGTGGTGACAGAATGAAATCTAACTATGGGTAGTGAAAGCACAAAGTAAATATATATATATGCCATCCTGTTAAAGTGTACAGCTGAAACTTATTAGATTTCATTAACCAATGTCACCATAAAAATTAATTTAAAAAATAACTTTTCCATATTTATAGCTGTTTCTAGTGTGAAAATAGAACAGTTCTATTGGTAAGATCAATTTTATTATGACTATTTTTCTTAGCTTGATAACATTAAAAATTCATCTATCTAACATCCTTTATTTTGATTTCATTCTCACCAAGTAACTTTCTGACTATACCTTGGGTTCCTTATAAGAGCCTACATAGAGGAAATATGCTGGTCATGAATATTTTAAGTATTTCAGCAACTGTGATTTTTTTCATCACTGTGAACTAATAAATAGCCGTTATATTTTTTTGTTATGATTTGGTTAAATACAAGTGCTCTCTTGAGAGAATGGTCTTCTTGAAGTGTGTTACTAACATCTGGTTTCTGAAGGCAAGACTGTGGACCATTTGTATTTCTGCCAATGACTTACTTTTGCTATTTTGAAATCTTGCACTCTAATTCCCAATGTGTTTAGGAATACTTAGAAGAATATGGGTTGCTAGACTGGGGGAAGCAATCCTACACCAGACCTGTTTCTTGGCAGGGCCTTGGGGCAGAAACTTGGTAAAGACCATGCAGAAGCTTATTTCCTTATTGTGTGGAGAAAGAACCTACCTGATTGCACAGCAAATAAACAGACCCAACCTATTATTTTATTTTATTTTTTTTGCCACTGAATGCTGTTTGGAATTCTGGCAAATGATAAATAAAAGTATTTATCACTTTACCTTGTTGATGATTCTCCATACCATACAAAGAGTATTTCTATAGTCAAAAGCTCCTTTTAAAGCTATTATACTGTCCATGACAAAACATCATAATTACATATATTTTGATCTGTTCTTTATTTTTCTATAATGCTAAATATTGATTACTTGATATAAATACTAGTATTCATACTCTATTACGTGTTTATACCAGTTTTGTCCATTTACAATTATTTTGTCAGATAGTTTGTCTGTGACATTCTAGTACCAATATATTAGTTAAAATACCTTTCAGATGGATGTTTCTCAGTATTCTGTGGGTGTTCAGGAGAAAAAAGAAAAACAGGCAATCAGTTTCTTTTGTATAATCACCTCACTTTTAGACAGTTCTGTCTGTTAGAATTCATTCTTATGGATGAAAATGCTCATTCCACAATATCCAAAATAATTCCTTTTCTTCCTTGTCGCCCCAAAAATGAAAAGTTGAGTT
This sequence comes from Macroglossus sobrinus, assembly GCA_004027375.1. Lineage (NCBI taxonomy): Eukaryota > Metazoa > Chordata > Mammalia > Chiroptera > Pteropodidae > Macroglossus > Macroglossus sobrinus. The sequence goes on along the minus strand of PVKZ01001079.1, from coordinate 146,372 downwards.
TCAAACCCAAACTTTGATGTTAAATACATGTATTTAAGAAATATAATAACCTATTTTTTCATAAAACAGATTGTATGGTGATTATAACAAGAACAAAAAGCTTTTGAATATCCAAAGGCATTTTTAAAAATCAGTTTTGATTGTTTGAAAATATGTGTATCATCACCTATTGATTTAATTTATCCTATGCATGTGGCACATAGTTTACAAGAAAAGTAAAAATGCTTGCAAAATCATGCTTTCGTTTTATTTTATAAACCTGATTGTTCAAAAATTAGAGACATAGTTGACAAACCAGGAAGGACATTTTACTTTCTTCATAATTATGTGAGAGAGTCTAAGAATTTAGCTATATTTCTTCTACTTATACTATACACAGAGGAGATGTATCACATATTCTTTATTCTTTGCCTGTCCTTTGCCCTTCCCACTTTGTTTCTGTGGGATTTCTAATGACACTCTAATAACAATAACAGCTGCAGTGGTGGCGGCAGCAAGATCAACTATCATTTATATATTGACTACATAATATGCACTTAACATTTTGCTAAGCCCTTCAAAGTAATTAATTTGCTATCTCTCTCGTCAATTCTCTGGGGCAGGTTCCAGTATTTTCTCAGTTTTATAGATGAAGAAATGATGAATAAGACAGGTTAAGAAACTTGTTTAAGGTCACATAGCTGATAAATTGTTGCTCTTAGATTTAAACCCAGGTCCATCTGATTCTAGAAGTTATGCCCTTTAAAACTATATAATTCATCCCATGGAAGTGATATTAGTGATTTTACTTTGCTTTCTAGAAGATTGTAAATGCTATGTGATTGAAAGATCTGTAATCTCAATATTTATATGTGCTTATCACTTAAGATATATGGAACTATAACAACAACAATAACAACAACAATGAACAACAACAGCAACACTGAGAGTTGTGTACAGCTTTAGTAGGAATCCTTAAAGCAAGGGAACACCCAGCTTATCAGCCATACTAGTTGAATTATCAATTGGATGGTATATGTCATGGTCAGATCACTGAAATATTTATAAAAATCACATTTTAGTAGAAGATTTTAAATCATTCATTAAGAAATATGCATGTTTTATTATTTGTAAAATTTATATTAGGGTTTATTTATTACAAGGAATCCTCATAATCTATAAACCATTAAAACCAGGAACATGTATTTTCTACATAGAATATACTTTGGAACTGTGACTGAGAAATCAGGGGTAGAAATAAGCTCTACTTACATTGCCATCAGGTATTAAAAGGCAACATAAAGTTAAGGAAAACACTCAAAAATAGGACCTAGGTTTTCTTTTTTTTCTTCTTTTTTCCTTTTTATTTTGATGTTAAATTTACTCCCAGGCCATAAGTTTTTGTTTCTTTCGTTTTTTTTTTTTCCTTTAGGATATCTTCTTCTGTGCAAGCTCCTCTTCTGGTTTAGAAACAATCTGTTCTTCCTCAGTAAGGACCATCTCAGTGTGTCAGGGGGAGCTCATGTAGGGAGTTAATCTGACCACGAGCTCTGTAAGTTCTGTGCTGCATCTTGGGAACTTTATTTACCTGGATGTACTCAATGACCAGAGAGGCTACTCTAAACCCTTGAGTTCAGCACTACTCTCTGCATTTGTAAGCATGTGCAGCAAAAATTCACAACTCTTTTTGGGCAACTGACCCTGTGTCTAGCCTCACTGTTTGGCCTTGGCACACCTACCAACTCCACCATTGTAATAATCATTGTAACAATGGTGGAGTTGGCACACATTGCTTCTGTAAAGTGACATCCTTCAGGTACTTGGTGGCTTTTCAGATATGCATACCCTTAATGTCCTGGGCAGTTTTATGAGTGTTCTTAAAGTGAACATGAAGATTTGAACATCTTGATGTACATGATTTTGTGGGTTTTTCTGAGTCAAGTGAGTAGCAAACCATTTTCAGAAGTCACCTCAGGTAGCTTATGGGAAGAGTAGGACCTATGTTTTCTTAATGCTTATTTGAATGTAACCAGCTGTATACTTTGGACGAATCACTTATCTTTTGTGAGTCTTCAATCTTTTAGCCATCAAATAGGGGCATTGATATAGTATGCTTTCTCTGCCCTTCTCTGTCCTTACTTGCCTAAAATCCCTATCACTGGGATATCTAAGGAGCTGCTGTTAGGAATCATAGATGAGTGAGAATGCTTATCCTTCAAGTTCTCACTTGGTCCACTCTAATATTTACCAGGAGCTAGAATACTTAGTTTATATGAAAACACAAATGACTTTGTAAACAAATATTTAATTATCCTCAGCCAGAAAATAAATGTTTTTATGACAAGAGTATAATCATCAAGGGACACAATTAAATTAATGGAAAATAAGAAAATCTAGTCAGGAATTTCTCGCCAACTCTCCTGGGTGCAGGCAATGGGCTTATGAAAAACTCAAAAGCAATAAAAAAATCCCACCTGACATTTAGTTCAGACTTTATTAGTGAATATATTTCATTTAGGATAGTCACATGTAAATTCCAGACTGTGATTTTCTTCTTACTGTCAATGAATTCTGGTTATTGCCCAATTTATCATTAGCAGCTGTAATAAAGTCAGCACTAGAGTCTTCAGTAGATGGTGAATTCACTCTCTCATGTGAACTGGCATCATGGACCTAGCCAAATTATATACTGAGACACACAGTTGGTATCTTGGACCTGCTCTGCCAACAGATTTTTCCACTTAAACAGAAATATTTAATTATTGATAGTCCTCAAATTAATTTGTTAAAAAGCAACCGAAACTCTTAGAAATGGCACAATAATAGGGTTTGCTCTCTTTTCTCTGCTAGTAAAAACTCATGTCCTGCATTCTGCCTGTCTTGTTTACAATTTTGCCATTAATCATCTGCTTAGACAATACTTTCACATAGAGCTATTGCAAATACTTCCACATAAAAAGATTCTGGGGAACAGCTGACTAGGCTTTCGTGAAGGTAGAAACCTTTATATTGTGGTGTTGAACTACTTAAAGATGAAAACATTAGATTTTGAAATCTTAAAGTTCTAAAATGGACTTCCTTAATTCAAGAGATAAAAACATGACTCAAATTCTATTTGAGTATCACAGTCTTGTCTCCTTTAATGTAACATACTTTTGTTTTAGACTCGGCATGTGTCTATTTGTATAGGTATTAAAATGTGTATATAACTCAGTATGATACACTAAAATTAGATTAATTTTAGATAAATCATAAAATATATTATGTTGATTTAAACTTTACCATATACCTTAATCTTGAAAAAATTCACTTTAGTATTAGAAATTTTTTTCTTATTATTTGCCATATTTTTTTGAAGTAATTACTGAACTATATATGCAAAGACAATGTATATTAATGACATATTACTGTTAATATCACTCTTATCAATATACTTTCCAGAACTCTAGTAAGGTATTTAATTACAATACTTCCATATTATGATTCAAAGCACCTAACACAAATCAACTGCTACAGTTTTCAGAGCTAAAGACTGTCATGAAGGATGATGGGGACATATGTCTCTTTGAATTAACTTTCTTGGGATTTTGATATTTGCCTTGGAATATTACCCCCCAATGTCACTGATCTGTATAAAGCTAATTATATGCCACTATTAAAGCAGATTCCAAAATTCATTGACAGTTGGAAAGGCCTAATGACCAGCTGGATGAGAAAGTTTCATGTTATCAAAATGATAACTTTGCCAGGATTTTTACATGCCATTTATTTGCCACAAACATGAATACCTAAGTCTTGTTTTAAAATAAAGTTATCCTATTCAGTAATCACAGTTGGAATATAAAAGAACTGCAAAAGCTAAGTGGTATATTCCATATTTTGAGACTGTAATCTTCCGCTACCTAAGTAAATGTTAAATTAATAAACTTTAATTTTGTACCCAAATTAGTAAAAATGTAATCTATATAAATAAGAAAAGACATCCTCTAATGTAGTCAATGTCTATGAAACATCAAAAAATAAGTTCATTATTCAGGGAGTAAAATCAAATCAATTACATAATGTCCTTTATTATTTCCTATCCCAAATTGTTTGAGGACATATTTCACTTTACAACTAATTGGATCAACAAAATAATGATCCCATTCATCAAGTGCTTTTTATCTTAAGTATTTCTCAGACATTATCTCATTTGCTCCTCATAACAATTCTATGACATAAAGTTCCCAATACAAGATTGTTTCTATTGATATCAGAATGTGTTTAATTAAGCAAAAAAATAACCATTTAATACCTTCTCTTTTCTCCTCAATTATTAAACTTTTATCACTAATCTCCGATAATCTCATCACATTCTGTTCCCATATAATAGCAGCAGCAGCAACAATAATAGCTGGCATGTATTTAGAACTTACTATGTGCCAACCATTACTTTTATACACTTCACCCATTTCAACCTATTTAATATTCCAGACAACCCTTATAACTATGTGCTATTTTTATCTCTACATTTTATTTTATTGAGATATAACTGATATATAACATTGTATAAGTTTACAGTATACAACATAATAATTTGATATGTATATATATTGTGAATTGATGACCACAATGAGTTTAGTTAAACATCCATCACCTCAGATAGTTACCAAGATTTTTTTCCGTGTGAGAACTTTTAAGATATACTCTCTTAGAGATTTTCAAATATACAAAACATTATTGTTAACTATAGTCACCATGCTGTACATTGCATCCCCAGGACTTATTCATCTTATAATTAGCAGCTTGTAACTTTTGACCCCTTCACTCAATTTCCCCCAACCCGCACTCCCTGCCTTTGGCAATTACCATCCTGATTTCTGTTTCTATGTATTTGTTTGTTTGTTTGTTTGTTTTTTTAGATACCACATATCATTCCAGTTTTAGAGAAGAGAAAATGAAAGCATTTGTTCAAGGTCCCAAACAAAAAAAACAAGTGGCAAACACAAGATCTGAACCCAGGAAGTCTGGAACACAGGATTTGAACCCAGTAAGTCTGTCTCCAGAGACTGACTCTAAATTCCATACTCTACTGCCTTGATGCTCTTATAAAGAAAGTGTCCCCTAGGAGTACTTCCTACTTTCACAAAGACTTTACTCCTGTAATTATGTACTTCCTCTACTAAATGACCAGTTTATTCCTCTCTGCTGAACCAACCCGTCTCTTAAATAAATCTCATTATCATCTATCTTAAAAATATAACAATCAAAAACCCTTTCATTTTTCTATTCTCCTTCCATAATAATTATCCAAATACTTGTCTCTACTCACTAACTCAACTTCTTGATCTTCATTTATTTTTCAAACCACAATATTGTTATACTCTTCAAAATACCGTCAATCATCACTTAACATTATCGATAGGTCCTGCAACTTGAAGTGAAATAACGTATAACAAGAACAAATAACATTGATTGAAGGCCTGCTATACTCAGTAACTCAACTCCTTTGTCTTGAAAAAGCTCTCACCAAAGACATCAATGACTTACACTTTGCCCAAACCAGTGGTGAAATCTCAGATCTAATTTTATTGACTCATCAGTAGCACTTAACAGGATGACAAGACTTTTCTTGAAGTAACATCTAAGTTTACCAATTCACTAGACACTTTTTCTAAATCTCCTTTGTTTGGTCTTCCTTCTGACTAAGACTTTTAGAAATTAGAATGCACCGGGACTCTTTCTTTTCCCATTCTTTGTGCACTCTCTCCCTGAGCTATCTCTTTCACCATAAGTTCAAATCTATATATTGATACCTCTCAAATCTGTAACTCCAGCCTGGACTGCTCTTCTGAACTTCAGAAATCATATAATGTATACAACTTCCTACACTAACTAGAAAGTCTAATAGACCTCTCAACATTATTAGAGCCCAAATAGGACTACAGAGTTGTACTTTTAAATTTGCTACCATCCAAGCCTTCTCTTTTTTAAGTAAACACCCAGTTGTTGAGACTGAAAACAAAATGTAGGCATCATCTTCAATTTTTCTCTTTCATTCAAATTTCAGGTCTCATTTATCAGTAAGTCCTATCTTATCTCCAAGGATTTTGATATTTGCCTTGGAATATTACCCTATTTCTATTTCTTAAAATATTTCTATTGTCAAAATGTTTCAAATTCATTTCCACTGGATTTGAAAAGCCCAGTTGTAGTCACTATCATCTCTCAACTGAAGTATTGCAATATTTTCCTAATTTGTCTCTCTGTTTCTATTCATTTATGCCTACAACTGTTCTCTTTATAGCACCTACAGTAATCTTTTGAAAATATCAATCTGATAATCATGCTTCACAACTTAAAATCTTCCACTGTCTCTCCATCAAACCTAAAATAAAATCCAGATCCCTTATCATGGATTACAAAGTCCTATATAATGTAGCATCTTTCTATTTCTATACTCTTAGGTTTTTTCATTCTCTACCTCAATAATTATGTTCCAGTCAGACTAAATCTTGTTACACAGTAAATTTACTTCTGTTTCAGGGACTTCGAAATAGATAGGTGAGAGAGAAGGAAGAAGAGAGAGAGAATTTTAAAAATTGTAATCGGATAACTTTTATCAACAATATTTGAAGAGTTGACTTTTTCTCGTTTGAAATCTAAAGTCAAATGTTATATCCTCAGAAAGCCTTTCCTGAACTACTCCAGATAAACTGGTCACCTGGTCAACCTCCCTCAAAGTTAGCTAGTTTTTCTTATTCTTATTATTTATCTGTACTAGGAATCTTCTAATTTATTTGCATTTCACTGTCTATCTTCTCCATTGGACTGTAAGTTCCTTGAGGACAGGGACCCTGTCGATCTTGGCTCTTTAGCACCTAGAAAGCATGTGTACCACAACAGGCACTCAATGAAAACTTGTTAACAGACTCACTATGATACTCTTACATCTATAGATGAAAATTAAAAAATATGGTCAATATGGAAAGTGGTTACATGAGTTCATGTAACGATTAAGGGCCCTACACCAATTACGGAGCAATCTACATTCCAAAAAGCCAAAATCATATAGATAGACAAATAGAGAGAGAGAGAGAGAGAGAGACAGACAGACAGACAGACAGACAGACAGCACACACACACACACACACACACACACACACACACACAAACACACTATTTTGTGGCTTGAGTTTTTCAGGTCAATATGATAATCTTTCCACTTTCAAAGTGATTTTATATCCTTGGGACTAAGAAAGACTAGGTAGACGACTATGAATTTAAGTTTGCCTAAGTTCTTAATCAGGGTAAAGAATGTGTTTATAGAACAAAGAGCCACCCAAAATAAAAAGACATCTATATAAATTATAAAAAAGAACACCTCCCCTTTCAACCACAATGTGATAAATTTGGCTGTATACATGCCAAAACAAAAATTGTTACACAAATTAAATTATTCAGTATATGATCTCTTTTAAACAGCTTTTTGAGGTATAACTGATATATGAAAACTACACATATTTAACATATACAATTTTATGAGTTTGGACATATGTATATACCTCTGAGACCATCACCACCAGTCAAGGTAACAGACATATCAATTACCTCCAAAAGGTTCTTCATTTCTCTTCGTTTTTAATTTTTAAAGAACATTTAACTTGAGATCTACATTCTCAAGAAACACCGTATTGTTAACTATAGAGACTATGTTTTACTGCAGATCTCCAGAACTTATTCATCTTACATAACTAAAACTTTATATCCATTGAATAACTACTCTCCACTTCCCATTCCCTCCAGAACTTGGAAGTGACTATCCTTACTCTCTGCTTCTATGAGTATGACTATTTTAGAAACTTCATATAAGTGAAATCATTGGTCTTGGCAATAATTTCTTAGATAAGACACCTAAAGCCCAAGCAACAAAGCAAAAATTGACAAGTGAAACTATATCAAACTAAAAAGTTTCTACACAACAAAAGAAACAATCAGTAAAATGAAAAGGCAGTCTATGGAATGGGAGATAATACTTTCAATCCATATAATGTATTAGGGGTTACTACTCAATAAAGATAAACTACCACAACTCAATAACAAGAAAACACCAAATAATTTTATTTTTAAAATGGGCAAAGGACTTGAATAGACATTTCTCCATAGAAGATATATAAATAGCCAACATGTATATAAATAGGTAATCACCAACACTAATCATTAGAAAAATGCAAATCAAAACCAATGAGATATCACTTCATACCTCTTATGATGGCTATTATGAAAAACCCAAAAAGATAAGTGTCGGCAAGGATGTGAAGAAATTGAAACCCTTATATTGTTGGTGGGAATGTAAAATGGTGCAGAAGCTATGGAAAACAGTAATTTATGTTCCTCAAAAAATACAAAACAGAACTACTATATGATCCAGCAATCACAATTCTGGGCACATATCCAAATGAACTGATATCAGTATATCAAAGAGATATCTACTCTCCCATGTTTATTGCATTATTATGCACAATAGCAAGATAAGAATACAACCCGAATGTCCATCAGCAGATGACTGCATCAAGAAAGTGTCGTAGCTTACTCAAAATGGTGAGTAGATAAATGCTGTGCTCATCTCCTCATGACTATTTCAAAATTACAATTAAAGTACAGGACAGCCATCATTGGGAATTGCCTAAAGTCTACTGAACAGAAGTCCTACAATTAGGGATGCACAAAAGAGGCCAAATTGAGACTGGTAGGAGGGGCAGAGACAAGATGGTGGCTGGTCCCACACCCACTTGTGGCAGTTGAGAATCCAGGGAAATATATTGGTTGCAGAGGTCCCCCCTTCAGAAGAGCAAAGTGTCCTCTCCCCACACCAGGCTCACCAATGCAAAGTTCCAGTGCTAGGAAGAGAAGTCTCCGCACCTTCTGGCTATGAAAACCAGTAGATCTGGCTGCATGAGATTGAGGGCTTTCTTCTTAAAAGGATCTGTGTAGACTTACTCACTGACAGACTATATATATATATATATATATATATATATATATATATATATATATGTCTTACTTTTAAAATGTACAGGTGAAACTTACTGAATTCTGCAAACCAATGTCACCATTAAAAAAAAAACATGAAAATATTAGTTGTATTTGTATACATTATCAATGCACCATGTGAAAAAAAGATTAAGAAAACAATTTCATTAAAAATATCCTCAAAAATATAAAATAATTAAAAATTAATTATTCAAATAGGCTTAGGACTCATATACTCGTAAAACTTAAATAAATCTTGTGGGGTTAATTCAAACATAGCCCCTCCATGAACACAAGAGGCAAAGAGGACTGCTGGGTCAGCAGACCCAAAAAAGGACAAAGAGCAAAACATTCTCCAGGCTGTGCTTACCCCAAAGGACACTTCTCATTGCCCCTTTGGCCATTCCCATGGACATTATCTCCCTGCTCCCCTTGAGGATACAGCTCCTCTGGTCTTCCCCAACAGTAGGCAGAGCACATCCAACTCTCATCTGTGGGGGAAGACCCTTATTCCCTGGGGTTAGGCAAGCCTCCTCTGCTTGCATAAATACAATGCCTGTTCTTGGTCTGCTGCCTTTTCTTGCAGCTCCAACTGACCAAGTGCTGGAGTCTCCTTGTATTGTGAGTAATAAATAGCATTTCTCACCCCTCTGGTCCTCCTGGTGGTTCTTCCAGAATATCTAAACCCAGGTGCAAGTTCCAGACCTGGGGCTCCTGCACTATAAATGGAAGGACATCCTGTAGTCATGGATTGGAACACTTAATGTTAAGATGGCAGTACTACCAAAAATGATCCACAGATTCAATGCAACTCCAACAAAATCTCAATAGCATTTTTGCAAAAAAATGAATAAGCCCATTCTAAAATTCATGTGGAACTTCAAGAGATACAGAATAGCCAAAATAATTTTGAAAAAAAAACAAAGTTGGAGGTTTCACACTTTCAAATTTTGATACTACAAAGCTACAATAATCAATGCAATGTGATACTGACATAATGATAAACATATGCACCTATAAAATAGAATTGAGAAGTCAGAAATAAACCCATACATTTATGGTAAATTGAATTTTTTGACAAAGATGTCAAGACCATTCAATGAGAGAAAGAAATTCTCTTCAAAAAATGGTCATGAAAAAAATGAATATTCACATGTAAAAGAATGGAGTTGGACCTTCACTTTATAGCATATATAAAAATTAATTTAAAGATGTCAATTTAAGAGACAAAACTATAAAATTTTTAGAAAACATAGTAACGAATTTGTATGACTTTGGATTTGCAATGGTATCTTAAAATGTCAAAAGCATAGGCAGCAAAAACAAAAATAGATAATTTGGATTTTATCAAAATTTAAACATCTTTGTACTTGAAAGGATACTATCAAGAGAGTGAACATAGAACCCAGACAATAGAAGAAAATATTTGAGAATTGTAAATCTGATAAACATTTCATATTCAGATTATATAAAGAACTATCAAATCTCAACAACAACAAAAAGCAAAACCGAATTTAAAAATTGTGTAAGGGACTTGAACAGAACATTTTTCCAAAGAAGATATATGAATCGCCAATAAGAACATGAAAAAAATATCAGTACTATTAATCATTAGGAAAATGCAGATCAAAACCTAAATAAATATCACTTTAAGCCTACTAGAAGGGCTATTATAAAAAATAAACATAAAATAACTAGTGTAATTGAGGATATGGAGAAATTGGAACTCTCATGTATTGCTTATTGGCCTATAAAATGGTACTGTCATTATGCAAAACAATTTGGCAGTTCTCAGAAAAATTCAACACAGAATTATCTTTTACCCCCCAAAAATGCATTCCTAGGTATATACCTCAAATAATGAAAAACAGGACCTTAAACAGATATTTGTATGTCAATATTCATAGCAGAATTATTCACAATAGTAATAATGTGTAAGCAACCCAAGGTCCAAAAACAAATAGATAGAAAAATATGGTGTAGACATATAATTAAATATTATTTAACTGTAAAAAATAGTTCTGATACATGCTACCTTATGGATGAATCTTGAAAACCTTACGTTGTATAAAATAATTCAGATATAAAAGGACAACTATTATATAACTTCTCTTATATGAAATAGCTAGAATAGGCAAATTTATGAAGATAAAAAATAGATCAGAGATTACAAATGCATGGTGGAAAGGGCATATGTGGAGTTATTTCTTAATAAGTAGAATTTTCTTTGAGGTAACAAAAATTTTTAGAAATAGATCATGGTTATACTGATACGACATTTTGAATATACTTAATGTCACTAAATTATATACTTAAAATGATTAAAATGGCAAATTTAATGTTATATATATTTTACCACAATAAAATAAAAACAAATAGGAAGACAAAAAAAGGCAAAGGGAAAATATTACCACTTATTACAGGAAGGGAATATGGGCATCCCTTAATTATTAGTAATTATATCTGAAATTGGAAAAGTTTTTTTTTGTTTGTTTGTTGCTGTTGTTGTTGTTTTAGAATAGACTTTATTGCTCTATAAAGACTATAGTTATGTTTCAAATGTGGTTCCAAATGTTTAGTCAATACCTGGAGATGGAAAGCTTATTACAAATACATATTCCTGAATTCACCTCCAGATATTTAGAATTAGTAAATATTAGCTGGAGCTCAGGGCTTTGTAATTTAACAAACACTGCAGGTGATTTTGATGAGAGCAGTCCACAGACAATGCTTTGAGAAACAATGTTATAAATAATGACTAGGTCCTCAGACCAGAACACAGAAGCTTGTTTATCTCCAAATGTACATGAATATAGTAATATTTCAGTGATACCTAACTATCTTTTCTAATTTTATTCAGTGAGAAAATAATGTCCCAATGTGCTTTCTATAGTGTTGAATAGGCAATAATAACTTACTAGTTCTGTATACTTTCATAAATAAGAAAATTTAACTAAATGTAAATGACACTACTCAATAGATCCAGGAGACTCCCAGGGTCCCTGCATCACCCAACACACATATCAGTCAGAGGCTCTTCCAGTTTCTGAGACTTATGGGCAACTGAAATGCAGTGTGTCAGGCCTTGAGGAGCACTGGCCTCTCTGCTAAACAGTCCTAGGAAAGAGACAGGATAATCAGATTGCTGCCTACAGTGTTGTCTCTTCCACTTACCTATAGATCCAGCATAGGCAATAACCATCTGAAGTTTGCCTTGTAGCTCCCACTGGGTAGCCCTGAGCAATCAAAAGCAGCATCTGACCACGGCCTACTGGGAAGCCCTTCCCAAGGGGCCACAAAATCAGTGTACATAGAATTTGGCACTAGACAACGACAAAGCAACTTCTAGTCTCATAAGTGGCACATACAAAGGGTGGTGTCAACAAGTACACAAAGCTGTTAGGGAGAATCCCATTCAGTAGGGTCGGCCCACACACAGCAACTCTTACTTTGTGGATGCAGCCAGTTCCCACAATTAGTCAGCCTGAGAGTTAATCTCATCCACTGATGTACTAACAATAAAGGCTTAGCTACAAGAGAATATCATACACAACCCACACAAAAATCATGTCCAGAGTCCCCTGCCCAGGGAATCAGGGAGAGTGTGTCACTGGGCTACACATGATACCTTCCACATTAGGCCATCAGGCCAAGCTAAGAGAGGAAACAAATTGTCCTAACACATAGAAACAAACACATAGAGACTAATAAAATGAGAAAGAAACATCTCACAAATGAAACAACAGGAGAAAACTTCATAAAATAAGCTAAATAAAATGAAGACAAGCAACCTACTAGAGACAGAATTCAAAATAATGGTTATAAGTATGCTCAATGAATGTAGGGGGAAAATAGATGAGCATAATGAGAACTGAGAGAGAGAGAGAGAGAGAGAGAGAGAGAGAGAGAGAGAGAGAGCATAAAAAAAGACATAGAAACCATAAAAAAGAACCAGCCAGTAATAAAGAACACAATAATTGAAAAAAGACTACACAAGAAGGATTCAACAGTAGATTGGACAGAGTAGAAGATCGAATCAGTGAACTGGAAGACAAAGTAGCAGAAAACACGCAATCAGAACAACAACAACAAAAAAGGATTTTTTTTTTAAATGAGGATAGTTTAAGAGACCTCTAAAACAGTATGAAATGTAACAATATCTGCATCATAAGAGTATCTGGAGGAGAAGAAAGAGAGCAGGGATCAAGGATCTATTTGAAAAAATAATGGCAGAAAACTTCCCCAACCTGGCAAAGGAATTAGACATACAAGTTCAAGTAGCACAAAGAGTTCCAAACAAAATTCCAGGAATTTAAACAGACTCATACCGATACTCACATCATCATTAAAATGCCAAAGGTTAAAGACAGAGAATCTTAAAAACAGCAAAAGCAAGGCAGCTAGTTACTTACAAGGGTATCTTCATAAGAATGTCTGCTGATTTTTTAATGGAATATTTGCAGGCCAGAAGAAACTGACAAGAAATATTCAAAGTTATGAAAAACAAGAATCTACATCCATAAATACTTTATATAGCAAGGCATTTGATTAAAATGGAAGGTGAGATAAAGAACTTCCCAGACAGAAAAAAAGCTTAAGGAATTCATTGCCAGCAAGCTAGTATTATGAGAAATGTTAAATGGTCTTCTATTAAAAAATAAAAAGGACTCAAGAAAAAAATATAAAACAAATATAAATAATAAAATGGCAGTAACTATATCTCTATCAATAATCTCTTTAAATGTAAAGAGATTAAATGCTCCAATTAAAAGACATAGGATAGCCGAATGGATAAGAAAATAAGACTCATGCATATGCTGTCTACAAAAGACCCACCCAGTCTATATCAAATGACACTCACAGACACTAGAAGAGGTTTTACATACCAATTCATTGTATGAATCTAGTGTGAACTAGGTACCAAAGTCTAAGAAAAAGAGTGTGTAAAATAAAAGTCAAAAAAGATCTAGACATAACACTTTGGAATTAATAAGCAGATTTAGCAAGATCACAGAACAGGATATCAACATTCAAATACATTAGTATGTACCAGCTCCTTCAGACTATAAAATTTCAGAAAATAAAAAAAAATCCCATTTACAATTAAATAAAAAACTATAAAATACCTGGGAATCAAATTAACCAAGAAGGTAAAAGACCTGTTCTCAGAAAATTATAAGTCATTAAAAAAAGAAATTGAAGAAGATACAAATAAATGAAAGGATATGCCATTCTAGTGGGTAGGAAGAATCAACATCATTAAAATGGCCATACTACCCAAAGCAATCAACAAATTCAATGCAATTTCTATCAAAATACCAATGGCATTTTTCAGAGACCTAGGACAAATAATCCTAAAATTTATATGGAACCATCAAAGACCCTGAATTGTCATGGCAATCTTGAGAGAGAAGAATAAAGTTGGTGGTATCACACTACCTGATAGTAAACTACACTACAAGTCTACAGTAATCAAAACAGAATGGTACTGGTGTAAAAACAGAAATATTGATCAATGGAACAGAATAGAGAGCCCAGAAATAAATTCATACCTATATGCTCGCCTAATATGTGACAAAGAAGGCAAATATATACCATGGGATAAAGACACTCTTTTCAATAACTGGTGCTGGTAAAATTGGACAGATATACGCAAAAAAAAAAGAAAGAAAAGAAACTGGACTACCTTCTTACATCACATACAAGAGTAGATTCAAAATGGATTAAAAACTTGAATGTAAGAACCAAAACCATAAAACATCCAGAAGAAAATGTAAGCAGCAAGTTCTGTGATATTGCTAACAGAAATTTATTTTTGTATATGTCTCCTTGACAAAGGAAAGAAAAGAAAAAAGAAACAAATGGGATTACATCAAACTAAAAAGGTTTTGTACAGCAAAGAAAACCATCAACAAAATAAATAGACAACCTACTGAATGGGAGAAGATATTCGCTTATGATACATCTGCTAAGAGGTTAATATCCATATATATATATATATATATATATATATATATATATATATATATATATATATATATATATAACTCAACAACAACAATGCGAACAAAATAAAACAAGCAGTCCAATTAAAAACGGGCAAAAAAATTAGCTGAAGACCTAAATAGATATTTCTTCAAAGGAGAAAAACAGATTGTCACTAGACATTTGAAAAGATGCTCAAGGTCACTAATGATTAAAGAAATGCGAATTAAACCCCGATGAGCTAGCAACCTGTCAGAATAGCTATCATCAATAAATCAAATGGAGAAAAGGGAACTCTCATACACTGTTGGTGGTATTGCAAATTGGTACAGCTGCTATGGAAAACAGTCTGGAGATTTCTCAAAAAATTAAAAATGGATCTACCTTTGGATCCAGCAATTGCATTCCTAGGTATTTATCCAAAGAAAACCAAAACAATAATTCATAAAGATCTATGCACCCTAATATTCATGGCAGCACAATTTACAATAGCTAAGAGATGGAAACAACCCAAATGCCCATCAACAGATGATTGGATAAAGAAGTTATGGTTTATATATACAATGGAATATTACTCAGCCAGTAAGAAAAATTAAATTCTACCATTTGCAGTGACATGGATTGCCCTAGAGTTTATTATACTGAGCAAAATATCATATAATTTCACTTACTTGTGTAATCTAAGGAACAAAAAGAACAAACAAATTAAAAACAGACTCACACATCTAGAGGACAATCTGGTGATGGCCAGAGAGGCGGGGTATTGTGAGGCTGGGGAAAGGGATGAAGTGTTAAAGAAATACAAATTATTAGTTGATAGATGGTCACAGGGATGAGGAGTACAGCATAGGGAATGCAATTAGCATTAATGTAATGGTTAGGTGGAGAGTCAGAGGAGAGAAAGAGCAATTAGGAAGATCATTTTATAAACTATATAAATGTCTAACCAATGTACTGTATACTTGAAACTAATAATAATTAAAAAATATTTCTGATTTTCCCCCCAAAAATAAGATAAAATAAATGTTCCGTTTGTTTCAAAATATATTTAATAAATGTTATCTATTATTTACAGGGGAAAAAAAGAAAAGTCAGCTAAGTCAATCATTATTCAGGCACTCTAATTAGGATTCAAAAGACAGTTAACTCATCTAGTTTAGGGTGCTACAGAATTTTCAACATCTGCTTATATTATTATAGGTGATTTGTAAAGCATTTTAAGACAGGAACTTTTTGCAATAGGAATTTCTAGAAAGCCAAAAATAGCCTGAAGTTTAAGTTTACATATATAAGTAGATATAAATTGTATAATTTCTTATATTTTAGTCAACTTTTATTTTTGCATACACTTTAAGGACAGAAACCATGTATGAATTTTGTGTATCTCCCACATACCTAATAATGTCATTGACCAGAATAATCAACAGTTATGTTGACAAGCTAATCAACATAGGGCAATATAGTTCACAATACCAAAGTAAATCTCTCTGGAAAATATCAGCAGAGCATTAATATTGCTAGTTGGATTGTCTTCCCTGGGGCACAGAGCCAACAAAGGCAACCATAACAAAACTGGATCCTGGAATTACAGGGAGCAAAAAGTAAACAAAAGAAATGCATAAAAAATTGATTTTTGAGTACCAGATGGATTTTCCTTTCTTTTTAATTTTTGCTCTATTTTACAATTGTATCATTTCACCTTATAAAACTACCTCAGAAATATCTAAAGCAAAGAGAAAGCTATAGCCTGATTCTTTGTCTTCTTTTTCATGATAAACTTGGTCAGCATTTGATACATCTTGATAAATGTTATATATGGAATGAATTGATACCAATCTCTATCATGTCCATGTTTGAAATGTATCGTTTTTCCTACATGAGATTATCTTTTTGTTTAATCAAATTCAGATGTTGTCCCTTATAAGTCTACTTTACCCTTGAACTATGGAAAACACTAGAGGGTGAAAGTAAGCAACACTCAATTCTTACATAATCTTATACTAAAAGCAATGTCCAATTATGATGAATTTGTACTGATTCAAGTTACTGATCTACATTTAAATTTTATTTGTGAAATTTACAGTTAATAAGGACAAATGGTTATTTCTTCAATAGCAAACAGGCACCCTGAATTTAGATATTGATTATATTAACGGGATTAAATCACTATCCTAAGTTCTATTGTAGCTTTAGAACTGACCTCTATTTCCTTGCTAAATCAGATTCTCTTTTATCAATCACTTTTGATACCTGGTCAACAAGACAGAAAGGTATAACATAAATAAAATAATTCAGTAGTCCTCTCCTTGCCCACAGTTTTGCTTTTAATGGTTTCAGTTATACAGTCAACCTCAGTCTGAAATTGTTAAATAGACAATTCTGAACATAAGCAATTCATAAGTTTTAAATTGCATGCCATTCTGTGTAGCGTGATGAAATCTTGAGCCATTTCATTTTGTCCTCCCCAGGGTTGTGAATCATCCCTTTGTCCAGTGTCTCCACACTGTATATAATAACCACCCCTTAGTCACTTAGTACTATCACAGTTATCAGATTGACTGTAACTATATTGCAAGACAAGAGTAATGATGCTGGCAATTTAGATATGCCAAAAAGTAACTGAGAAGTGCTTCCTTTAAGTGAAAAGGTATGTATGTATAGGAAAAGAAACACAATATATATAGGTTTTAGACATCTAATGTAATCTAGAGTTACACTTTGAGCCTCATGTTTTTCATATGATTGGCCATGTGACTGCACTAATAATTTATACTCTGTAAGCCTGTCTCCTCAAAAGAAATATACTAAAAATTATATAATTTACAGCATTATTGTAAAGAACAAATGAAATTACATCTATGAAAATCACATTGTAGCAAGTCAAATGATAATGTCAGCCATTATTGCTATTATTTTCATTTTTATAAGAAGTTTCTGCTTCATTGAATCTTAAAAGGATTTATTAAATTGAATAAAATTTTACTTCAATAATCAAAATCCCTTGAGATTAATAATGACAACAATAATAGCTAACATTTAACACAGTCCAACATAATCTGGGCCCTGCCTACCTAATCTGATCACACTTCTTATTTCTCTTTCTTTCCTCACTCACTATTTTCCAGCCACATTGATGTCTTTGTTCTTCCAAGAGATTAATTGAGATTAATCTTTTTAAAAATTTTTTTGAAATAATGTTTTAATTTTTTAATTGCATCAAAATGTTCTCTGTATCTAGGAGATTGTTTTTGTTTGATTTGTTCATTTATTTTGTTCTTTGGATTCACATATAAGTGAAATCATATGGCATTTCTCTTTCTGAGTCTGACTTACTCTACTCAACATAATACCTTTTAGGTTTATCCATGTTGCCACAGGCTGCAAGGTTTCATTCTTTTTTTATGGCTGAGTAATAGTCCATTGCATATATGTACCATCTCTACTTTATCCATTCATCCACTGATAGACACCCAGGTAACCTCCATATCTTGGCTATTGTAAATAGTGCTTCAGTGAACA
Organism: Macroglossus sobrinus; assembly: GCA_004027375.1. NCBI lineage: Eukaryota > Metazoa > Chordata > Mammalia > Chiroptera > Pteropodidae > Macroglossus > Macroglossus sobrinus. The sequence goes on along the minus strand of PVKZ01001079.1, from coordinate 127,877 downwards.
TATGGATGTACATGTATTTTCAATATAGTATTTTGGGTTTCTTTGAATAAATACTCAGCAGTGCAATTACAGGGTCCTTCTTTGTCTCATATTATAGCCTTTTTTTAAGTCTATTTTATGTCTGGTGTAAGTATTTGTAACTCAGCTTTTTTTCATTGCATCCATTTTCATAAACTATCTTTTTCCAACTGTTTACTTTCACTCTGTTTATTTTTAAAATGAAGTATGTTCCTTATAGGTGGCATATGTAAGTGTCTTGTTTTCCTATCCACTCAGCTACCTTATGTCTTTTGATTGAAACATTTTAATTTGTTTATATGTAAAGTAATTATTGATAGATATGTAGCTATTGTCATTTTATTAATCATATTTTTTATCTTTTTCTTAAAAATAACTTTAACATTTCTTGTAATACTAGTTTGGTGTTGATGAACTCCTTTAGCATTTTTCTTTCTGGAAAGTTCTTTATCTGTTCTTTGATTCTAAATGATAGTTTTTCTGGGTAGAATAATCTTGGTTGTATGTCCTTGCTTTGCATTGCTTTGAATATTTTGTGCCAATCCTTTCTGGCCTGCAAAGTTTCTATTGAGAAATTGACTGACAGTCTTAATGGGAGCTCTCTTAGAAGTAACTATCTACTTTTCTCTTGCTGCTTTTTAGTGGTTTCTCTCTGTCTTTAAATTTTGGCATTTTAATTATGATGTGTCTTGGTGTCAGCCTCTTTGGATTCATCTTCTTTAGTACTTTCTGTGTGATTCCTTGGTTTTATGTCTATTTCCTTCACCAGGTTAAGTAATTTTTCCACTATTATTTGACTGTTGGTGTTCTTGATATTGTCTCAGAGGTCTCTTCAACAGTCTTTATTATTTTGCATTTTTTTTCTTGTTGCTGTTCTGATTGGGTGTTTTCTGCTACCTGTCTTCCAAATTATTTATTCACTCCTCCACTTCATTTAACCTACTGTTGATTCCCTGCAATGTATTCTTTATTTTACTTAGTGTATTCTTTTCTGAATAGTTCTTTTATATGTTATATCTCTTTGTTGAAGTTCTCACAGAGATCATTTAGCAGCCTTATAACCAGTGTTTTGAACTCTACATTGGGTAGATTGCTTGTCTCCATTTTGTTTAGTTCCTTTTCTGGAGCTTTGTTTTCTTTTTTCACTTGGGATATGTTTATTTGTCTCCTCACTTTGGCTGCCTCTCTATATTTCTATCTATGTATTAGGCAGAGTTGTTATGTCTCTTGGTCTTAATAGAGTGGCCTTATGTAGTAGGTGTTCTGTGGGGCCCAATGACTCAGTCTTCCATGGTCGCCTGAGCCAGATGCTCCAGGTGTGTCCCTTATATGGATTGTGTATGTCCTCCTGTTGTAGTTGAGCCTTGGTATCTATTTAGATTTCAATGGGAGGGATTGACCCTCAGGCTGATTGGTTGTGAGGACTGGTCATAACTACAGTGGAGAAGCCGTTGTCCGGAGGCTAACCTTATGGAGTGGGATTCACCTTGTCAGGGCTCTGGTGCCTCCCCAGTCTGCCTTTTGTGTGTGTTGTTTGTGGAGGTGATTGGGTGGTGCTCTTGTGTGGTTTAAAGCTGACCACTGGATGTGTTGGTTCTGGCACATTTTGGGAAGAACCCTATTGTAAGCCAAGGTTATCTTCTGCCTGTACCCTGCACTGGACCTCTTGCTATGAGCTATAAAGTGATTTGCAGATGGTTGCCACTTGTACTGGGGTGGAGGTGCCTGGAAGAGGCAAGTTGGTAACTTAGACCAGTTGTTATTAATGCAGACTTGGGGTTGCTTAGCAAGAAGTATGGGACATGCATAGGCCAAATGCTGCTCATTTGGAGTTATGCATCTTTAAGAGATTTTGGGAAAGTTTACAGCAACAGCCAAGATAGGTCTTTTGTATGGAAAAGCCATTAGAAGGGGCTTGGGTAGGCAGAGAGTTGGCTGGCATAGGGTTTCAGGGAATCACCAAAGCAGAGCAAACCATTTCTCAAGGCTAATGGCGACTCAGATGTGGTATCCACCTGCATCCACAGGCTAGATGGGGTGAGGAGGGCCCAACATAATAACAAGGGCTTCTCTCAACACTTATCTTTGAGAGAAAACTTCCCCTCCAGCCCTCATCCTGAAGCCAGACTATTTAGTTCCTTGTGGTATGTTCCCGTTGCCTTTAGAGATGCTGTTCTAGAGCTGGAGCTCAGAGTGACTTAGTCTGACAGGGAATAAGTTTATGTGTGGGCCTTTTAACAAAAATGTTTGGGACTCCATCCATACTCTGTCACTGTGGGACCCAGGTCTGGCTAGTTCCAGGTCTGGCTGTGATGCTGGCTCGTGGCTAGGAATAGGACCCTGGATTTAGAATGTTACATTAGTGTAGTAGGACACCTGTGCCTAAAACACGTAAACATAATTCAGCTTACTGTATCATGCATGTGTGGCCGAAAGCCACTATTGTACTCTGATATGTGTGGAGCTCATGCAGTCCCCTGGAGAGCAGAAGGGGAACACAAGAAGTGCAGTAGAAGAAGAGCAGAAACAGAAGCACACTCCCTGCATTAGAACTTCACTCTCCACAACAGAGGTGCATTCCCAACAATAAAGTTGGTACTCATCATTTTATTTTTATGTCAGCCTCTTGTGCATTCTTCCAACTGAGCATCTCACCATAGAAACCTTCTCTTCTCCATCAGTTTGGCACTGACAGTCACTATCACAGACAGAAATTATGGGAAATTTTTTATTCCCAGAACTGGACCCTGGTTTGGGAAGCCTGGTGTGTGGCTGGGACTCCTCAATCCTCAGGGGGCCTCCACAGCCAAGATATCCCTTCCAACTTTTAGCTGCCACATGTGAGTGTGGCCCCATCCCATTCCTTGACCTTATTCCTCTACCAGTCTCGAAGTGGCTTATTCTGTATATCCTTAGTTATAGGACTTCTGTTCAGCTAGACTTAACGTGATACTCAGTGATGGTTGTGTTGCTGCAGATTTGAGGTTCCAGGGTAAGGGGTATGAGGCTTGGGCAGTTGAAAGAAAATGCAGGGAGCTGTAGGCAACTGCGATATAGTTCTTTATTCCAGCAAGGGCACAGCCAACTGTTCAGAACAGCAGCATATTGTATACACAGGTTAAATATTAGTGGCACACTGCCAGATAATGGAAGCCCGCACATGCATATTGAGCACATGGTTATAAAAGAAAAGAAGTGCTGAATCACTTCTGCTTGGAAATTAGCTAAGGGTGTTGGGAGGGAGCTTGACTATAGTCATTTTTCTTTCTCTGTACACTCCACTCCTTCAGGGCTCTTCCCTTACACCTATGGAGACTTGGCAAGTGATTGCTGCAGGAGGACAGAGCTCTGTACCCATATGCCACAACAACAATACAGGGAACAACAACATGCTGGTAGGAAGCAGGCTCCACATCCTAGGAAAGCTAAGACCAAGTGTCAATTGGACATTAGGCTTGCCCACCACTCCTTCACAGGATCTTCAGTGAGCCTCTGGACTTCATGTATGTCTTGGGAAAAACCTGCCAAGGCTTGTGAGGTGTTGTGCCTATGGTCCAGGATAGAAACACAACATTTAGTGTGGATAACAGCACAAGTGCCCCCTTGGACAGCAGTTAAAATATCTAAAGCCATGCAATTTTGCAATATTACTTTTTAAATTTGCTCTACCTCATCAGTTTCCAGACTAAGGGTTCCATGAGTATAATTTAAGGCTCAAGCAGTATGTTCTGCCAAAGTTGCCAGTTGCATTTCAACTACCACATCACCTGCTACAGGCGGAAAGATGGCTAAGGGGTAATAACACCGGGGGGTCCTTTTAGTGCAGACATGTTACAAATAATACACATCCTAATTTGTAGAGTTCTGTGGGAGCTCCTGGCATACAGTTGCTAGCAAATATGGGCATCCCCAAGTACAGCAGCCTGTCTAATTCAAGGGAATGTAGTGTCATTCATGGGTCCCACACACCCATAGGCTTCCTGGGGGCAAAAATCATAGTTGGGTGGATAGGCTTACTTTTTTCCTCTCTATCAATACATAGTGGAAGAGATAGTAGTTATATTTTAGCATAGGGAACATGGCAACCACTCTAATAGTCTGGACCTCATGTTTCTTTCAGTACAATGGGGCACATTCCCAGTTATCTCTACCTCTTCACTAGTCAGCCATGACCATCCATCATGTACTGAATATAGCCCAGCAATGGTTTGTCCAGTCCATGCCAAGTTCTTTGTGTGTTTGCTTGAGTATGGATGATGGTCCAGTCAGGTGACTGGGGTCTGCAGTGAGTTAGCCGATCCTGTTCTGTGACATCAGCTGCATGTATACACCAGGGCAGTCCTATAGAGGTGCTGACAGGAAACTCTGTGCAGACCAAACAGTGTGAGACATCCTCAGTTACGGCATAGGTATGTGCCCATTCAACCACAGAATTTGTGCAAAGCAACCTAAGGACAAGAAGAAAGGGAAGACAACGGTACCAACACAGTTAAATCATTTCCATCAGACAAGATGTGTGCTAGTGTCTTATTTTGTGATAAGATTGTTGCTGCTGAGGGGGTATGGCCTGGCCGTTGGTACCATACCCATTCTCCTTGCAGCATTGGTCCCAGTATGTCAACATGACACAGTATGGAAGAACTCATGATAGGCCACAGTGACAACACAAATGTTCCCCTTAAGATGGTACTTTATTCTTCATCCATCTCTCCTGTGGGATATCTCACAGTTAATTGTGGTGGCCAGTCAGCCATTACCCAAAGAATAACCTATAAGTTTACCTCTATCTCCTTGCACTATGAGGCTATTAGGTTTACCCACTGGCAATGTGGGGCCTTTATTTTCAATGGCCAAGTTCATTGGACTGTTTCTTTTCTTTTCAGACAAGTGGGGGCAGGTAAGAGTATGTTACCATTGAGTGTATGACCAGGTTTCAACAGAGTTTCAGTGGGAGTTACTTGTAATTGAATTGAGTTGCGGCCCTATGTAATAGCAGCTTATACGGGGAGGGACCTCCAGCTCAAGGTCACTTGTTCAGGTTCCTTAATACATCCCACAGGCAGGACATCCAACCTTGCAGTCCCAGGGGATTGATGGTTACTCGTAGGTGCTCTTTCAATAGCCCGTTGTACCACTCAATCATGCCTGCTGCCTGAGGATTATGCGGGAAATGCAATTTCCATTGAATGTCCATTTGCTTTTTTCACATTTGGACATCATGCTCAGTAAAATGAAACCCTTGGTCACTTTCCACCACTAACAGCCTATCATAAAAAGCACACATGCATTTGAAAGCTTAGATAGTATGTTTTTGGACTGCGGTCGCACAGGGCCATGCAAACATTAACCCAGGAGCCGTGTCTACTGCCATAAGGGCAGAAGATGCTTTTGAAAGAGGTCTTGTGTGATCTCTCTGCAACATGGTTAGTGGAACCCTTCACCTTGTAACTTGCACATGCTCCTGTTTTATGCTGTGAGAATGTGGCATATCCCAGCTGCATATTGGACACTTGGCACATCCCAGCTGCATATTGGACACTTGGCACAGGCATCTATGACATCTTCCCACTTCAGGGGAAGGTTTCATTGTTGCTTCACTGTTCATGTAGTTTTGGCATCCACACGCTGCAATCATCTGTGGAGCCAGAGGCATGAGCCTTTTCTAGCCAACACACACATGAAAGGGCATCTGTCTCATTTCCTGAAGTCACCAAGGAGACATGACCTGTAACATGATAAACAGTTATGTCCTTGTCTTGTCCTATCTTCTAAAGTTCTTGTCACATGGTTAGACCTCATAAGGGTCTGAGGTCCATTAGTGTTGGGAGCCATTCTTGCTGAATGCCCTGCAGACAGGATTAAAGTTGCCTGCAAGCTAGAAGTTTGCAGAGCAGGTGGGTTCGTTACTGAAGGAGGAAGATTGGCTAATGGATAGCTAGTTACTGAAGGAGAAAGTTTGGATTGATGGAAAGAGTTGAAAGTTCCTTGCCCCAGGGAATAAGAGACAAAACAGGAACAAGGATGTTTTGAGAGAACTTATGTAAAGGTCAGCAATCATTTGAATATGTATGGGTGTTGCTTCTCCTGCTCTTCCAAGGGTGTGTATATATATATATGCTGTGCTAAATAAACTCGAGGCTCAGTATTCACTGTTTGCCCTCCCGACTCTATCTTCTGTCTCTCTCTCTTTTTCTCAATCCTCATTCCCCCTCTCAGGAACTGTTCGCTCTTAGCCGGCTGGCTCTAGCACTTTAGCCAGTTTTGCCATTTTCCCTTAGGCAAGCATATTGTCAAAACTTCAAACCCAATCCACCTGTTAGTACAAATAGTTATTAGGCCATCTTCGTGGGTTATAACCATCCCTACAGTCTGTAGTTCAGCCCATTGGCTGCTTTGGACTGTATCTGTTTCATACTAAATATGATCAATATCTGGTTGCACTCCTGTAGCTATTCACTTGGCTCTCTTCTCCCTATTGGACCCATCTGTGTAACACACATCAGAGGGTATGGCAGGCTTCCCTTCTTTTTAGGGGGACACTTCTAAATCTGTAGGAACTGCAACATCCAGTATATTGTCAATGGTAAACTCATCTGGTCCTAAAAAAGTCTGTAATTCCATGGCCAGAGGGCTGGCAACTTTGGTACTCTGTTGTTCCAGATAAGTGTGCCCCATTTTGTCAGGGTAGATGCACATTCAATTCAAAGGGTTTACCTGGATCTGTTACCTATAGGGCTTGGGCTTGTTGCACCACCTGCTTGGTGGCAGTAAACACCTTCTCTACTATTTCATTACAGTCCCAAGAAGCTCCCTTCTTAATCAGGCCATACAATAACCATGTTAGTTTGGCTAGGTGGGGCACAAACACCTTCTAGTATCCTAAAAAGCCCACATAACTCTGAAATTCTTTAACTATAGTGGATTGTGGATACACTTATATCTTATAAATTATAGCATCAGGGATAACTTATGTCTTGCCCAACCAGACATTCCTGAAGAATTTGACAGATAAGCCAGGTCCCTGAATCCTGGTTGCATTTACCGTACAGCCATGTGTTTTCAGGTGCTACAAGAGTACCAGTGCCGCTTGCTCTAGATCTGTAAAGGAAGCAAAGGTTAGCATAATATCATCAATATAATGAAATAATTCCACCATTGCTGGTCGCGGCCAGGTTGCCAAATCCTGGATTACCAACCCATGGCAAATTGTTGGGCTATGCAGGTAGCCTTGGGGTAGTACCACAAAAGTCAATTGTCTTCCTTCTTACATGAAGGGAAGTTGATCCTGACTTTCAGGAGCTAAGTCTACTGGGAAAAAATATTATCTAAATCCAAGACATAGTGATGTGTTCTCAGCCTTGTGGTCAGTTGATCCATTAGACCATGGTACTACTACATACAGTGGGGGAGTCACTTTATTCAATTTCAATAGTCCACAGTTATTCTCCACAAGCCATCAGGCTTCTTACTGGCCACAACAGGGGCATTATAAGGACTATGGATGGGGCACATAATTTGAGCTTTCTCCAGTTCCTAAACTGTAGTCCTGATTTAATCATGTCCACCAGGCAAGCAATATTACTTAACACCAGCAATACATCTCGGTTCTGGCAGCTTCTGTGGCAGGTGATGAGTATGTCCCCACGGTACAGTATTGACCACCCAGACTCGCAAATGAAATTTACCAGCTGAGGTCTGCAGATTGAGCCTTTACAATACATTCACTGTTAGGGTATATTCTGGCACTGGAGAAACACCTTTTGTATGGATGTGGAAGCAAATATTCTATTCCAAGAGAGAAAATCACAGCTTTGGTCTTAATAGTCTTACCCCCATAGCTGTCTGTATAGGTAACTGGTCCAGGGAATCTGTTTGGATTTCCACAGATAAGACTTTAGTCAGCCCCAGTATCCACAGGTGCTAGGACTCTTTGCACGTTCTGTGGAGACCAGTGGTTGCCAATCCCATGCACGACCACTGGTCTCTTCCTATCCCCTCCAAACAAGCACCTTGGCCTTCTCCCTAATCATATAGGGTCAACAGAGAGTCCTAGGGTTTCAAAAAGTCCTTCAAGGCCACAAGCCTAGCTCTTTCAGTGGGAGATTTCTGCCCATGCCTGAATTGTTGTTCAGGTTTTAAATGCTGCCACAATTCTAGCAACACTGCATTAGGCTGGCAGTCTATCGTCTTGATTGACTCTTGCAGCTAGCAAATCAGTTCACATTTACATTCTGGTAACCCAAACAGAACCCTGCATAGGGCCTTTTTTTTTTTCTTTTTGCTCCTTGGCAGATTGGGCATTACCACACAGACACTCCCGCCCCCCACCTCATGGCAACTGTCCTCTACATCTCCCAGAGCAGCTGATGCTGTAGTCACTTCATGTATATGGTTCCCCACATGGGAGCCAAGATGGAGACAAATGAGCTAAAAGCAGTAGAGGGGGTGGTCCCTAACACTAGGTCCCACCTGCCAGTTGTAAACTGCTCATCATCCAATCCCTGTGTATTCAAATTAAGTATAGCTCATCGCATGCCCAGTTCATGAATAATTTACACTAGTCACCATAAGTTTGCCATTTGCTCACATTTTCTGGGAGTCTTTTGGCTTCATTTCAAATTGTTCACACAGCAGCAGTGAGCCAAGCGGTGACTGTTCTGTAGACTCTGCTGTAATGAGCTTTATACAGTTATAGTTGTCAATTTCCCTGTCTTATCAGGGGAGCATGAAGTACTGTCAGCAACCTCATCCCAAAGGCTCAGTAACCAGGCCAGCAACAGTTCACCAAGGTGCTGCTGACATTGTTTCCCCAAATCCCACAATTCCATGGGTGTATACAAGGTACATGTGGTGAACTCTATCACCATGGGGCAACCAGCTTGCATCCCACCTAGATTCAAGGAGTGTTCTTGCTTTACCTTTTAGTGTATTATAGGCCGTACTTGCAGGTAGACTTCTTCTGGGATATCTTCCCCTACCTCAGGGTGACTCTGAGGGTGAACTGGAGCTCAGCTTCCAGTTGCATCCTTGTGTCCAAGGCATGTGCTTTTTGCCAAAGCTTCTGTATCTGTATGGCCTCTGCTAAAGCTTTGTCCATGTTCTGCTTCAAAGCTGTAAAAACACCCAGCCCACTCAGCTGGCCGCAGTCCGTGCTTTTTCCAGCAGCTGCTCCTCTAAGAAGCAGAGCACCTTTTCAATACTTATCTGAGACCTATCAACTGCCTCCCATGGCTCAGGTGGAGTCCAAGTCATCAATACTGCCACCATGGGATACCATATGCTCTGTGGGGCCACATATCCCTCTCGTCCTTTAGTAAGACAGACTGCTTCCTTACCTGGGAATCCTGCTGACTATGCCAAGTGTGTTGCTGCAGGTTAGAGGTTCTGAGATAAGGGATATGAGGCTCAGGCAGTTGAAAGAAAATTCAGGGAGCCACAGGCAACTGCGACATAGCTCTTTATTTCAGCAAGGGCACAGCCAACCAAACAGGATGGCAACACATTTTGTACACAGATTAAACAGTAGTGGCACACTTCCAGATAATGGAAGCTTGTGCATGAGTACCGGGCACATGGTCACTTAAGGGAAGAAGTTCTGAGTCACTTCCACTCAGAAGTTAGCTAAAGGTGTTGGGAGGTAGTCTGACTACAGCCATCTTTCTTTCTCTGCACATTTGTTCTGTAGTTTAGTTGTAATTTTGATGTGGTCTGGGAGGAGGAGAGCACAGCGTTTTCCTACTTTGTCATCTTGACTGTAAACTGTAAACTGAGATTATTCTTGCCTTTTTAGGAATATTACACTAGCTGTTCTCTTTGCATGGAATACTTTCTCCAGATACATACATGGCTGTCTGTTTGGGCATCTTCCAGGTCTCTAATCAGGTCTCACATTCTTAGAGAAGATGCCTTTCCAAACTAAATAAAATAGAATGTTTCTTGTCCCTATAGTCTCTTCCTAGTTTCCTATTCTGCTTTAGTTTTTGCATGGCACTTATATTTAATATTATTTCTTTACTTATATGTTGTCTATCTTCCCAATCAGAATAGTATCCCTATGAAGGAAAGAATTGTTTTCTATCTTGATTCACCATTGTTTCCCAGAATATAGAATAGTGACAGGTATATGGCAAATGCTCTATATCCATTTGATGAATGAATAAATTACATTTATTGATCCTTATGCATCAGGACTTGTTTCACACATTACATTATAGTTAATGTTCACAATAATCTTATAAAGTAAGTACTGTGATCTCTATTTTGCAAAAGAGAAAATTTAGATTTAGCAAGGTTAAATAAGTTACTCAAGTTCACACAATGAATAATTAGGAAATCTAGGATTTGAACATGAGTAGTCTGACTCTAATGGTATTATTTTTAATACTCTAGTTTCTCTAGTTTATTTATTTAGCACTTATTATGCACCAAACATTGTTTCAAATTCTTTATGTCTATAATTACATTTAGTTCTCATTCTCATTTTTACACAAGAAGAACTTGATATTTATAGAGATTAAGTAATTACCTCAGGAACAGAAGTAGTAAAGGGTTGTTCTTTATGAAATACCTAAATAAAAATGATGAAATTGACTCTTCATTAGAAGAATATTTTATCAAAAATTTTTGTATTCTAAAAAACAAATAAAGAAATAATGATCCACCTTGATTTTCTGGCTCTGTGATATCCCTTTTTTAAAACTATATTTTTCATGAGTTTTGGCTAGTGTTAAAATATTACAAGGGTTCTCTTCTCTAGATATGCTTGCCAAGATTTTTGTCCTACTTTTTTGATAATAGCCATTCTAACAAGTGTGAGGTGATATCTTGTTGTAGTTTAAATTTTCATTTCTTTGATGATTAGCGATGTTGAGCACCTTTTCATGTACCTGTTGCTCACTTTTTTTTTTATTTAGAGAACTGTCTATTCAAGTCTTGCTTATTTTTATTTTTATTATTTGTTTTTTCACTATTGACTTGTAGTAGTTCTTTATATGTTTTGGGTATTAACCCTTTATCGGGTATATGATATACGAATATTTTCTTTCATTCCATAGTTTGCCTCCTATGTTCAATGGTGGTGGAAATGTAAATTGGTGCAATCACTATAGAAAATGGTAAGGAAGGTTTTCAAAAAATTAAAAATAGAACTGTCATATGATCTAGCAATCCTATTTCAGGGTATATATACAAAAAACGTAAAATCAGGATTTCAAAGAGATATCTGCACTTTCATGTTTATTGCAAAATTATTCACAATAAACCAGACATGGAAGCAACAAAACTGTCTATTAGTAGATTAATAGATAAAGAAAATGTTGTATTTCCACACGATGAAATATTATTCAATCATAGAAAAGAAAAATTCTGCTATTTGTGACAACATAGATGAAAGTTGAGGGCAATATGATAGGTGAAAAAAGCCAGTCACTGAACAAATACTGCATGATCCCACTTATGTAAGGCCTCCAAACTTAATTAATTAAGTTTAAACTGCATTTTCACAAATACATACCTTTGTTTGTGAGGATGGCAAGAGTGATTGCTTTGATTATGTCAAATGGCTAGTTAATTGTAGCACTAAAACTAGAACTAAACTCTTTGGACTACTAGTTAATTTCTAATTGCATTACACTTTTTCCTCATTAATACTTTAAACAACTCAGATAGTTGGAAACAAAGATTTACATGTGTTTTAATCTGTCTTAACACCTTCTTTGTAATTTCAAATAAATTTCAAATAATTTCTTCTTCCCTTGTGTATTTTAGCTTATGTATTCATTTTATTTACAACTACTTCACGCAGATAGTTAGATGATTGCATATCTATTTAAGGACAATATTTTTTAGAGCAGAAATCATAGATGATCTTTATTATGTAACTTTAAAAACTTAAAAAAGAGCCATGGACTATCTGGACACTGAATGAACATTGGGGTCACTTAAGTTAGTTCCTTTAATATGAACTTGGAGGTCTACAAAAGAAAGATTACACAGAAACACAGGGTATTCAGAGAAAACAAAAAACACATGAAACCTTGGTTATACATTAAAACACACACACACACATACACACACACACACACAGGTACACACACACACAAAGAATTCCACAGCATTTAAATTTATTCTCATTATCTTGGCTTGTACAGTTTTCTTTTTACCAAGGGATCTCTTCCAATGGTTATTCATAATAAACAAGTATCATGGGCATTTCCACTCTGGCATTTGCCAAAAGGAAAATAAATAATCCAGTGTTTGTTTAACTACAGGGACAGCCATATTTTGCCATTAGCAGAGAGAACCTTGGCTGAATTAGGGAATATCAATTGACTCCATTCCACTTAGCACAAAGGGGAATTTTCTCCATTGTCTGGTTGCCAAGCAAATATCTGCACTTATGCAAGTGCATTTCTGTATTCAGAAGGAAAGGGTATTATGTGAGATACTTGCCATTTTTTAGTAATTATAAAATAAACAATCTCTGCAGAGCCCTGTATAATTAAAATTTTGTTTTAAAAAGGCATTATTTATCTACACATATTTTGAAGCTAAGTTCTGTTATTTCCTGAACCAATAATCTGAATTTCAAGAATAAGAAAATGAGCCTCAATCTTTACAGCACTGGTACAGGCATACCCTGGAGATATTGTAGGTTCAGTTCCAGACCATAGCAATAAAGAAAATCACATGATTTTTTTGGTTTTACACTGCATGTAAAAGTTATGTTTTCATTTCTATTAAGTGTACAAAGTGTGCAATAGAATTATGTCTAAAAAATGTATATATTTTAATTTAAAAGTGTTGCTAAAAAAGTGCTAACCATCATTTGAGCCTTCAACAAGTTGCAATATTTATGCTGGTGGAAAGTCTTACCTCAATGTTGATGGCTGCTCACTGATCACAGTGGTAGTTGCTGAAAGCAGGAGTGGTTATGTCAACTTCTTAAAATAAGACAATGAAGTTGGCCACATGAATTGGCTCTTTATTTTATGAACAATTTATCTATAGTATGTGGTGCTGTTTGATACATTTTACCCTCAGTAACACTTCTTCCAAAATTAGCATTAATTCTCTCAAACTTTGCAGCTGCTTTATCAATTAAGTTTATATTATAGTCTAAATCTTGTGTTATCATTTCAATAATCTTCACATCATCTTTACTAAGAGTAGACAAGGGACTTGTTCTTTTATTTGAACACTTAGAGGCCACTGTTGGGTTGATAATGGGTTTAATTGCAATTTGTTGTGTCTCAGAGAATAAGGAGACCCCAGGGGAACGAGAGAGATGGGGGAGGAGCCAGTGAGTAGAATAGCCAGAATGCACACATTTATCCATTAAGTTCACAGTCTTCTGTGGGCATGGTTCATAGAGCCCCCAAATAATTACAATGGTAACATCAAAGATACATGCTCAAAAACACATAGACTCAATATTGTTTATCAAATAAGATTAAAAAAGGCAAAAAAAATCAACATCCACTCAATATCCATTGAGTTAATACATTTTGTGAGGAAAAAGAGTAATCTAGAATTGATATTTAATGGAAAAATCAGAGAGGGCTTCTTGTAGGCAATAGCTAAATTTTTAAAGGAGTTCAGAGACAATAGATCAGCAGAGAGAGGGCATTCCAAGTAGGGAAACATTAATCTTCCTATAATAGAGGAAGGTCCATTTGAGGAGAATGAAGAAAAATATGTTGGTGATTCAGAATTACAAGTTGAAAATATAGGGGAAGGTGGTGGACTAGGTAAAAACAGAGTTCATCTCCTCCCAGGTCCACATTGAAATTATAACCAAATTATAAAATAATCACTGTGGAGAAATACCTGAAGTCCAGCTGTCCAAGTGAGATGGAACATCACTTGTAAAATTCTTAATCTTTTAGCAGGAAATGAAATGGGACATCTCTTGCAGAGTTAATCTTTTTAGTAAATCTAGTTAAGTTTTCTTTCTTATTTTCTTGGAAAAAAAGACCCTCTCCCTCAAATCCTGATAATTGCCCAAAACTGGTGACTCAGATCCTCTGGCTATTGATAAGTCATCAGCCAATTGCTAAACAGAAATGATGTTAAGTGAGGCTGGACTCATAGAGTCTGAGAGGGGAAGGAACTTTAGGACAAATATTTTATTTAACTCTTTAAAAATATATTAACCAAGCCTATTTCCCTTTACTCAATTAATAGGCAAATCAATAATAGAAATTAATAGATATATGATTTAAATAATAAGTTTGTATCTTCTTTTCCTTGTCTAGGTACTGAGGTGGCACTTCAGCAGGAAACCCAAGACCCTGATTGAGGCAGAAAGGGAAAGAGCTCTATAAAACCCCAGTAGGCAGGGACTATAACCATTCTCAGCAGGAAGCAGATACAAAAGAAAAGATTTCCCATCCCTCAACATCCATAGCAATAATAAGGGGTTTCATGGCTCTTAGAAAAGAGTTAGGCAGGAAAGTTAGGCAGAGAGATTTGGGTCTGCTTGCAAAGACACTGAGGTCATCCTAACCTAGAAGGGGTCCACCTTAATCCACCCACAATTAAGCAAGCCAGAAGGCTTTGTTAACTCACACAAAGAAACCAGTAGGCAGAGAATTAGGTACCAGTTTAAGCCAGTCACTCGCACCAGCTCAACAAAGACCCTAAAGACTTTCAACTCACCTGAACCTCACTATACCATCATTATAATATGATGCATATTCCCAGAAGTTCATTAATATCATTATCACAGACTAAATTCTGGAAACACACATGCGCAGAAAGCAAAATGATGAATCACTGACTCCTGTCAATCCTAGTTTTCAATCAAGGAAGCCCACTCTAAGTAACTACCCACAGTAAAAAGAAATAAAATGCCAGAAGTCTTTGTTACCAGGCCTTTTGATCCACACTTCTCTTGCTAAGGCCCACTTCCACGTCTGGAAGCATACTTTCCCTTTTAATACAACTTCTTTTCTACTGTATTTTGCTGTCTTGCTCAATTCTTTGTCCAAGATATCAAGAACCTGGACAATGTGCCAGGAGAGGATCCCCACTCTTTGGTAGCAATAAGACCTACATGTGATAATATAAAGGAGCCACATAGAGTCCAGTAGGAGGAACAAATTAGTGAATCAGGATAGGCCCACACCACAGGTGGTAGAGGATTACTGAGAGGGAGAGTGGGGCTGCAGAGGCTCTCTTGAAGGAGAAGGGGATCCTGGTTTCATCAGGGAGCTCCCCAGCCCAGGTTCCCAGCCCAGGAAAGAGGAGATACCAATAATTCTTACTGTAGAAATCAGAGGGGATTCCAGCCATTTGTGTGAGATGGAAGGAGACTGAATTCCTAGACATCCCTTTGAAGGACCCACGCATAGGCTTTCTAACCTGTGGACACTCACCCAGGACACCGGCGGTGGGTACGAGGCTTGCGTGGGTTTAATTCTGAGAAAGTCTGCATTACCTGGCTCCAGAACGAGGGCTGGAAGGACAGCCACCATGGTGCCCTAGTCCGGCTCCTCTACAGGGTAATCTACAGACCAGGCCAGCTTGACTGTGCAGACCTCTTCCACAGAGCCATTAGGAAGCACTGGTCAGAGTGGATCAGCCCTCTCTGCCCAACCTGCAGATTGCCCGGGGCATTTGTTTCTGGATGGATGCCAAGCCCTGCTCAGATTCAGAGCCGTGCATTCCCAGCAAGTGGCCAGGGCTGCGAGCCACCTTTCCATTCCCAGCAGACAACCAGCACTGTGAGCCACATTTCTGAGATAGGATCAGACAGATCACTGCTGCTAACACAAACTTGGGTAGATAACAGGGACTTGTTCGAGACAGCAGCTAGTCTTTCTATGATTTGTGACTTATGTGGGAACTCAGGAACAGATACCAAAGTTGCAGCAAGACTAAGACTGAATTGATCTGACTGCCATTGTCTCTCTGAGATCCTGCCCCATGCTACCCACAAATTATCCCAGGAATCTCATTGTCAGTGAACTGACACAGCCCAGCCCCTCCCCTTCCCTGAACTCCCAATCCACACAGGCAACAAGTATTGGCTAGCACGAGGTGGGCGCCACACTGAAATCAGTGGCAGGCAGACCTTTGCTGCCTGCAAGACTGGCAATATTGTGTCTGGGGAGTGCAGTGTTGGGAGCCATTCTTGCTGAATGCCTTGCAGACAGGGTTAAAGTTGCCTGCAAGCTAGAAGTTTGCAGAGCAGGTGGGCTCATTACTGAAGGAGGAAGTTTGGCTTAATGGAAAGAGTTGAACATTCCTTGCCCCAGGGAATAAGAGACAAAAACAGGAACAAAGATGTTTTGAGAGAACTTATGTAAAGGTCAGCAATCATTTGCATATGTGTGGGTGTTGCTTCTCTGCTCCTCCAAGGGTATATATATATATATATATATATATATATATATATATATATACTGTGCTAAATAAACTCGAGGCTCAGTATTCACTGTTCGCCCTCCCGACTCTATCTTCTGTCTCCCTCTCTTTTTCTCAATCCTCACTCCCCCTCTCGGGAACTGTTCGATCTTAGCTGGCTGGCTCCGGCAGTGCAGGGATTTGTTGGACCACCTCAAACTGCAGCTAGTCTTGCTGTGATCTATGACTATAGAAGTTGCAGCAAAACTGAGACTGTATTGGCCAGAGCAAACCTCGTCTCCCTGAGATCTCGCTTTACCGAAGCCACAAAGTTCTGAAGCTCATTGACAAGCAGCCTCTTGTGGCTTGTTTAGCTCTGGGGTTGTAAAGTCAGTGGAGGCAACAGACTATGGCTAGCACAGTGGGCACATTTTGAGGAAAACACTTGTGGACACACCACTGCTGCCTATACGAACTGCAATATCTCATGAGGAAATTGCAGGGGTCTGTATTGGCCCGACAGCCCTTGACTCTCTGAGCTCCTGCCCAATTCAATACAGAAAGTGCCAACTGCAAGTTGATAGGCAGCTGCCCCTGTCCTGAGGTAGTGAATTTAAGCTCAGGGTGGGCTGTAGTTGACCTTGCTATGAGTGAAAACTTGTACAGGGAGACACAGAGATAGTGTTGGCATGTGAACGGACACTGCAGTGGCAGGAGGAAATTTATTCAATAGACCCAGGAGGCTCCCAGGGTTTCTGTACCACCCAACATGCATATCACCTAGAGGCTCATCCAGTTTCACAGGCAACTGACAGGAAGTGTCAAGCCTTGAGAAGCACTGGCCCCTCTGCTAAACTGCCATAGGTCAGGGATAGGGGATAAGTGACCACTGCATACAGCGTTTTCTCTTCCACTTACTGCCATCTGTGGATCACTTTGTAGTTCTCACTAGGTAGCTCTGAGCAGTCAAAAGCAGCAACTGACCTTGGTCTGTGGGGGAGCCCTTCCCAAAGGGTCACAAAACCAGCATATATGGAGGCTATCACCAGACCACAATGGAGCAACTCCTGACTAGTTCCATTAGTGATACACACAAAGGGTGGTTGCAACAAGTACACAAGCCTGCTAGGGCAAATCCCATTCAGTGGAGTCAGCCCCAACACAACAACTCTTACCCTGTGGGTACAGCCACTTCCCACAATTTGTCAACCTGAGTGATAATCCCATCCACTGATATACTAACACCAATAAAGTCTTAGTGACAACAGAAGATCACACACAACCCACACAAAGATCACATCCAGAACCGACATAAAGGATCAGGTAGAATATGCAACTGGACCACACAGGCCACCTTCCACATTAGGCCATCTGAGAAAAATAAAAACATGCCACAAATGAAACAATAGAAAAAAACTTCAGAAAATAAGCTAAATGGATTGGAGGCAAGCAACCTACCAGAGACAGAGTTCAAAATAATGGTGATAAGGTTGCTCAACAAACTTATGAAAGAATGGATGAGCTCAATGAGAACCTCAACAGAGAAATAGTAAGCATAAAGAAGAACATAGAAACCATAAAAAAGAACCAGACATAAATGAGGAATATAATAACTAAAATGAAGATTACACTAGAAGGGTTCAACAGTAGATTGGACAAAGAAGAAGATTTAATTGGCAAACTGGAAGATAACATAGCAGAATACACCCAATCAGAACAAGAAAAAAAAATCAAATGGTGAGGCTAGTTTAAGACTTCTGGTACAGCATAAAGCTAAAAAAATATCCAGATCATAGGAGTACCTGAAGAGGAAGAGAGAAAGCAAGGGATAGAGAATCTATATAAAGAAATACTGACAGAAAACTTCCCTAACCTGGCAAAAGAAATACTGACAAAAAACTTTCCTAACCTTGCAAAAGAATTAGACATACGAATTCGGGAAGCACAAAGAGTCCCAAATAAGAAGAATTCAAACAGACCCACACCAAGAAACATCATCTTTAAAATGTCAAAGGTCAAAGATAAAGAGAGAATCTTAATAGCAGCGAGAAAAAGGCAGCTAGTTACTTACAAGGATACCCCCATAAGAATGTCTCCTGACTTTTCAATGGAAACTTTGTAGGCCAGAAGAGAATGGCAAGAAATGTTCAAAGTTATAAAAACCAAAAATCTACAACCACAAATACTCTACCCAGCAAGACTTTTGATTAAAATGGAAGGTGAAATAAAGAGCTTCCGAGACAGAAAAAAAGCTTAAGGAATTTATCACCAACAAGCCAGCATTATAAGAAGTGTTAAAGGGTCTTCTGTAAAAATAGAAGGGGTAAAAAAAAATGGAAATAACAAATATGAATAACAAAATGGCAGTAACAATGTACCTGTCAGTAATCACTTTAAATGTAAAGAGATTAAATGCTCCAATCAAAAAACGTAGGATAACCGAATAAGTAAACAAGACCCATGCATATGTTGTCTACAAGAGATCAACATAAGATTAAATGATACACACAGACTGAAAGTAAAGGGATAGAAAATGATATCTCACTCAAATAAAAAAGAAAAAAATTGAGATAGCAAAACTTATGTCAGATAAAATAGATGTTAAAACAAAGGCTATATAAGAGACAAAAAGAGCATCACATAATGATAAAGGGATCGATAAATCAAGAGGACATAACCCTAGAAAATGTATACACACCCAACATAGGAGCACCTACATACCTAAAACAATTATTGACTGACATAAAAGGAAAGATCAATAGTAATACACTCATAGTAGGAGACTTTAACATCCTATTGACACCAATGAACAGATCTTCCAGGCAAAGAATCAACAAGGAAACAATAGGCCTAAAAGAAATATTATAACAGATGGATTTAATAGATATTTTCAGAGCATGTTACCCCCAAACAGCAAAATATACGTTCTTCTCAAGTGTACATGGAATATTTTCAAGGATAGATCATGTATTAGGACACAAATAAAATCTCAATATATTTAAGAAGCTTGAAATCCTATCAACCATCTTCTCTGATCACAATGGTATGAAACTATAAGAAAAAAACTAGAAAATACCCAAAGCAGTCTATAGATTCAATATAATCCCTATCAAAATATCAATGGCATTTTTCAGAGAGCTAAAACAAATAATCCTAAACTTTATATAGAACCATAAAAAAATAGCCACAATGATCTTGAGAAAGAACAAAGGTGGAAGTATCACACTACCTGATATCAAACTATATACTATAAGGCTACAATAATCAAAACAGCATGGTACTGGCATAAAAACAGATACATTGATCAATGGAACAGGATAGAGAGCCCAGAAGTAAATCCATGCCTATACGCCTCCTTAATATGTGACAAAGGAGGTAAGAATATACCAGGGAGTAAAGACAATATCTTCTATAAATGGTGTTGAAAAAATGGGACAGATACATTAACAACAACAACAACAAAAAGCTAGATCACCTTCTTAACACTCAAAATAAATTTAAAACATAAATATAAGGCCCCGAACCATAAAACTTCTAGAAGAAAACATAGGCAGTAAACTCTCTGATATTACTAACAGAAATTTATTTTTAGATATATCCCCTTGAGCAAGAGAAACAAAAGAAAAATAAACAAATGAGACTACATCAAACAAAAAAGTTTTTGTACAGCAAAGAAAACCATTAACAAAATAAAAAGACAACTGACTGTTTAGAAGAAGATATTTGCTACTGATACATCTGATAAGGGGTTAATATCCAAAATATATAAAGAACTTATGCAACTCAACAGCAAACAAACAAATAAACAAACAATCCAATTTAAAAAATGAGCAGAAGACTTGAATAGATACTTCTCTAAATAGGAAATACAGATAGCTAATAGACATATGAAAAGATGCTCAAGGTCACTAACCATCAGAGAAATACAAATTAAAACCACAATGAAATATCACTTAACACCTGTCAGAGTGGCTATCATCAATAAATCAAAAAATAACAAGTGTTGGTGAGGATGCGGAGAATTGGGAACCCTCATACATTTTTGGTGAGGTTGCAAATTGGTATAGCTATGGAAAACAGTCTGAAGGTTTCTTAAAAAATAAAAATGGATGTATTTTTTTGACCCAGCAATTGCACTCCTGGGTATTTGTCTAAAGAAAACCAAAACAATAGTTCATAAAGATCTACACACCCCAATATTCATGGCAGCAAAATTTACAATAGTCAAGATATGGAAGCAACCTAAATGCCCATCAACAGATGATTGGATAAAGAAATTATGGTTCATATATATAATGGAATATTGCTCAGACATTAAAAAAATGAAATTCTACCATTTGCAATGATATGGATGGACTTAGAGGTTATTATGCTGAGTGAAATAAGTCAGATAGAGAAAGATAAATACCATATGATTTCACTTATATGCAGAATCTAAGGAACAAAAAGAACAAACTAATCAAAAACAGACTCACAAATATAGTGGACAATTTTGTGACAGATTCAGGGGAGGGGGATTGGAGGCCTGGAAGAATAGGGTGAAGGATTAAAAAAGTATAAATTAGTAGTTGATAGTTGGTCACGGGAATTTGGAGCATGGCAGAGAGAATGAAGTTAGCATTAATATGATGGCTGGGTCGAGGGTCAGGGGAGGTAGGGAACAACTGAGGGGATCATTTTATAAACTATATAGATGTCTAACCAATGTACTGTATACTTGAAATTAACTTAAATAAATATATATTTTTTAAAAAGATAGAAAAAGAATTACAGGTTGATAGAGGTCTCTAAAGATCAGACAGAGGAATGTAAATTTGCTAATAAAGTAATAAGAAACTACTTTAGGTTTATGACAAAGAGAGTAACCTCATAAAGCCAATTCAGGCTAAAAAGTGGTGTAACATACGGGTAAAAATCATAGAGTCTGAAGCTCAATTTTCTGGGTTTAAATGCTTGGTCTTCCACTTCCTAGTAACCTTGTATAAATTATTAAACTTTTGTTTCTCATTTTTCTCAACAATAAAATAGATCTCATAATTGTACCAAATTCATAGGATTAGTATGAACATTAGATGATTTCATGCAAGTAGAATGACTAGGGTAGTGCCTCACACAGAGTAAACCATTCAATAAATGTTAGCTTCTGTATATAAAGGTGCGGGAGGAGAACTTTATCCTTGGGCCATTTCTCAATCTTGCTGTTATTGTTCTTATACCTTTGAATCTAAATCGTGTCCTTCATCCAAACAAACCAGTTTGCTCACCCTTTCTACTCAGATTTTTAACATTTTATCTCTGGTTGTCATAGCCTATTATTTTTCACCAGTCTGCATTTCTACTGCAATTAAAATTCTTACCTCAAATGGCATTTTTTTCAGTAATTCCACCCTAATTTTATTACTCTTTCAGCTCTCTTTCTGTGATGCAGGTGCTGCAATTAATTTTTTTCTTGTTTTACTGTGATTCTTTTGGCAATTCATTCCTCTTTCCTTTCCACTGAAATCATCCTTTCAAAGATTCCTAACTTGACCAAAAATAAAATCCATAACTCACCAGTGTCATCCACATATTTTTTTCCTTAATAATTTAAATATACTGTCATGACAACATGTTTCTCTATTACTGAATAGTCAAAGGGAAGAACAAATCTTCCTGGAGGCAATAGTTAAATATTAAGTGCTTACAATATATAGGCATTGATGTCCAACTGTCTAGGTTTGTGTCTTTACTCACCTGTTTACTGAGCAACCTTAGGAAATGCTCTTCATATTTCTGAGCTGAAACTACCTTATCTACAAAATAAAAAATAAATAGTAATCTCCTCACAGGATTGTTTAAAAAATTAAACAAGGCAGCATGTTTAAAAGGCTTAGCACAATGCTTGGCATGTAGGGATATATTAAGAAACACTAATGACTATTATAATGGCTATTATTTTATTCAGTCCTAATAAAAAAAATATAGGTGGAATTATCTCAATCTTATAAAACAGGAAAAAGGCTTAGTAAAGTAAAGGACCTTGTTCAAAGCGACAGAACTAATCATTGGCAAAATTTGAATTTCAACCGAATCTGCTGCTATTCTTCTACATTTCATTCTGCTACTTTTCTGCATTTCCCATTTTTTAGGCATTTAGAAGGGTAGATTTATTAATTTTTTGTCAATTCATTTAATAGCACTTAATTTTTTTTCTTTATGTACAGACATAGAATGACCAACCATGGACTAATCCATCTGGGTCTGGCCTCTGGGTACATTGCAAAGTATGACATCTTCTATGTAAAATCCTTGGTGAGTGGAAAAGGCCTATGATGTGCAAATAGCACTGCATCACTAAAGGAGATCCCCAGAATTTTGTTACCCAGAGAGATCCTAAAACTGAATGTAAAGGTTTTATTTATTTTCATCTAAGTATGTATATCATCTCTGAGTGTCCCTAATTCTAAGAATGTATACTAAAGCAATTAACATAACTCCCAGAAACTGGGCTTAAAATCCAACATTCAGTGCATAGCCTGTAGCAAATTCTTGGTACTATTAACACAATAACCTTAAGCAAGAGTTTCCCCAGAGTACACGTGGCCAAATACTGGTGTTAACAAGAAGCTCCCTGAAAAAAAAAAAAACATTCAGTGGTCAAATAAGTTTGTGAAGCACTGCATGTTATAATCTCCTTTCAGGAAACTCACAAAACTGTATTAGTTAGGGGTTTTTTTTGGTTGCAAGTAACAGAAATTAATTTGACCTAGCATAAGCCTAAAGAGAATTTATTGGAAGGATGTCATTGTAAAACACAGCAATCAAAAGAACAAGTGAATTACTGAACCTCAGTAAGACTAACTACTGAACATCTCAGAAGCAAAAGTTGCCAGAACTTATGCATGCATCCTTACACCAGTGCTGGACAGAATGCATAAAATCCCATTGGAAATCATGTTAAGAACTCTAGTGCTTAGCATTTAGTGCATAGTAAGTCTTCAATAATTCTTAGCTCTCATTATTAAACCTTTTTTTATGATTCTGATTTAGAGATGTTAAATGGGGCACAGGAATCAGCTTTTTTTTGGCATAACTTCCATGAATATAAAGTAGAGTCAGATCTGGAAGCCACTTCTTATGGAACGCTTAAGTGGTACAGATACCAGCAATGTCCAGTCTCTGTGTCTCTCAGCTCAAAATTCTACAAGAACAATTATTCTTATTTAGTCTTTGAGAAAAAACTTTTGTGAAAAAATTTTGTGAAATATTTGTGAACTCCAAAAAGTGTCTGCTTTTAAAAACATTCTAACAGGTGCCTTTTAAAAGAAATCTGCTTAATTTTGTTGAATCAGGCTTTGCCTGAACTCATTTGACCACAAAATCATATTTCCACCCAATATTTAATAATGTCACTTAGAATAAGAAATGTGCATCACACACATTAGGAAATGTTTAGTTAGAAAGTTATTATGGTCAAAAATTCCCTTATTTACACAGGTGCCTTACCTGGCTTTCAACTGCTACTCCAGTAGTAAGTTTTTCTTTCAAAATCACAGAGAGGATGGCTTCACCTCATAGTTCTCAAAGACCATTTCTGTCTCAGCTCACTATCTCATGAGATGTTCTGTAACAAAAAGTGCAAGGGGATTCTATGAAGTCAAATTGAGTTTAGCAAATAATGCATATGTACACTTCAGAAATTTCACAATGTATTTAAGCATATGAAAAACTCTGACAAGACTCAACAGGCAATTCTTCAGCTTTGTTTAACCCATCATATCCCCACAACACCTAAGAATAAAGCCTACTTTACCCTTATGCAGGAGCAGAGTGAAATCCTGGTAATTGCAAGTCCAACTTTTTCTTTCTTTCTTCCATGTTACTTCTTAATATCTAGGAAGAACAATCATTTTATAATAGCCCCACTGAGTTTCTAGTCCAAAATTAAGTCTAGTCACCTATTACTTAAAGCATCTTTTTCTAACTCATTTTGACTTTTCTATTATGAGGAGGGCAAAGCTTATACTACATTCTTTTGAACCAGGTAGATATTGTGTAACAAGCACCCAATATAAGAGGCATGTTCAGATTGAAAATCTGGTACCATGCAATTTGACACCAAAAATAAACTTCTGTTTTATTTTACAGCATCTAAAAATGTTTTCGCTGAAATGCAAAATTGAGCAAGCCACAAAAATTGAATTAACCACAAATCAAAGAATGCTTGGAGCAATGCATAGGTTAAATATTTATGCAATGGCCTCTCTGGTATCTGCCTTTAATGAATAATATTCTTGAAAGCCTTTTTTATATACTTCAAACAACAAGCAAACACATTACAACAGGTGCGTTCACCTTCACAATTCACCTGCCATTACATATGCATTTGGCATGGATGCCATTGAGTTTCACACATTTACTGAGCCAGGCTGCTGTGCTGCTCAGCATGGAGGCTAATCAGATGAGTTTTGAGGTTGAGCAGTCAGTGAACCTAATGGAGGAACTAACTGGGTCACCAATGAACATTTCCAATCGCATTTTTTAGAGAAAGTTCATGGTTGTGAGGGTCAAAAGAAATGGATAAGATAAAAATGTCAAGAAAGAATTGATACTGAGTGTCCTTATGTCACCCTGCCAGTCACAAATGCTTGGCCAAAAGGAAAAAAAGTGAAACTAGGGCCTAATAGGAATTCTATTACTGTTATTTTAAATAAGGTCAGAAACAAACACAAAGAGCCCAGCTCAAGCTATTTTCCACCTGTTTGGTCTGGCTACATGAAGCTGCCACATATTCCCAGGTGGCTCCCATTCCTGGTTACCTAATGGATTGACCAACCATCTGTGTCTCCATAACTACTCGGAGTAGTACACATGTCTATCGTCTTGGGCTTCAGGGTTCTTTAAGCATTATGGCTTTGCCTAAGACATAATCATTGTTTAAGAAAGACTAGTCTGGTTCACAGAAACTTTCTGAAATTCTTTCCTCTCCTTTGTGACCTTCTAACAGCTTCTCAGCTTGCTCCACCCTTCAATGGTACCTCATTTGATTTCCATTTAATCATTAAAATCATCACTATCAAGTTGTCTTTCTCCTGGATTCCATCTGCTTTTAAATTCCACATGCTCTGGGACAAAGCATCCCTGAAAATTCTATCTATTTTACAAACTTCAAAACTTGGGTTTTGTGATTGCTGACTTTTAATAGTGAGGGAAGCCCCAGCTGTTTGGCTTTAAAGAGGAAACTGCACACACACACACACATAGCACAATTAGGCAACAGAAAAAAAAAGAAAGAAAAGATACTGGGAAATTGCTTGCAATTGCTGGTTCATTCTGATAGTTATTTAAAATTCCACTGTACAGATATTTGCTAAACATATATAAGTATATAGAATTTGGAGATTCAAAGATAGATAAATCATAGGCCCAGTTACATAAGATGTATATAGTCTAATTTAATAGATTCTCAAAGTGCTTATATTATAATGTTAGATTTAAGAGATAATGAGTAAATTGGGGATGGAGGTTGTTCTAATAAAACCTGTTCAGAATTTCAGAAAAGAGAAATGAAATATAACAGTGTGCTTTCCATATTTGTTTATATTTAGTATTTTTCTTGTTTTACCTCATATGCTAGATGTCAACCCCTTACTTCTAATTACTGAATATCCACAGCAAGATACCTGAAACCATGTTTCCCTCACAGTACAACTTTTCCTTTATGTGAGAAATTCTACCTGTAATCTCTTAAATTCTTTTTTAGCATTAAATAATGCTTTTAACTATAAGAATTACACAGGAACTTAATCACTGTGGCAATTCAACTCATATTTCTCTTATATAAAAAATGATACACTTATTGTATTTGAAAGTCTTTTACCTGGAGGAAAGACTATTTTGACTATAGTAATAATCTTTCATTAGTACTATTCAGTTTTGCTACAGTTCTTCATTCCAATATTAAGAAACTAATAAGCAGTCTTAATTATCTGTCATATGTCTAGAATACCTGTCAAATAGTCAATTAAGAGTCTTAGCCATCGCTCACCCTGCTGTTTTCTATCCCTCTATTTCTCTAGTACTTATCTTTGACACCTAGGTGACTCATACAAAAAGAGTCTAAACTAAACAGCATGTGACAGTATTGCTGAAGGTGAAAAAAATACCAGGTGATGAATTTGAATAACATAAAGATGATACACATCAAAAGATCCCTGAGACCTGTGAAATAACAGGCAAAGTAAAAAGTTTAGGCTTTATCTAAACCACTGATTTACTATTTGTAGTCATTAAAATTACAATTAGATTATTCACTCTTTTTTTTATTTGCTTCACTTTCTAGTCACTCACATACATGCATTCCTCAGATTCCTTTTGTGGAAGCAATCATAAGGACAAAACTATTCCAAAGGGCCTCTTTCATACCTAGACAGTCTTTCTCTACTGAAATTTTCAGCTCTAATTTCTCAAGCGGCTTTCAAATGCACTTTTAGTACCAGTGCTTTTGGATACAAAAAATAAACTATTCTGCTTTTTAAAGTCTGCCTGCCTCAGAGCAAATCAGCATTAACAAATTCAGTAAATATAGATATTTGTTAAGTCCACTTCTTAGTCACAGATGAGGAAAAACAACTTATAAAGATGAGCATATATAAGATATCTTCTAGGGACTTTCAGAAAATTTGAACATTATGGCAATTTATAAGGAGTCTATCAACAAATCTATGAAAAACATGTAAGCTCATGAGTAATATAAAGTATGTACATTAAGACAATGGATTATGATTCTTCTTTTAGCAAATGATCAATTATTTAAAATAATAAGAGTGCTCAATGCTAGCAAAAATGTGTGGAAAGTCATCTTTACATATTTTTAGTGGAAGCAAATAATAGTAAAACACTTTGGGAAATAGTTTGAAAGTACATATTAGGATTCTTAAAAATGATGTTACTATGAATGAGTAAGTTCACCTCTGGGATTTTTTAGAAATGAGTATGGCTTATATTGTGAAAAATTGGAAGCAACTGATAGAGGAATTATTTGGTAACCTATGATGCCATTCACTGAGTAAAATATTGTGTAGCCATTGGAAATTATGTTCTTAAAGACTTAGAAAGATATGCATAATATGGTATTAAATGATAACTAATACAAAATTTTACATGATGTGTAATTACAACTATGTTAACAAAAACATGTGTTTAGAATGGAAAAGGAGACTGGAAAAAAATATACCTAAACTTACAACCAGGTGATAAATTTATAAGACCTATTCTTTAAGTACACAATTTATCACTTTCTACACTTTTCATAACTCAAGATCAATTTTTAAATCGAATCCATATATGTATAATTTTAAATTGTGTATAATCTTAAATTTATTATAATTTAATAAAATTTTTATATAGGATTACAGAGTCATAATGTTGACAACACTTTTAGTGTGTGTAATATAAACTGTGTAAATGTAAGATTGAATTAATCCGCCTTAATACATAGTTCTTTAGACATAATTTTATGATCAGCTCATTATGAACACAATCTGATATCATTCTACTCAATTTATAATTTATTATCTGTTCTATTTTGGTTCAACATTTCTAATTGTTCAATTTGCACCCAAATAGTTTTGTTTTTGTTGTTGTTGTTGTCATTGTTATCATTGTTGTTATTCTTTCCTACAGTGAGGATATCTATTGTCTGCACAGAAGTAAAATTACCAGTTTTTTTTTTTTTGTATAAGTCAACTCAGGTTTCAATGAAGAGAAACCACATCTATTAGCCTTGATACTTGGACTAATGCTGAAATCTGGAAAAAAAACTAGTTTGAGTGTCTCCTAAGAGAGAGTCCACTTTATATTAAGCCTGATATGAATCTGGTGATCCCAGACCAGACTGTCTAATTGGTTTTATTGGTGTTGTAAGGATTTAAAACAGCACTAGGTTGGCCAGAGTTTGGTCTGGGCTGAAATTGCATTGGAGTCTGTCAGAAAGAGCTAAGTATCAGGTAAATCATGAGTTAAATAACTGCAGAGATAATGACTCTCCTCCCTTTCCATATATCCCCACAAATTTTATATTTCTTTCCTCTATAAACCCAGAATTTTGTTTTATTTAAGCTGATACTATAGGTCATAAGAGTAATTTAAAAAGATAGTAAATCTCTCTTGGGTTGTTCTTTTTCTTTGAAAAATAAACTTTTCACAGGATTTGCCACCAGAGTATGTACCTAGAAAGACAATGAAGGGTTTACTATACTTCTCACAACTGAGTTTGATACTAAGGCCTTGTGCTTGGCACAACTGGCAAAATTAATGAGTATATTTCATTAGAAATTCTATCAACTTTTACAAAGACCAGGGCAATATCAACTCTTGCTTCTTGGATGAATAGTTAAGTCTTTGCTTTGAAAGAGCTACCTCATAGTTGCAGAAAAAATAATCTGTTAGTTGTAGAGTCTCAATCAGGCACAGTTATATATTATTGCTTAAGGATGTATTTCATTGAGGGATTTAAGTGTTGTTTCTGTCCTCCTTTCTTTCATTTACCTTCCATTCAGCTCACTAAAATTATTTGTATGTCTAGTTGCAATTTGCTCCAAGCTATTAACTGACACACTAGAGTTGAACTATATCTAGAAAACATAGTTTATGTATTAGATGTTTTATGATCTAGGACTTCATTGGCCTCATATGTAATGTTTATTATGGCTTATAAGACACACTGAGGAAATTTCTCACTATCCAAATCTCACCATTATAAAATAATTCAGGAGAGAAACTTGTTTAAGATAACTTAAGTTTGGTTAGTGAGGGCCTCCTTGATTTGTTTCTGTATTTTATTGGTCAATACAGTGTTGTTCAGGTGTAATAATTTAGTTATAGCTTTATTTTTTTGTAACAAACTAATTAATCTACATATGCCTAAATTAGTCAAATAGGTTTCTACATTTATAGGTGGCTTTATAGAGGCAATACCTAATGAATTATTAAGTCTCTAAGATATCTTTTTCTAAAAAAATATTTATCAGCCTATGACTATAGCATATTCTTAAGTTTTTCTATCATTAATTCAAAATATTAGTTTGGTTATCTAAAACATTATTGAGGCATATCTTATATAATTAAAAATTACTTTGACTTTTATATTTCCTCACTCTACTCCCAAAATCTTCTAAAGAATTTTCTCAAAAATTTTTTTTTCCTCAGAGAATAACATGATCTTCTTATCTGAACTGTTATTCTTCCCAGTAGTTCCCCCAATTACCTATATTTAAATATGTTTACCATTTATCATTTTTTTGACCTACACCAGAAGACACAGCTTTTTTCTTACAGATCTGTTAAGTTCATTTGTAACACAGTAAAAACTACCATATCAATCAAACACCATTAAATTGTTATAAAGAATAAAGTGGCATATTTGAAAACCTTTTAAAGAGCATTTTTTCATTCTCTTGGTACTTTCACATGAGTTGTTCCCACATCCTATATAGTGACATAGTGGCACTCGACTGAGATCTATCATCACTTGTAGCACAGAAGTGAGATTTCAATCTACAAGGAATTGGGTTAAAGTGCTAAAGGGTTAAATTTGGTTCTCTTTTTAGCTTTCAACTTGTTATAAAATGGGGAAAAAACACTTTTACTCTATGGTTTATATTTTTTGTTGATATTATTATTTAGCAATAGATGATAGTTAATTAAATATGTGTACCTAGTAATATATATAACTTAACCAATACACACACACACACACACACACACACACACACACACACACACCACACACACACACACACACACACAATGTAGTATTTTTTTCAGTTCAGGACTACTTTTCTTTTTAAAATTTTAAATAATTTTTAAAATTTTTACTTTAAACTTAACAGGTTAGACTTTTACGCAATCTGTGAAGTGATCCCCCTAATTATTCTAGTACCCATCTGCCACTATACACAACCATTACAATAATATTGACTATATAACCTTTGCTATATTCTAAATTCTCAGTACTGTTTTATAACTATTAATTTATATTTCTTCATCTTTTTATTTTTTTCTCCCAGGCCCCTCCCCTTTGTCAATCACCAGTTTGTTCTCTGTATCTGAGATATTAATGATAGCTATTCTGACAAGTGTGAGGTGATTTCTCATTGTGGTTTTAATTGACATTTCTCTGATGCTTAGTGGCCTTTAGTATCTTTTCATATGTCTATTGGCAATCTGTATATTCTCTTTGGAGAAATACCTATTCAGGTCTTAGTCTCATTTGTTTATTTTTTCTATTGCTTCCCTTGTTTAAGGAGATATATCAGAAAAAATTACTAATAGAAATATCAAAAATTTCACTGCTTATGTTTTCTTCTAGAAATTTTATGGTTGCAGGTCTTACATTTAAGTCTTAAATCTATTTTGAGCTTATTCTTGTATAGGGTGTAAGAAGGTGGTCCAGTGTCTTTCTTTTATTATTTTTTCTTTTTCTGCATGTAATTCTCCAGTTTTCTCAACACAATTTATTAAAAAGACTATCATTACCCCATTGTATTTTTGTGGCCCCTTTGTCATGGATTAAATGACCATATAGATATGAATTATTTTCTGGGTTCTCTATTTAGTTCCATTGATATATTGTTTTTAGGGCAGTACGATGCTGTTTTGATTAGTATAGCCATGTAGTATATAGTTCAATATCCGGCAGTGTGATACCTCCAACTTTGTTCCTCTTTCTCAAAATTGCCATGAATATGCAGGGTCTTTTATGGTTCCAAATAAAGTTTTGTATTATTTATTTTTTCTAGCTCTCTGAAAAAATGCCATTGGTATTTTGATAGGGATTGCATTTCATTTATAGATTGCTTTGGGTAGTATGTCCATTTTAATGATGTTGATTCTTCCTATCCATAAACACAGTATATGCTTCCATTTATTTGTACCTTCTTCAGTTGTTTTTTCAATTATTTATAATTTTCTTATAACAGGTTTTTACCTCCTTGGTTAATTTGATTCCTAAGTGTTTTATTATTTTTGATGAAATTGTAAATGAGATTGCTTTCTTAAATTCTCTTTCTGATAGCTCATCATTAGAGTATAAAAATGCAACTGACTCTGAATATTAATTTTGTATCGTGCTACTTTACTGAACTCGTTGATCAGTTCTAATAGTTTTTTTGGTGGAATCTTTAGGGTTCTCTATATATAGTATCATGTCATTTGGAAATAATGAGAGTTTTACTTCTTTGCCAATTTGGATGCTTTACTTTCTCTTATTTGTCTAATTGCTATAACTAACCCCCAAACACGATGTCGAATAGATGTGGTGAAAGTGGACATCCTTGTCGTGTTCCTGATCTTAAGAAAAATACTTTTAGCTTTTCCTCATTGAGTAATGCTAGCTGTAGATTTGTCATATATGACCTTTATTATGTTGTGATATGTCCCCTCTATTCCTACTTTGCTGAGAGATTTTATCATAAATGGATGCTTGATTTTGTCAAATGCTTTTCTGAATCTGTTGATATGATTATATTATTTTTATTTGTCAATTTTTTAACATGGTGGATGACATTAAGTTATTTGTGGATATTAAAACAACCTTGCATCCCAGGAATAAATTCAACTCGATCATGGTCTATAATATTTTTGAAATACTGCTGAATTTAGTTTGCTAATAATTTTTTGAGAATGTTTTGCATCAATGTTCATCAGGGATATTGACTTATAGTTTTCTTTTTTGTACTATCTTTTTTTCTGATTTTGGAATCAGGGTAATGGTGGCTTTGTAAAAAGATTTAGAAAGCCTTCTCTCTTCTTGATTTTTTTGGAATATTTTAAGAAAGATAGGTGTTAATATTTCTCTGAATGTTTGCTAAAATTTACTTATTAAGTCATTCAATCCATGACTTTTGTTTTTTAGAAGTTTTTTTTTGATTATTGATTTGATTTAATTGATGGCAATTAGTCAGTTAAAATTTTCTGTTTCCTCTTGACTCAGCTTTGGGAGATTGTTTCTAAGAAGATATTTATTTCTTATTTCTTCCAGATTATCTAATTTGTTGGCAAATAATTCTAATAGTATTTTCTTACAGTATTTTGTATTTTTGTGGAATCCATAGTTACTTCTTTTTCATCTCTGATTTTATTTATTTGGGTCCTCTGTCTTTTATCTTGATAACTCTGATTAAAACTTTATCAGTTTAGTTTAAGCTTTCAAAGAACCTGCTCCTGATTTCATTGGTCTTTTGTATTTTTTTTAGACTATATTTCCTTTATTTCTGCTCTGATTTTTTATTTCCTTCCTTCTACTCACTTTGGATTTTATTTGCTGTTTTGTTGTTGTTGTTGTTGTTGTTGTTGTTGTTGTTTCAAATGCAATGCTAGATAATTTATTTTAAGATTTTTTTTTGTTTTTATGAGGTAGACTTGTATTACTATGAATTTCCCTCTTAGGACCACTTTTCCTGTGTCCCATAGATTTTGAGTCATTGTTTTTTTTTTTTTATCTTCATTTGTCTCTAGGTATTTTTTGATTTCTTCATCTCAATGCTAACCCATTCATTGTTTTGTAGCATGTTATTTAGCCTCCATGTGTTTGTGTATTTTTCATTTTTATTTCTTGTAGTTGATTTCTTGTTTCATACCATCATAATCAGAGAAGACAGTTGATATGATTTCAGTCTTCTTAAATTTATTGAGACTTGTTTTGTGGCCTAACATGTGATCTATTCTGAAAATGTTACATGTGTGCTTGAGAAGAATGTATATTCTGCTGCTTTGGGGTGAAACTCTGAAAGTATCAATTAACTCCGGATATAGTGTGTCATTTAAGACTGCTGTTTTCTTATTGTTTTTCTGTCTGAAAGATCTGTCCATTGGTGTCAATGGGATGTTAAATTCTCCTACTATAAATGTACTACTGTCAATCTTTTCTTTTATATTGTTCAATAATTACTTTATATATGTAGGTGCTCCTATGTTGGGTGCATATATGTTTACCAGAGTTATGTCTTCTTGTATCAATCCCTTTATCATTACGTAATGCCCTTTTTGTCTCTTATTATAACCTTTGTTTTAAAGTATATTTTATCTAAATATTGCTACCCTAGCATTTTTTTCATTTGCATTTGCATGAAATATCTTTTTCCAGCCCTTTACTTTCAGACTGTGTGTATCATTTGATCTGAAATGGGTCCCTTCTAGACAACATATGTATGGGTCTTGTTTTCTTGTTAATTTGGCTACCCTATGTCATTTGTTTGGAGCATTTAATACATTTACATTTTAAGTAATTATTGATAAGTATGCAGTTCTTGCCATTTTATTATTTTTATGTTAAGTCCCCTTAACATTTCTTGACATTCTAGGTTGTTTGTGATGAATTCTTTAGCCTTCTTCTGTCTGGGAAACTCTATATCCCACTTTCCATTTTAATTGATAGCCTTGCTGGGTAGAGTGGTCTTGATTATAGGTTCTTGTTTTTCATCACTTTGAATATTCCGTGCCAATTCCTTCTGGCCTGCAAAGTTTCTGTTGAAAAGTCAGCTGACATTCTTATAGGAGTACCCTTGTAAGTAAGTAGCTGCCTTTCTCTTGATTTTTTTAGGATTCTTTATTTGTCTCCAATCTTTTGCATTTTAATGATGATTGTCTTCTTTAGGGCTGTTTGATTTTCTTGTTTGTGACTCTTTGCATTTCCTGGACTTGTATATCTGTTTTCTTCACCAGATTATGAAAGTTTTCAGTCACTGTTTCTTCAAATAGGTTCTCAATCCTTTGTTAATTCTTTTGTCCTTCTAGTATACCTATAATGTGAATGTTGGCATGTTCGATGTCCCATATGTCTCTTAAACTTTTCTCATTTTTTGATTCTTTATTTTTCTTTTTGGTGTTCCAATTGGGTGTTTTCTGCTACCTTGTCTTCTGACTCATTGATTTGGTTCTCTATTTTATCTAATCTACTGTTTATTCTTTCTAGTGCATTCTTCATTTGGTTATTGTATACTTTACTTCTGACTGGTTCTTTTTTATAGTTGTTAAGTCCATTTTTTTTTACTTACTATTTTGTTGTTGTTGTTTTTGCTGTTGAAGTACTCACTGAGATTACCTATTCTCTCACTAAGTTTATTGAGCATCCTTATAAACAATGTTTTGAACTCTCACTGGTAGGTTGCTTATCTCCATTTTGTTTATTCTTTTCTGAAGTTTTCTCCTATTGTTTTATTGGAGGCATATTTATTTGTTTTCTTATTTAAGTTGACTTTCTGTGTTTCTTTCTATGTATTAGAAAGATATGTTAAGTCTCCCAACTTTGGCCAGGTGGCTTTATCTAGTGGATGTCCTGTGCAGACTAGTGACAGTCTCCTTGATCACCTGCACCGGGAGCTCTGGGCATGTTCCTTGTGTGATTGTGTGCATTTTTCTGTTTTAGCTAAGCCTTGATTGCTGTTAACATGTCAGTAGCTGAAAATAACCCTTGGGCTAACTAGCTGTGTATTTCGCATGCCTACAGAGTGTGAGCTGATGTGTAGAGACTGACCCCACAGAGTGAGATTTGTATGAGTCATCTCATGTACCTTTTGAGACCACCCTTCTTATGTGCTGCTCATAAGGCTAGTCAGGTGGTGCTCTATTGTGGTCTGATGCTAGTCTTCGGATGTGTTGGTTCTCTAGCCCTTTGGTAGGGGTTATTGTGTAGGTTGGTTTTAGCAACTGCCTTTGATTGTCCTGGGGTACCTGATAGGAGCTACAAAATGATCCACAGATGGTTACTGACTATGATGGATATGGAGGCAAGTGGGAAAGATCACACATGTGGGCTGAGGTAGATTACCCCAAGCACCAGGCATGGGGAAGCTTAGTAAAGGACCAGTGGACCTCAAGGTCTGGGGCTGTCTGCCAGCTGTACATATGATGCCACAGATGGAAGATACTTTGATTAGTATGTGAGTTGGGTGGGGCAGGAACCCAGGGAGTTAACAGAGTAAAGTAAACAAATTTCACTCAGCCAATGCAGAGTCAGGTTTCCTTTCAGTTCCGAACCTGAAGTTTCATGTAAAAGCCTCACAAAGCCAGCCACTGCCTCCTCAGGCTTTTGGATCTCCCGTTATCTGTCCAAAAGATATTGTAGCTTGGGCTGGCACCATGGCTCACCATCAAATATCTCTCCTGAAATATGTGGGCTGCACATAGGGTATGTGAGATGAGGGCTGTTGCCTGCCACTAATATGCAGCTAAGGGAAGGTGTGGGGTGGGGCTGGCTGCCTGGTAATGGGCCCATTTCAGGCAATTTGTGGATTGGATGGGGTGGGATCTAAAGAAGACATGGGGTGGAGAAGGCTAATCTTACTGGGCCAATGCAGTTTCAGAACTGATCACATGGGGGGAGGATTCAATATAAGCAAGATGGTGCCCATCTGTAGACTGTCTCAAAGGGGGCCTGACAAAGAAGCAATAATGGCTATCTCTCCAGCTCCTGCCCTGGCACCACATAACTCAGTTTTCCCTTTTTGTCTCTTGCACCTTCTGAGCTGCTGACTTTCTGCCAGAGACCAGGGTGAGTGTCTACAAGTGAATGAGTCAGTATGTAAGCCCTTAACAGATGTCTAGGTATTCATATTTTTTCCATCTCATTCAAATGGCCAGAGCCTCCACTGGTTTTTACAGTCAGATTTTGTGGGAACTCCTCTTCCTGGAACTGGAACCCCAGGCTGGGTAGCCCCCGTATGAGGCTGGGATCCCTCGTTCTTTCAGGGAGGTCTCTGCAGCTGCAATCTAAATCTATCTCTCTCTACTCAACTGACATGTGTGAGTGTGGAACTAGCCCATTTGGTGCTGCTCCCACCTACTAGTCTTAATGTGGCTTTTTCTTTATATTCTCAGATGTATTTGTTATACTCAGCTAGACTTCAGATGTTTCTCCAAGTGGTTTGTTTTATAATTTGGTTGGAATTTTAACATGATCATGGAAGGAGTCAAATCCTGCTTTTACTTAGCCTGCCACTTTGACAGGAACTCTAAAGTATGTAGTTTTTAACCCTTTAGTGTAAAGCATAGAATATAAAAAAACTTTATTTTTGAACCATTTTAATGTTCTTTATAGGAGAAAAAAAACATTAACTTGTAACTCTTAAGTTTATAAGACTTAGAATAATGACATCATAGAAGAAAAAATTGTATTTTTTCATTTATTATCTTACAAAATCTACAAATGTAAATTCTTTTCCAAACCACACAGTAAAAAGAGCCCAGTGATAATGAGTTTCTCATGTGCCTGTGTCTCAGACACAGTGTTTTTCCTCACTGCTTTAAATTTTTTAATGTAATACCTGATGGTTACCAGAGGCTAGTGAGTGGGAAAACAAGAATATATTGGTCAAAGGGTGCAAACTTTCAGTTATAAGACAAATAAGTTCTGGGAATCTAATGTACAGCATGGTGATTATAACTAATAATACTGTATTATATACTCAAAAGTTGTTAAGAGTGTAGATATTAAACATTATCACCACAAAAAGAAAATAATAATTACGTGATAGGAGGGAAGTGTTAGCTAACATTGTGGTGATAATCATTTTGTGTTATGTAAATATATCAAATCAATGGGTTTTACACCTTAAACTAACACAATGTTATATGCTAATTATATCTCAGTAAAGCTGGAAAAAAACATTTTTTGTAGAAACAAAAAACAAAAAAATCTCAAATATGTTTTATATTGTCTATGTATATTTTGTAATTATTTTTTAATCTAAAAACAAGAGTAATACCCCAAATCCACAATGAGTTTCTGGCATAGAAATTGTTTATATAGAAGAGAAACATCTGACTATATCACTCTCCACACCATCAAAATTGTGAGGGAAAGGCAGAGGGAAAGAAATTGTTTAAATCTGTTACCTTAGACAATTGAGTGACTGTTTCAGAGGGTAGATATAGATTTGTAGATATAACAAAATCATAGATTAGGATATGAAAAAAATGAAGTGCTTTGTGGACATCCTTGGAACAACCTGTAAATAACTGCTGCTTGACTCCCACATATATTTGTTGCTTCAGTGAATATGCTAATTTACAGTTTACATAGGTTGTTAATTTAATAATAATTATATAAAATTATTTATTTTATACCTTGATATTATATCTATACATATATACATATGAGTATGTGTGTGTGTGTGTGTATATATATATATATATATGTATATATATATATATACACATATATATGTATATATATATGTATAGAGTAAAAATCAATATTTTTGTATTCCAATATGTGACTACTATATCATGACTTATTAGTGTTAATTTTCTAAGGACAGACAATTTTAAATTATAACAACCTCACTGAGTAAAAAGACCTAACAGAGAAGCAAGAAAACATAGCCACAAAACTTCATTCAATTTTCAATATGAGAAATTACTTCTGTTTTTTTTCTTAATATGGATGGCAATCTCAGAGATTTAAGAGTAATTGGATACTGTCTCTAGGACCTCTTTGAAAAAAAAATTTTTGTCTATAACTTGTATTTATTTATAAGGTCACAAAAGTCCCAGAGCCTTTGTAAGATACACTGTTAGATAATTTCTAGTGCTTTTGTTGTTGTTGTAGTTGTTGTTGTTGTTGTTGTTAGATCACTTAAGGATTCAGGGCAAGAGCTTATGAATTCATAAATTAAATGATGTTGGCATATCAACATTTCTGATGGTTTTCTTTTAAGTACACCAAACAATTTTTTAGTGAATAAAACAATTCTCTTATCTTTCTTGTGGATGTCATGCAGTGACATATTCCACTAGATCATCTTGTCTCTCTGGGGCACTGTCAGGCTCCATCTGAGATAGCTTACAATATTGCCGTAGACTGAACCTGACAATAACTCATGCACAACTAACTTAACTAGGGTTCATGGAGCAACCAATGTTTTTTTTAAGTCTATGAAAAATGTTAAACCTAATATCTAACTTTTGACATTTTCCAAGAGTTATATTTAAAGGTATGATGTATTTATTTTAAATAAATGTATGCATGTATGTGTGTGTGCGAGTGTGTGTATGCATGCCCATTAACCAGGTCTATCTAAAAATAGGCTTGTGTCAGATAAAATGATACATTATTGGGAATATTTAGGGTAGAAATTGTTCATTCAATTGGCCTTTCACTTTTTGATATAGCAATTTCCACATGAATTTAACTCAATCTGTCAAAGCAAACATCAGTTGGAATACACCCAACATGAACCTCTCATCTGGCTTAGTCCCTACTAATGTTGAGCCTTCTCATCTAGCTTTTCTCTAAATATCCATATTGTGTGTACTGTTTCTTTTTATGCCTTATATAGCATGATTACATTGAAAATAAAAACACAAAGAGTTTTGTGCAAAGATAATAGTTATTTTTAGTTGTGAGTGGGGCAGTTACCAAGGCCTAATACTAAAGTCTAATAATTACATGCATTAAATTTAATTTAAGGAGTGTTTCAATCAAGAGCCAGTTATATTCCTGTTAATTTACAACAGCATATGCCATCTGTATAATAATTGCTACTTTTCTTCATGAACACACTGGTTGATTCCACAGACATGTTATTGTGTACCTATTGTTGTGTATCTTTTATTTACTAGGCACTGTTTTGGTCTCTGACAATATAAGAGAAAAAGCAGCCAGACATGGCTCCTATCCTTAAGGAGACAGTATAAAGTAATGGCTAAGTAGTATCTCTACTACTTATTGGCTGTGTAGTCTTAAGCAAAATATTTAACCTCTGTGTACCTCAGTTTGCTCATCTGTAAAGTGGATTGATAAGAGTTTTTGCTATGATGATTAAATAATATAAAATATATAAAGTGCTCAAAATAGTGACTTTCCCATAGTATAAATTCAATAAATAGCAGTTATTGTTTTTATAGTAAAGGGAGCATACAATTAGTCAAGGAGGAAGATATGTACACAAGTAATTTCAACACAAAGTGATATAATGTTAAACTAGAAATGTTAAAGGTGCCATGGAAGCCATAGAAGGACACATAACCTTGATCTGGCATGCCATGGAAGGCTTTATGAAGGAAGTAATGTTTAATTTGGGACCTTTGAGGGATGAGAAATTAGCTAAGGAAAGAGGTATTGGAAACACAGGGTGACACTGTGGTTCCCAATGAAGAAAAAGACCCAAGAATGAGAACACATTCAGAAATTAAATGTCATGAAAATGCAAATTTTTGTTGTTATCACCACTATATCATATTTGTTTCTTATAATATTATGTTTATGCAGTTCTTTGTCATTACACAGTTATGAAAGTCAAAGGAATCTAAAAGATTTATTCCACCCAAAAACAGTTATTTCTCTCTCTAATCCCCTTCTTTTTTTAAATATCAGAGCACAATCAAAGTTTGTTATTAAAGCATTAAATAAGAGAGAAAAGTGAGATGTATTCACAATATTAAATTCAACAAAAATAATTCAGCAAACCAGAAAATAAAAATAAGATTAAAAAATTTCATTTACAAATGTACCCAAGCTATTTCTATAGTCACTACTTTAGTCACCCAAGAACTTGCATCAGTCACCATACGTTCAGAGGGATTTTATACTTAGAGATATATGTTCACAAACTTTAAATATGGCTGCTGCCAACCAGAATTCTAGAATTCAAGATGCCTGATTTGCATAGAACAGTTTTTACTGGGAAATTTTTTTCCCACAGGTAAATTTCTCTATTAGGAAGATCTGATAAAAGGTGAATGTTGTGAAACACTTTTCTATGAAAAAAATATACTTCCTGGTATTTTGCATTTGCTGTAAAGTAAAAAGGACTAACTTTGATGCATTATCGTTCAATCTGGATCTCTATTTTAAAGAACCTATAAAAATACTAATACTCCTGGAAGCTGAAGCATGTCACAGCTCAAAATGAGCTCTCTGCAATGCTCCTATAAAAGAAGAACTGTGTCATACTTCCCCATTTTCAGAAGAATTCAAATATTCCAGAAGTGAATGCTCTTTATTGGAAATGGTACCTACAATAACAAAGGCATTAAAAAATAGTTTTTTTTATTATTAAATGTTTTTAGATAGAAATGTAATATATTCAGGTTAGATATTTCTGTAACTATAGGTAAAAGGTAGTTTTAATTATTTTCCATAAACTATGAACTGATTTTGTTCAAGAAAACAAGAGAAAGAGGAAATTACCTTATTTCACAACTTCAAAATGTCATATTCTTCCTTGTCATAAGTAAGGCAAGTGCTTCTTATTTTATATAACTTAGGAGAATAAACAGAAGGGTGGTGTTCTCATTGAGTCCTATTGACCCACTTCATCTTTGGAACAAATTTTAATCTCAAAGCTAACTAAAAATAGTCCTTATTTTAAACCAGAATTTAAGGACAGGTCATGTCATTTGATAGATTCATGCAAAGATAAAACAAAAAAAGATTCTTACATATGCCTTGAAAGATCAAAAGGAGACTCTAAGCATCTCCACTGAGAGGCAAATCAATTTTATCAGGGGATAATAGGTATAAAATGTGAAATATCTCAGAGGCTGATTATGCTCAAGATATGTGACACAATAAATTCTTGTCAGCATTTTGAAATAAAGGTCATTGGTAAGGTAACTACTCAAGAGAAATTAGAAGATCTCCAAAATAGGGATATAAAGGAAAAAACAACTGCATCTCTCAAAGCTAAGAAAAAGAAAATGCAACAGAATGTAATAAATGTGGTACAGAAACTTCTACTACTTTACTTGTTTGTACTGCATTTTTTAAAAATAAATTTATTTATTTAAATTAGTTTCAAGTACACAGTACATTGGTTAGACATCTATATTGTTCATAAAATGATCCCCTCAAATTCTCATTTCCTTTTCTGGCTCTCCATTTAGCCATCATATTAATGATAATTGCATTTTCTGTGCTGTGCTTTCCATCCTCGTGCTAAACTATTAACTACTAATTTGACTTTACTGCATTTTTAAAGAAAGATCCTCATACATAGTGTCAGGAGAGTTTTAGAAAGTCATCCATGTGAATATATTCACAAAGAGAGATGTTTGATGGCTTTTGCAAGTAATATCTAGCTACAGATATTTAATGAAAGTGACTGGTGAAGACAGTGAACTTCTCAACAGACTAGTATCTTATGAGAGAGAGAGAGAGAGAGAGAGAGAGAGAGAGAGAGAGAGAGAGAGAGAGAGAGAGAAAGAGAGAGAGAAAGAGAGAGAGAGAAGAGAGGAAGAAAGGAAGTGAGAGAGGGAGGGAGAAAAGAAAGGAAGAAAAAGAAAAAAAAGAAAAGCTACCCTTTTAGAAGTTTATAAAATGCGGAGCATCTCATTGCTGCCCACTTTTGGAAATTAGCCTACATTAAAATCAAGAATATATGTATACCTGTCATGTTCATTCCAGTGCCTGAGTCTTTAGGCTTTTCTTTTAGCACCTAATATAGTGCCCATACTTCCTAATCACTAATTAAAACTGATTTTACAAAAATCATAAAAAGTTTAGGCAAGATTTTCAATTAAACAAGTCAGGCTACTAATAAGACCAATCAACACTTCCTGTATACCAGGCATAAGTCTAAACAGATTACATGTATTAATATTTTAAACCTTAAAATAATCCTATGAAGTAGACACTCAAAATTAA
This sequence comes from Macroglossus sobrinus, assembly GCA_004027375.1. Taxonomy (NCBI): domain Eukaryota; kingdom Metazoa; phylum Chordata; class Mammalia; order Chiroptera; family Pteropodidae; genus Macroglossus; species Macroglossus sobrinus. The sequence goes on along the minus strand of PVKZ01001079.1, from coordinate 85,885 downwards.
ACAAGTGGGAAAACTGAGGCTTAGAGAGGTTAAGTAATTTGTCCAGATCACACAGCTAGTAAGTGAGAAGAGCCGAGAATCACATCAATTGTCTAGTTTTAAAGTCTGAACTCTTAGTCTCTACACTACACTGGAATTTTTTGGGGGCTGGGGGTTATCTTGAGTTGAAGTCATGAAGCTCTGTATCAGAGGGAACCTGGAGCTGCTCCACACTCATAACCTATAACTCTGGGATTAGGATGATACTCAAAGGGCTCTACTCCTGTGATCTATATAAAGATTTGGATTCCTTCCATCAAGAACATAGATCTAACAAAATACCTTTATGATTTGATCAGCTATTACATACTTAGACAAATATTTTTATCCCTTAGAAGATTTTCTAGTCAACCAAGGCAGCTGGGTGACCTGTGGTTACTTTAACTCTTCCAAGTTTATGCTTTTTTGGCAATAACAACAGCAAGATTATATTCCTCAAATGCATTGTTGCTTGCAGTTTTAATCAAAGTAAAGAAAGAACACTCAAATCTATATCAGCAGTATGTTGGCTTTTAGCATTTTTTTTTACTTTTGTATGTTTATTGAATTACTTTTTCCTTTGTAGACTTTACTAAGAACAACTCAACTGTGAGACTACATTTTACTCACATGAAAATGTCAAGACATATAACAAAGCAATCAAAACACAAGAAATACAGAGATAATTCATATTATAATGTTGATGGGTGCCTTGTTTCTCTGATGTTCATTGTCTGCACACACAGAAGTAGGTTAATGAGAAGCAAAAAGTGGATATTTTTATTTTTTATATACTTTAACAAATAACATTTTTAAATTAAAATGGGAACATATAATTTAGATGACAGCCATCAATGTTTTTCACTTTTCCTCAGTACTAAGATAGACAAAATGAGTTTTTTCACTTCTGGATTATAACAGGTTTCTTGAGTACAAGATTTCTGTCTTATTTATCTTTCACTTTCTAACACTTAACAGTGACTAGCACTTAGTGTGTGTTCCATAATCTTCTGCTGAACCGAACTGTGTGAGTGAAAAACTAGTAGCCATAAAATCTAAAAAGAGATTCACACGAAAGCATGGCACTATGTATTTTAAATCCAAAAGTTCAGTTATTTACCAAAGATATCTGCAAAGCAATTGAACATGTTCATTGTTTAATCCAATCCACAGCTGTTATCTTAGCAGTAACATTGTCAATTACCTTCTAGGTGCCAGACCTTACAATGGAAATTTAACATATCTATCTTTTAAGATTCTCATCAGCCCTGTTAAGTAGGTATTACTACAACCCAAATTGAAGTTAAGAGAGGTTAAATAACTTGTCTAAGGTTACACAGTTAATATGTGGTAGAGTTAAGATAAGAAACCTAGATTTGTATGTCTCCAGAGTCTATACTCTAAACATTATTTGTGGTGCTGTCTGGAATTTTCAGCTGAGTTGTGTGTATGTAATTTTTTAAGTATAATGTTTAAACAATGCCAATGAAAACTACGTTGAAAAATATCAAAATAATAAAATATCAGAGAGATAATGTGAAACATTATGAAGAGGGTTTTCCTGTCTCTGGAAATAATTAGGTTGATTATCTATATGTGTGCAACTTTTTAAAAACACAAGCCTTTAAAGATTTAAGGGAAAAAAAATAAAGGTTTTTAGAAATAGCTCATTTACTACAGAATATTTTTTAAAGAATCAGTAATCAGAGTCTACAACTAGAAAAATACAAAATTTTTTAATGTAAGGTCAAACATAATAAAAGCACATCTAATAGGGGTGTTCTTTATTCTCTATATTAAAATAAGTTGAATTCAAAAAATCCTAGTTAACATATCATTGAGAGGCCATGTTACTATATCAATTTTCTTTATAATAATAAGCATACTTTTATTTACTCCCTTTATGCTTTGTTAAACTGAATGGGAGTGAGGAAAAGTCAAGGTCTTTGATTTTTCTATTCAATTTTCTTCCTCTCTTAAGAGAGCAACACTTTTTATAGGTCTTTATAGGTTTTGAAATACTTCAACACCCTTCATCTCAGTTAATCCTCACAATATCAATAGTGATATGGCCAATGTCATTTTGTCCATTTTGTAAATGAGGAAAGAGCAGTACAAGGAAACTTATAACAAAGCAGATTGATAAGCCAATTTACTTGCAGCCAGGTCCTTCATTTCTTTTTTCTTATAAAACACTGGTCTGCATTTTTTTTTTTATCAACCTCCCCGCTGACATGTCTGCACTTTCGGTTCCTAATCTGTCTAACAGGATAGAAATACTTACGATTGTTGAAAAGAGTTAACAAAGAAAGAAAAAAGAAAAGCAACAAACAAATAGAATGAAACAAAATAAAATAGACCAAGAAACAAAAATGACTCAATTACTTTGGGCCTTTTTAATTGGTAATTTCTTCACTAATAAAGCTAAGAGAGTCTAGACCTAAATTTGTCCAGCTACCCTTTTCCCCATACCCACTTTTCCACCACTTGCTTTAAGAACTACTAGCAGGCATTAGAAAGACGCCAGGATTAAGGGCTGTATGAGGATTAACATAAAGGGATTTGAGAGCTGTATTTGATGGTTTTAAAAAACATTTCTATAAACATTTAAACCTTAAATGTTAAAATTCTTAATTTTTAGAAAAGTACTTGTCTCCAGCAAACTCTTACCTTTTTTTTTTTAAGTTTTTAAATATCGTTTGGGAAGAATAGAAATTTTTAGGGAACAAAAAGATAGCCATACTATAACAAATGAGATTTTCATATTTATGTTGGAATGATCAAGAGTTTGTGTGTGTGTTTGACATGTTTGAAGACAATGTAAAAAGCCTTGCAAAATATAAAGTAGCTAACCATCACTAAAATTATTGGAAGAGATTTTCAATTTATCAGGTACTATTTAATTACTTTAAAGCTTCAACTTAAAAACAATCCAGTAGAATGATGGCATTAGGCTTTTTTAGATCATTTTTATCAAACTCCTTAATAGAGTGATCTGTGAAAGGTACATAATCAATCTGAAAATTACTGGGATTATCAACCATTCAAAATGCTGAGATATTTGTATTGTCCAATTCATCAAACAAAAATATGCATCTTTAAGTCATGAAGATGTTACTGAATCACTGACCCATGATTATTTTTCTATGCGAAAAACACAATTAGAAACAGGGATAAAACACTTTTCTAAAAGTCCCATAACTCAGACCAAATCAAACTTGATTTGCTTAAATATCTACTTTTCTTTTCCTGAGGGAATGTGATACAGGATTATCATAAGATTAACAACATCTGTGAGTTTTTTTAATCAGACATTGTACTTTGCCATGGCCAAGAAAGAACATTTCTTAGACTAAGCAGCAGTTTGTGTGTGCATAGTAATGGAAGCAGTCTGTCAGGATTTTGTTTGCCCTCTCAACTGAGCCTAACACTGGAAATCTTAAGTTTTAAGTTCAAAATTGAAATTTGTATTGGATATTCAGCTAATTTCTAACTGCCAAGGAATGGATTGTCTATATACATTTTCCTAATCTACAGTTTGTTGGCTTTTTCTCTGGACTTGCTAATTCAGGATTTCCAGACCCTAATATTCAATTTTTTCCTAAAAGTTCCCAAAGATATTTTATATTGCTCATGAATAGACCTTGTCAATGGCTGATTGCATTTTTACATTCTTTATGGTTTGCCTACTCCACTTCCCAATGATATACACTAATGCTTTTCCTTGTGTCCAGAGAAAAATCACTTCTATACATCATTATCAACCTGTGGGCACTGCTCTCTCTGTTAAGATTCTTTATCATATCTATTTAAGTACCACCATTTCACACTATAATGGTGCATGATTTTTCTTCTCTTAGCATGATGACTCAGGCCCAGGTGCCATAGATTTTGGCAGGGAGTGTCCCAAGGCTGATAATTCCCAGAAGTACACACACAAAAAAAAGTGTAAACATCTGAAATGAAGTCTTGGTGATGTTCTTTTTTGCTTTTACATTGAGTTACTAATGAGTACAGGAATATGAATGGACGGGGGTGCTGAAAAACCACTAGCTCAATGTGCCTTTAATTTTAATGTGTTTCTCTATTGTACTAACCTACATAAGACTGACTGTAAAAAAGGTGGTGTAAAAACAGCTTCATACTATACAATAGTTCTCAATATTGTTGAATCTAAGCTCTTCACATATAGAAGATGTTCTCTTATAATTGTCTCACTTCCTGTAGTGAATTTCAAAGAAATTGAACACCAAGTATTGAAAGCTGTAGGAAGTGGGGCCATGAAACATGTAATAGAATTTGGACCGGGAAGAAGTATGTGTAATTTGAGAAACTCCATCCCTGAAAACTTTTACAGGATCCCACCTCCACCCTTGCTTTATAGATTCACTGATGTAGTGGAAAAGATGCTTGGTCATTTGGGGTATATCATGTTCTTTTCACCTATGATCTATGATTCAGGTTATTCTATTAATCCTTATTTTACTATGATTTTTGAACTTTATCCTTTGTTTTTATTTATAAAATTTTGCTCTACAGAGGTTTTACATGCTTTAATATAGTTTAATATAGTTTTATTTGGTTTTATTTGGAAATGCTGTCCTGACTCAATTTTGGGTCAAGGCTAGTCAGTTTTCCTTGACTAGCTGATTAAGTTCATTCTCTAACCACTTCCTTAGTTGGGTTCTCATACTCTGGGCCACTATGTACCTGCCCTAATCACCCGGAGTCATGTACCAAACAATTAGGGAGAGCTTCTATGTCCTAAAGCCCACCTAAATTATTAGCTACTTCAAAGGGAATGTGTGAAACCTAGTTTTTTCCACTCCACTTACACACATAAGCTACCTGCTATAGCTCCAGCTTGTTGTTTTCCCCAGGTGCAACTCCCTTTTTGGTTGTACCTTATAACTTTCTCTCCTTTGAAAGTGTAAGTGACAAAGAGTTCTGCATTTCATCTAGCCTAGAGACACTGCGCTGGCTCTTGGCATCAAAATATTTTTTAAATTTTATAAAACATACTTTTACATATTAAGATTTATATGGTCCTTCAATTGTATCTACTATTACAATGATCTTCCCAAGTCAAATACTTGTAGCAGTAGAATACAATGAAATTCAAAATCAGATCTGTCTGAATTGCAGTTCTGATCCTGACAGTGAGTAACTGTGTTACCTTCAGCAAGATTCTTTCTTTCTGAGCCTCAGTTTCTTTATCTTTAAAATAAGAGTACAATAGTTGTATCTGTTTCACAGTGTTGTGGTAATAATTAAGGTATATATGTGTATATATATATATATATATATATATATATATATATATATGTGTGTGTGTGTGTGTGTGTGTGTGTGTGTGTGTGTATATAATTAAGGTATATATATATATAATATGTATAATGAATATAATATATAATACAACATATATTATATTCATAATACCAGATATATAGTAAGCACTGAAAAAATAGTAGCTGTTATTATTAATAGGTATATATTTTTATATTTCTGTTTCTCTGGGTTGACTATAATAATTACTTTTTTCATTCCCCTGGGGCTTAATTGATAGCATAACAACATGAGAGTTTTGCTTTTATTTTCAAATACATAATCAATTGTCTAAGCAGAATTTTTTTTTTAATTCATCTATCTATTTCCAATAATTTGTAATTCTACTTTTACCACATACTCCTTATGAGTTCTAAGGTTTGTTATGTGTTATCTATTTTGCTTCATTAATCTGCTTATTCTTATACTAGTATCATACTGTTTTAATTATTGATGTTTTAAATAAACTTTAATAACTTATGGATTTTTCTATTACTCATTCTTCAATAAGTCATTTAGGTATCTTTTCTTTTCTACTATTCATAATAAAATTTAGAATAATTCTGTCATAATAAAATATCTCATTTATAATTTTACTGCAATTGTATTAAGCTTAAAAAGAATATGAGATAAACTGAAATATTACCAATTAGTATTCCACGAACATTTATCTTCACTTAGGTGGGTTTTTTAAACATACTTAGAAACCTGTATATGGGGCCAGCTGCATTCTAGTCCAGTTTTTCTTATAACTAGCTATATGTCTTTGGATAAACCTCATAATCCTGATGAAGCTCCTGTTCTGCAGAGCTCATGGCATTCACATTAGAGTTAAATGAGTTAAAGTATGCAAAAAAATAGTAGAGTTAAATATTCATAGAGAAGCAAGAAGATATTACTATTAACAAAAAAATAAACTTTAAGAAAAAGGCCAAATTTGCATAAAATTATATTTCTTATTTTAAATAAAAGATCTTTACCCCAAACAAAAACCTTTAAAATTCAGAAAAGCAGAGAGATCTAGGGATTCAATATTGATCGGATCTTCAAAAGAAATCTTTACTCACTACTACTAATTTAATGCCAATATCTCCTTATGGTGAAGACATTTCATCATGGAATCTGTGCACTGGACCTAGTAAAATCAACCTCATAAATTCTTAGAGTTTGAAAGGACTATAAAGTCATCTAATTAACATCTTTATTAAGTGGAAATGCCTCTCCTCTAATATTTCTAGCAATAGTAAGTTTATTACTTCATACATAATTATTAGATTCCCCATATTTAAAATTGCCTTGTTTTGCCAATATTTGTCTCCCAGTAATTTTCAGTTATGCACAAATCTATAGAAAAAAAAAAGGTAAAGTCTAATTTCATCTAGCAGAAATTAAAGAATAAAGAGATTGGAAGGAGCAGTCAAGCAGTGCATTCCAGAGGTGGTACAGCTTGAACTAAATCTTGAAAAGAGATAGTTTAAGGCATTTATGGTCAAAGAATATCACTAGAAGTATGACATATGTGGGAATGCTAATAAGTTTGGTTCTGCTGAAGCAAAGCATATATATAAAAGAGTAGTTGAAGATGAGAATGAAGAAAAGGCAAATGACTGGTATCTGAGAGTCGTATGTACTAAGCTGAAGACTTTAAGTTTTGTTGAGAATGGAGAGTCATTAAAATGTTCTTTAAACTCAACAGTGTTGTCCAGAAGTGCTGCTGGACCTACAGAAAATCTGTCTTCTTTTTTTTTTCCCTTGAACCTTTTCTAATTCTCCAAAGTTCTTGAAGGTACTCTCTATGTCTTTCGAGTTCTTTTAAGAATTTATCTTCTATATATTTTCTACATTATGACCATTGTGTTTTTTTACCCTGAACACATTCTATTTTGTTTAAGTTCATCTTAAATTGCAATACCCAAAATTAAGCTAATATTTCAAATGTGATTTAATGCTGCAAAATTGAATTAAATTATTTTATCTCATTTATTCTATACACAGTTTCTTTTAAAGATTAAAATTAGGTTTGTTTTCTTTGGAGTTGGAGTGGGGGCAGTAAATCAGATGATAAAGGCCTTGTTAAACTGCACTAACAAAGAGCTCCAAAGTCTTAGTAACGTAATACAAAAAAGGTTATCTCTCACTCATGCTTACAATTTATTATGGATTAACATGGAGTGTTCTGTTCATCACAGTCATTCAGGAGCCCAGGCTGACAGGAATTGTTACAATACCTACTTCCATGGTCAACAAGACAGAAAAAGAGAAAGTAGCAAATCATGTACTGGCTCTTAAAGTTTCCAGAGCAAATCAATTGGCCTCACTTAAACTCAAAGGGGTTAGGGATATCCAGTCTACCATAGGCCCTGAAGAAGAGAAGAACTAGGCTATTTGGCTAGCCTTGATGACTTCCATTATTTTACAACTGGATTGCAAAGAGCTAGTTACCAATTAGACCAATTAAATGCTCTAGTTTTTTGTTCTGATATCAATGGTTATCAACCTAGATCTTCCTAATGTTATAAAATCCTCCTTTTTAGTTAAAAATGTCACTGAAATGTATTTAGCCTACTGATGAAGCCTGTTTGATATGGTCTGAATGTTTGTGTCCCCTGTAATTTATATGTTGAAATCCTACCCCCCCCAAAATGATGGTATTAGGAGGCAGGGCCTTTGGGATATGATTAAGTCATAAGACATAGAAGAGATCTGTGCCCTCATAAAGGAGGCCCCAGAGAGTTTCCTTGCCCCTTATGCCATGTGAGAACATAATGAGAGGTCAGCAGTTTGCATCCCACAGAGGGCCTTTACTAGAATCTGAACCTGCTGGCCCACTTATTATGAATTTTCAGCCTCAAGAACTGTGAAAAATAAACTTCTGTTGTTTATAAGTGCCCTAGTCTGTAGTATTCTGTTATAGCAGCCCAAGAAGACTATGATATGGTTCATATTATTTGAAATTATTATTCCAGCACATATTATTTAGATAATACTCACAGCTTTGGTTCATCTTCCAAACTAACAACGATATAATCTTTGTCATTAGGTTAACACAAATTAATTACTTCATTGATGCCATATGGTAAGGCTCTTCAACAAACTCTCAATATACCTAACAATATAACTATCTGAGTCATATTTCAATCAATGACTATAAGATTATCATCTGAGAATTTACCAAGGGATTTTCTCTAATTAAGATACACATCATTTAAGTATTATCCTGATCTAACAACTTAGCAGCTCTATCAAGAGAGAAAACAAGTTTAATTGATCATATCTTATGTTCAAGTTGAAAAATTAGGTCTTATATTGGCTCCTACTGATTATTTTTATTTTTTTCTAAATTTTACAAAACACATTGCTAATAATATGTTTGAGATGTTTATTTTTGTAGTAGTTGTTGTGTTACTAAAAAACTAAAACTACAATTTTTGGTCCATAGTTTCTGAAAATTACCTATTTGCAAAATTACCTTTTAAAAAATACCATTTTTTGAAAATCAAGAGATACATCCCTGTCTCCAATAAACTTTTTTTCTCGTTTTATATGAGTTTTCAGTTGTTACTTACATTGGTGCTGATACAAATCTGCACGTTTGAATAGAACTTTTGGAGAACATGTAGATTCATTCAAATGTTACCAGAATTTTATTGGATTTTAAACAGAATTTTGATGGTATTTTTATGATATTTTCTCTAGATTTATTTAGTTGGAAGCCCATTTTATTTGTTGTAGGATATTGAAGTAAAATAGATTTGAAATAACTATTTTTTATTTGTTAATATTTATTAATCTCTTCCATGCAATGAGCCTTTTCCTCTTTTCTTACTGCTTTAAAATTTGCTTTGAAAAACCCTTTTTGTTTTCTCTAACATTTTTCACAAGTCTCAGTCTTGGATATTACTATTTCAACTGTATTGGTACTGTTGCAACATTACTTTATATTCTGCTCATTTCAAGTATTTTTTAATGTAAATTTTTAATCTCTTCTATAACAATCTATTGTCAATATATATTAAACATACTGTGTTTTCTTGCTTTCATTTCCAAATCATCTACTTGGAGTTCCTAGTTCTTTTAGTGTGTTTCCTTTTTACTCAGTGAAAGACATAACTGAACAAAAGCACAAAAAGCACAAATATATATATATATATATATATATATATATATATATATATATATATATATATATATTTGTCAGAAGATGTCCTTTAGGACAAATGATATTTCAACAGTGCAGAAAAACAACTGCTGTTATTAAAAAGACTTAATCTCTATATTTTTCTATTTCATCACAAAAATGAGAGAAACAATTTATGGCTAACTTTCTATTTAAAGTTTATTTAATATTTTTTAGAGATTGTGTGGATTTCTGTCCCTAATATATGTGGATTGTCAAAATAAAGAGATAATTTCAAGAAAACATGATAATTATAACCATGTATAAAGACAAATATTAAAAATTATTATTATTATTATTATAAGACCACATAAATAGATCATACTAGTTGCTAGTTCCTATTCAAGTAAGTTTTATATTTACTTTTTTAAAATCTTTATGACAATCTTAAGAGATAGATGCTTGTATTTCAAAAGTTGTAAATGGACAGGGCACAAGATCTTTGCCCTGTGCAAGGTGGAGTGAGGGCATCAGAAATATAAAATCTTACCCATGAATTACCATGGTAAATTTTACTAAAATATTTCACTGTAAGAATCTACATGCTGCAATAGGAGAAGAAAAAGAACCTTATTGGTCTAAGCATTTCTCTAGAACAAAAAAATATAGTCTGTATATTTAATTCTTTATCATGTGTAAGTTTCAAATTTATATTACATGAATGATCTGGGAATCCCCAGAGACATCAATGTAAAGTATTGCTGGAACAATAATACTCTAAGGTATCTGGGAGAAGCAGTTGCAAATATTATCTGGAAAAGTTTATCTTCAAACCAGATATTGAAATATTATTACAGATAAATTCATGTTGAATATCAGCAAACAATTGAAAATTATAAACTGCACAAGAAAAGATGTTGCCATGAGTAAAAGTCAGCATAAGCACCAATCATCAGATTTAAAGCCTAAAGGACATAAGCTATTGAAAAGATCAAGTACAGATATATATGTTTAAAATGATTAAAAGTTGTAAATATGGGCTTAAAATAAGACAAAATAAAGCAGGATATTGTCAAAAAAGACAAGGTACTAAAAGTAACTCTAAATAGTAGGCATTAAGAAGAGCAAAACTATACATCAAATCAAGGATTGACAGGCCAGAAATAACAGACAAAGATATTGGTTAATATTGTTCATCTAAACTAGGGGTGACTATGGCCCACAGACCAATCTAGCCTTCCACCTACTTTTGTAAATACAGTTTTATTAGATCAATCCATGTTCATTATGATGGTTAACTTTATTTGTCAACTTTCCCAAATCGTGCGGTGCCAAGATATTTTGTGAGGTATTATTTTAGGTGTTTCTATGAGGGTCTTTCTATATGGGATTAATATTTAATATGTAGACTAAGTAAAGAAGGTTGCCATTCCTAATGTGAGTTGCCTCTATCCAATCAGTTGAAGGCTTGAATAGAATAAAACTATTGACTTTCCATAGAACAAAGGGAAACTCCTCCAACCTGACTGCCTTTGTGTTGGGACATCAGTTTTTCCTGCTTTCAGACTTAAATTAAAATATTGATTCTTCCTGTGTCTCAAGCCAGGATGGCCTTTAGACTGGAACTATACTATTGGCTCTCCTAGTTATCAGGCCTTTGGACTTGTACTAGAACTAAACCATCTGTTTTTCTGGTTCCCCAAGTTAACAACTAGAGATCTTGGGGCTTGTCAACTTCCATAACCACTTAAGCCAATTCTTCAATTAAAAGAAAATGCATATCTAGGTATGTATATAGATATTGTATAATATACTCATGTGTTAATATAATCATTCATTTATATATTGTCTATGCCTGACTTTAAACTATAATAGCAGAGCTGAGTAACTGTAATAAAGATTGTGTGGCTCACATAGTTGAACCTATTTACTATCAAGCCCTTTACAGAAAATGTTTTCAGACTGCTGATCTAAATAACATAGATTACAAAATGATGGTGATAATATAGATAATATAATGACAATGATAATGACAATGACAACTAACATTAGAGGTAGTAAAATAAGTAAAACTTACCAATATCTTGAATGAAAGAGGTTATCAAAATTAGTGTAATTTAAGAACCTTATATTGACAGAAATAGATATTGTTTAAAATTAAATTTTATTAAGTCGAGGATGTATACTACCATTATAAGGGAAACTATGAAAATAAATATAAAGCGTAACTTTGACAATGCTAAATGAGATATAAGTAATAATAATTTAAAAATACTTAAACAATTCCCATAAAAAGTTTTTGTAATAAAAATTATGAAAAAGATGAAGAGAAAACATAAAATTATGTGATAGAATAAATTTAAATATATAAACATAAAGATGAAAATTAACTAAACTTACCAGTAAAAATACATTGTTTAATTAAAATAAAAAAATACAGAGTGACATCAGAAAAATGGCAGAGTGAGAGATGTCCTGAGATCTTTCCCCTCAAAACAACAATAAGCTAAACATAATTCAACAAAAAACACCCAACCTGCACACCAGCACACCTAAGTGGGATCTGTGCATAAGAACTACCACAGGTCAGAACCCTGGGAGTCGAATAGTAGAATGGGAGAAACAAAAAAGCTGCCTCTCACATCTGTAGCTCCCTGCAGGAGGAGGTGGGTGGGGGTGAGGGTGAGAAGATGTGGCAGATTTCCTGAAAAATTTTGCCTGTGAGAGCTGTGAGCCCCATGCAGCAGCAGGGCCCAGGGATCAAGGCAGAAAGCAGAGAAGTGGGGACAGAAGAGAAAAAACAGTTAATTATTACCAGCCACTGTTGAAAAACATGAGGCTGAGCCACAGGCCCCATCACCCTCCCAGAAGACCTCCCCCCATATTCTCCAAGACAAAACACCATGGAACCCCAGGGGACTCTGAGCAAATGCTACCAAAACCGTCACTAACACTGACAGGGACTGAAACTGAGGATAGCAAGTGTGATTGAACAACTATGAGGGGAAAAAAAGGCATTATTAAGGCTTTATATAAAGCAGAGATCTAAGAGGCTTAGACACCATCTACAGGAAACTAAAAGTGCCTTCTTTGCAGCAGACTAAAGAGACATCTTTATATAATAAATCTTTTTTTTTTTTTTTCCTGGGAAAAAGCAGAATACACTTCCATTAATGGCCAGGTGGAGAAATAGTACAAGGTGACAAGGTGTGTCAGAAAGAAAGAGAAAAATCTTCAGAAAATAAGCTTACAGACATAGAAATATGTTCCATAAATGAGAGAGAATTCAGGATGGTACTTCTGAAAAAACTCAGTGAGTTTTAAAATGAGTCATATCAATAATTTCAAAAACTGAAAAAAAAACAACTAAATGAGCAGAATAAGGTCTTTAGCAAAAAAGATTTAAACCCTGAAAAGAATAAAGTAGATATTTTGGACACACACACACACACAAAACACACTATAAGAGTTGAAAAATGAAATAGCAAGCTTGGGAAATAGAATCAACCAAATAGAGGAAAGGATTAGTGATATCAAAGACAGAAATCTAGAAATAAATTTTAAAAAAGAGAGAAACTGAAGAATGAAAAATAATAAAAGAGAAATGCAAGAACTAGCTGATACCATCAGGAGAGGAAATATAAGAATAATGGGCATTATCAAAGATGAGGAAAAGAAGCAGAGACTAGAAAACATTTTTAGACAAATAGTCAATGAGAATTTTCCAAACCTAAGGAATGAGCTGAAGCTTGGAATTCAAGAAGTCAACAGAACATCCAATTTTCTCAACCTAAAAAGGCCTTTAGCAAGACACATTGTATTAAAATTATCAAAAATCAATGACAAAGCAGAATTCTCATGGGAGCCAGGGAAAATAAAACAGCAACTTATAAAGGAAAACCCATTAGATTATTGTCAGACTACTCAGGACAAACCTTACAAGCCAGAAAGGAGTGAATATTCAATATTAAAACCATTAAGTGAAAGAAACTACCAGCCAAGAATAATGTGTCCAGCAATAATGTATAAAGCTCTCCTTTAAATATGAAAGAGTAATAAAGACCTTACCAGACATATAAAATTAAGGGAATTCTTCACTATGTGGTCTGTACTATAGGAAATACTGAAAGATGCCAGCTCACCTAAAATAAATAGACAAAGTAGAGGAGTGCAACCCTTACTAAAAACAGGGCATTATAAGCTTAAACAATAAGAACCCTAACCTGTTCAGCATAAATAGGGACAAAATGAGACAAAAATGTCTGAAAAATGCCCTATCCAGCCTCCCGCTGAACAACTTAATTCACTTTCACATGTTTGTTCTAGAAAACTTTCGAAAAACAGGTAATTATAATTATTGAAAATAATTTCCAGATATCAAAACAGAAAATTCTTCCCAACTCATTATTTGTGGCTGCTATATGCTGGGTACTGGAACAGATTTAAAAAATTCTGAGAAAGAAAAATTATTCATTAATCTCACATAAAATTATAGATGTAAAAATCTTTCATATATAAACAATTAAATGCAGAATACATATTAAAAATCATGAACAAATTTAACTTATCAATGCAAGATTGATACATATTAAAAATAATGAACAAATTTGACTTATCAATGCAAGATTGAAAATTTCTTCATGTAGTTAACTTTGTTAATGAATTAATGGAGAAAAACTATATCTTTACATTGTTACATTAAAAAAATCATTTGGCAAAATTTTCCACATTCAGTTAGCAAAGTAAAAAGAGAAAAAACACTGCTTTATTCGCATAAGTATCTAAACAAAATATGAAGATCATCATGATTAATTGCATAATTCTGGAAGCTTTTCATGCATCAAAAAGAGCAAGTTATAGATGCCTGCTATCAGCACTTCTCATCAACATTATAGTGAAGGCCTCAGCCAAGTCAGTAAGATGATCAATTACAAGAAGCAAAACGTTCATTTGCAGTCAAGAAGATTGCACATGTAAAAAATCCAAAATAATTTATCAATAAATTATTAAAATTAACAAAAATGTTCAAAAAGTTCTGTGAATATATACAATCAATATTTCAAAATCAATTGCATTCCTAATTACTAGAAAAGATAGTTATAAAGTATAATATTAAAAAAGTCATTTAAAATAGTAACCACATATATTAGGTACCTAAAAATAAATTCAATAAATGTGTAAGTCATTTTAAAAAATATCATTTTAAATCTCAATGGAAAAGATATTAAAGTAAATCTACATAGTTGCAGAGAAACTCCATGTTCTTAGTTTGGAAAAATCAATATCATAAAAATTTCAATTTATATCTTAAATAATTCTATAAATTTAACAAATTTTAATTCTAATCAAAATTCTGCATGTTGTTTGAAGAAACTTGACAAATAGATTCTAAAATTTCTATGGAAATATAATGGCCAATAGTAGCTGAACACAAACAGGAAAAAGGAGAAGGTGGAGAAACTTTTCTTAATAGATATAAGGATACTATGAAACTATTATCAATATGCTAATGTATTGTTGGGTCACAGATGGTAACTAGACAATTTCAACAAATTGACAAAGAACTGATATCCAAAATTCCAAATAGTGAAATATTGCAAACCAATAAGAATTTAACACTAAGAGAATAAAAGATAAATATGTATGAATATATAACTCACAAAAGAGGAACTATAAATGATCAATAACATGAAAAAACACTCAACTTTACTCATATTCAAGGACATGGAAACTAAAGCTTGAGAACAGACCATATATCCATTCATTGAAATGGTAAAAATGTAAAAATCCCCACATTAAGTTTTGCTGAAGATATAGAGCATTAAGAACACAATAACAAACCATTTCAACTGAAAAATAACTTGACATTATGTAATAAATATAAAGATAAGCTTACTCTATGATTCAGCAATTTCATTCCTAGTATATAATTTAAAGAAATACATGAACATGTGTCCAAGGAGACATACAAAAATGTTCATAGAACATTTTTTGTAACAGCAAAATACTAGAAATAACACTAATGTATACTCCCCCAAAAAAGGGATGATTAAATTATTGTATATTAATTCAATGAAATGTCATTCTGCAGTGTAAATCATTGATTTATTTAATAAGTACAAATTGGTAGCTACAAAATAGTCACTGGGATGTAAAGCACAGTATAGGGACTATAGTCAATAATAATACTATCATAACTATGTATAATGCTAGGTTAGTACTAGATTAATTGAGGGGATCACTATGTAAATTATATATATATATATATATCTAAGCACTATGTTATACACCTGAAACTAATATAAAATAATATTGAATGTCGACTTTAATTGAAAATTTAAAAAAATGTATGATGCAGATCTACATGTATTGGCATGGATGAATATACAATATATAATGATGAGCAAACCAAGAGTTGCAAATTATACCATCAATATAACATTTTAAAATATTCAGAACTTTATTATTTAGTGGTATGCATAGGTAGTATATAGTATAAAGACATAAATAGAAATAATATGCACTCAAATCAGAATAGTAAGTTTTCTGGAGTACAGAGAGGACAATCTGACTGGTGAGAGTATATAGAGGTCCTCACTTTGTTTACTTATTTTTTAAGCTGGATCGGGGCTGTATATGTATGTTTGCTTTATTATGTTTCGTATTTTTATGCTTTGTTATACATTTTACTATGTATAAACTAGTTCTTAATAAATTTAAAGAAGAGGAAAAGGTCTTTGAACCATTTGCAAATTAATCTTTTCTGCATGGAGACAACATTAATAAGGTTTGAGAGGAAGGAAAGGACTTTGCTTATTCTATGTCTCAGTCCATTCTGACTGCTATAACAATAATACAATAGACTGAATGGCTTATAAACAACAGAAATGTATTTCTCAGTTTTTTTAAAAGCTGTAGGTCTGAGATTAGGGTCGTAGCATGGTTAGGTTCTGGTGAAAACCTTTCTCTAGTTTGCAGACTGACAACTTCTCGCTGTGTGCTGACATTGAGAATTGGAGCAAAAGGTCTCTTTGGAGCCTCTTTTAAAAAGGACTGATCTTATTCATGAGGACTAAACTTTTTATAATCTAATCATCTCTTAAAAGCCCCACCTCCTAATACCATAATCTTAGGGGTTAGAATTTCAACATATAAATTTTGAGTATCATATTCAGTCCATAGCATTCTATCACTGCTGAAGTTGGGAAAATCTTTGGTGCTTATCAGTAAATTTTGTCAGAATGTATTCTTTGTTTTTTTTTTGTTGTTGTTATTGCTATTGATGCATCTAATGTTATGACTTTTTAATGTTGAAACTTTAATTATTTTTAGCAAAAAATAGATATTTTTTCAAAGTGTGTTTTAAAGATTTATAAAATCTATTTTTAAATAATTAACTATGTTTTAAAAAGATATAAATCTAAGATACTATGATCAAATATTAAGCACATTCTCTTATAAATTCTGACCCCCAATTATTTGATTTTAGCAAACCTGGAAAGGTTTCTAAAATATTAATAAGTTAGAAAGTTATCTTTCTATTTAAAAGTGTATATAACAGTTCTGAATACTACGCTACAAGATTTTCTGTTCATTTTATAAATATGGTCCAAATATATACTTTATAATCTTTTAATTCTTCACTCTATTTACCAAAATACATAAAAATCCTTTGTAAGTATGCATGATTCATACACAAATATTCAATGATTCTACAATCAACCTGTATTCATAAAGTTTTAATATTTATTTATGAAGTACTCTTTCAGCTACAGGGTGATGATTACATTTCCTATTACCTGAAAGCTCTTGGGTGGTACAAATTTTAAAGTTCCAACTAACAAATTTTAATTAAAGAGACTAGATGAATATTTGATAGTGTATTTAGAAACTATCATGGAAGCTACATTAACAATAAGACAAAATTACTTTTATGCAAGTATTATTATTTTTATTGGCCTAAGTCAAGCATGTAGGAGAGTGGATTGATAAAAACCAGTCTCAGCAGAAATGCAACCAGGTTACCTTGACTCTGTTTGTACAGTAGCCACTCAGTACTTACACCAAAGAAAAGATATTTCATATAACAAGACACTCCTGGATACTAATGTATACACTAACTTTTAGGCAAAAACTCTCACAGTATGATATGACTGTACCAAATGAATAGTAACCCACTGGCCTAAAAGACTGACTATATTATTCAAAGTACAGTAATACACATTATTCAAAGCATAGTCATCTGATGAGTTCTTTTCTTGTGAGACTTAATATAAATGGCTACAATAAAATAAAATATTTTGCTTAAAACTTTCTAATTCTATTTGACAAGATGCTCTATCTTCTTGTCTCTAACAACTAATCAGAATTCACAATGACAGTCCAACTCAAACAAATTGAAAATGTAAGCTTACTATTGAAAGAATACATAAGGAACCTGTATTGTTGCTGGTGATGACAAAAGTAGATGCTGTATATAAACATACATACACAGCTGGAATCAAAGCATACCACTATATAATGTTGTTTAATAACATCTCTGCTTCCACAGCTTCTGTAAATGAAACAGAAATTAAACTAAAGAAATAGACACACTGGCATTTTGTGTTTTTATTTTTTAAACACCCTCTTCAATAAATATTTTCATGAAATTTGGATTTACAATTTTGAATGCTTCCTTAAATGCACTTTACTTCCCCCATCCTGCACCCTGCTACTACTTCACACTTATTTGTAGTTACTTATATTTAAGGGTTGTGGAGTTCACATTAACAGTGGAACCTTTTCTCAAGAAAATGGTGAGAATTTCTCTATTCAGAGTCATAGTTCTCTTTTGCATGTAGTTAGATAAAATCTGGGCCAGGGAAGCAATCTCTAGATTTGCATAGAAAGGATTAACCAGCTTGGAAGCAAACAAAAACCTCAAGATTAACACCTAATTTCCTGGGGCCCATGCTAAAGGAAAATTGCTGTCTTGATCAAGAAAACAAAGATGGCAGAAGTCATTGATGATAGTCCTTTGGAAAAGGGGCTTAAAAAGAAACTAAGTTTAAAGGAAGGGCACTCCTAAATCTTGTTGACAAAGAAAAAAAAACACTAAAAATAATCTCAGAATTTAAGAGAGGTCATAGAATTTCTATATAGTTGTTATTACAGGAACTCAAATACCAGATTCCTACAATGGGAAGAGTTTATCAGTGTTTAATATATTTAAATAGATTGCCTAAATCAGCCTCCTTGAGGTTTGAAAACATGTCCCCCTATTCCCCATGTTTGCATGATGGGGCAAATTATGTAAACTCACAATGTAGTATACATTTCAATATTTTTCTCAGTTGTCCCAGCTTGAAAAATTCTGTTAACTAGATCCATTTTCCAAAGGAGTAAATTTAATGCATTGCATCTTTTTAGCACATTCTAAATATATCTCAAGATTATGCAAGGTACATTGCAACAAACAATATAGATTGGAATTGGTCATTTTGGCCCATTCCTCCTGATATACTTAACAAGCATTTTCTGAATGCATAGTACAATAAAGTACTGTCAGTTTTCTGTTGTGGAACTACCCAACTATTTCATTTCTTTACCCCGGCCCAGCTTCCAAGTCCTGAATGGAAAAAAAAAAACTTTTACTTAGAAGTCTTTAGTGTTTGTAAAGTACTTTTTTATAAGTTGATAGAACACCAACAGAAGTTCATAGAATATAAAGCATATTTGGTCTAAAGTAGATGATAAATATACTTCTTACAGATACTTTGAAAGAATAAAACAACAAAATTGTACTTCTATGCTATTAAAAAATGTATAATACATAAATATATTTTAAAAATAGCTTATTATATAAAACTCAAAAACTACTAATATGTTGAAATTATGACATGTCTAGATAATCAACATGCTTTTCAACCTTTCTTTTTCCACATTCATAAGATATCCTACTATTTTGTTAACCTACATTATGCCTTAAGAATATATTAGTTATTAGCTGTTTTATAAAAGTTGGAAGATTTTTCTTTCATATATTAAAAATCTAATTTTTAAATAACTTTATTGAGATATCCACATTTCATAGAATTAACTCATTTAAAGTGCATGATCAGTATTTTTTAGTATGTTCAAAGAGTTGTAAAACCACCACCACTACCTAATTTCAGACATTTTCATCACCTGAAAAGGAAACCTCCTACTCATTAGCAGTTACTCCCCATTCCCTTTATGGCTCAGCCCTAGGCAACCACAAATCTACTTTCTTTATAGATTTTCCCACTCTATGCATTTTATGTAAGTGAAATAATACAATATGTGGGCTTCTGTGTCTTTTTTTTTCATTTAAAACGTTTTCAAGGCAGATCTATGTTGTGAAATATGTAAGTATCTCATTCTTTTTATTGCCAAGGAATTTTTTATTGTATGGTTATACCATATTTTGTTTTTTAATTTATCAGTGGATAGATATAAGGATCGTTTTTACATTTTGACCACTTTGAACAATGCTGTTACAAACATTTATGTATCAGTTTTTTGTGTAAACATATATTTTCAATACTTGAATATATAACTACAAGTCGAATTTCTCGGTCATATGATAATTCTATGTTTAAATTTTTTGGAGAACTGCTCAACTGTTTTACAAAGAGGCTACATCATTTTAGTAAAACATTTTATTTTGAAAGTAAAACTATTATAGGAATTATTTTGTTCAAGTTATAATCCTTAATATCTCACAAACACTAGTGTATGAGGAACATAGTTTAGGAAACCTAGATAAATTCCTTATCCCAATTTTAACTCAGTGTATATTTGCTTATTCTCTTATTATGTTTGGTGATTTGTCAGACATAAAGACAAGAAATAAAATATTACACAATCATGTCCATAGTGCATATACATGTATATTAAGTGAGGGAATCCAATTGATTTTTGGTGGCTGACAGTCAAGACAGAATTGAGGTTTTGGGATCCTATTTAGGATTTTAATAATTTGTTTAATATTAATCTTTTAAGTTACTTCTCTGTATTTTACTTGCCTGATTCTCAGAAGTACTCAGAGTCCTTTCTTAGAGGTACTAGAAAACTTTGTTGATTAATCCTACAAAATGTTGAAAAGGTCTCAAAATAACAGACTTACTAAAATCATATGCCATGTCATATAATGTGACCAAAAATATTTTACTACTTCTTCATGTGTTTTTAAGACTAGTTAACTCTCCTATAAAGAAATGTAATTTAATCTCAGCTCACTTTTTCTGGGACTCTTGTCAGATCAATGTTCTCATATCTGCTTTTAGTTATAGGATTGCTGAAACAATAAGCCTGAGCATTCTGCAAACACTTGCTCTCATTCAGTTTTCTTACTAATCATGCTGAATGGGAGTCTCATCATCATTTTTTCAGGTACGTGTTATACTGTTTGGGAAAATGAATATGCAAGAGATTAAATATTATGCTTATTGGAGCAGGAAAATGTTTTTTCAGGAAGATATAGTTAACTAACTAGAAGCAGAAAAAAATGTTACTTTGTTCCTTTCACATGACTTGAAAATCTAGCTAAATCTATTTAATATCTATCTACTGTGGGGAACACAGAAGTAGGAGGGCAAGGTGGGAGATAGGTAAACAGAAAAAAATGATGGCAGGTACAAAGAAAGAAGGCTAATATAGAGTGGCTAGAAGTATAATAAAATTGCCAAAGAATCAGCATGCTGCCCCTTCTTTACACTATTCCACCTAATCCTCCATAAAATACTGATTAATTTACTAATAAACTTATTATTTTTGATTGCAAGCCTCACCAGACTTCTAGCCCAGGTACTGGTTAGACCTATGTGTTAGATCAATCTCAGAGTATTAAAATAAGTCATTCAGTTGGAAAGACTTTTTAATGAGACCACAATATCATATAACTGAGTCATAGACTACTGGTGCATTTTATTATCTTTTAGAAAATTTTGGGTGTTAGTTCTCTATTTGCTACTAACCAAATCACTACACTTAGTGGCTTAAAACAACACACACTGATCTCACAGTGTCAGTAAGTCAGAAGTGTTGGTGTAGCTTTAACTGGATTCTCTGCTTCAGAGTCTCATAGCACGTGACAATCCACGTGGCAACTGGGACTGCAGTTTCATTGGAGAAAGATTGCTTCTAAGCTCACACTTGTTTCTGACAAAAGTCTTATCTTTGCTGCTTCAGAATTGAAGTTTTCCATTTTTGCTGGAGGCTGTCCTCAGTTTCTAGAGACTACCTACAGCTCTTTGCCATGTGGACATCTCCAACATGGCCACTTACTTCATGAAAGCTTACTTCTTCAAAGCCAGTAGAGAAAGCAAGTCTGCTAGCAAGATGAGGTCTCATATAATGTAATTTACTTATGGGAGTGACATCCCACAACATTGGTTGTATTCAATATCTTAGAAGCAAATCATAGATCTCATCCACATTCAAGAAAAGGGGATTACACAGAGGCAGGGATTATGAGGTGCACATTTTAAAACTGGTTTCACCATACTTTATATGTGCAGGGCTCTAGGATAATCCCTCAGGGGAAAGAATATCTCACTTATATTTTTATTCAATAGGAAATCTAGGAGCTGTGTCAAGGAAGCAAGGAAACCTAGCCAAGTAAGAGCTGGAGAGAAACAGAATGAACAGTTAGAAAGCTAGGGAGCTTAAACTTTACCTCTGTTTATCTCTGGAGAGCCAACAGAAACTGAATAATGTGGTAACATTTAATAGTAATAATTTTCTTCATTGTTACTTATAACTAAGGCTAGACTGCTCCTGCCAATACCCAATGAAAGACTGGGAATGTGGAACCCACATAGTGGAAAAAGGGTCAAATAACTGTGTCTTTATGTCTCTCTTGGGTACTTTCTCAAAGTATAAGAAAGTACAAATGAACTGGAAAGAAAATAATTGATTTTTCAACTTCCCAGTGAGACAAAGGGAAAACTAACTCACAGATTCTTTTTGGGTTTTCATTCATTATTTATTGCACTGTGGATGTGAGAAATCCAATTTATTTTTCTTTCAGTTATATACACCCTCAGTCCATTTCCACCTGACCTTGTCTCTCTTTACCAATCTGTCACTTTTTGACTCAATTTGATGATAAAGTGAAAACATGCAGGGATGTGGTAAAAAAAAAAATTGAAAGTGCTTGATTCAGATAACTTATTAAATCCCCTCAACCATTTATAATGAATTTTTATATAAGAAAAAGTGAAATATCAGAATGTCTCAGGATCACTATTCGACTTGGTAGAACTGGTTCTACTAGTGAAAAGGGTATATATATTACCTCTTTAAGGGCTTTTTGTATATACATTTCTTAAATCATTATTGCTTACTGATGGAATCAGATCTCCAGTGTTATTTTTAATGGTTTTTAGGGAGACTGGTGACACAGCCTATGTGGAAGAAACAGTAAGAAAAATACAAAATTGGCAAGGCTTTTGACATTGTAATCACTAAAACTAGGAAAAATGAACTAAATAGAGAATCTATTCAACAGATATGTAAATACTCATGGCAGGACCATTGTGTTGTACAACTCGAGAGGTCCACATTTATTTTGTATATTTGTTCCAGGGGTTGCAATTCACATATATCACAATTCATGTTGGATTGTCCCCTCTGGAGTTGTGTAATTTGGTAACCCTGGTCATGGGTCATAATTATAGAAATATTATAAAAATAAACTTCAGCCTCACTTGGCCTAGAATGGTTGTTTGGTGACATTTTACATTTATAGCTAATGACCTTGAATGTATAATACAAGAGCAAGCTCACTGAGTTTGTAAATTATATTAATTGCATGAGTGTATATCGCTACTACAGCTATGGCTCTTTTTCTGACCTAGAATATTATTCTGTTTCAGGGTATGGGAAGCTGTGGAAAATATCTCCTGACTTTCTAACAATGGATGTTTCATTAATATTGATGCTTCACTTTCTGTTTTAATCTCAAAGGCATTTTAACATCCATAATGGTTTAATTTGTTACCAAGAATTTTGATAATTTACACAGAGAGTTTTCCTCAATAAAATGCATTTGCAGGATACTGCTTAAATTAATTTACTTAAAGATGTGGATTTTTTTATTGTATTAGTTCTTTAAACCGATATTTTTATATATGCGAAGGACTTAAGCATAGTCTTCAAACAACTTTCTGCACAAATTGAATACAATGTAATAAGAATGAACTGCCCTTTTGCTGCACTTGCTTACTTCATAAAGTCTTTGATAAGAAAGGTGGAAAACAGATGAGGAAAGACTGAAGTAAAGATTTTATTAAAAATAATTAGAATGTAGACCCAAACTTGTTTCACGCTCTTGATTATCTGATCTTTCATTTGACAGAGTTAACTTCCAAATTACTACATTACTGCAAAAAAAAAGTTTCCAGAACTGAACCATTATATACCTTTTCCAAAAACAACATGAGCATATTTAGTACTTTATGTCACATACTATTCCAAGCACTTTACATATACTAAACCATTTAATTCTCACAACAAGCCTATGAATCATAGGCAACTATCCTCATTTTACAACTGAGAAAACTGAGGCACAGAGAGCCTGAGTCACTTAGCCAAAGCCACAGAGATACTAAGTGGTATCCTAATATTTAACATCAAGCACTATAACTCTTGAGTTCATATTCAATAAAATTAGTTGTCAAGTAAATTTCTGTAAATCAAATCATTCTACAATTTTTTTCCAGACTAAAAGATAGTTGTAAGAAAGAATATGGCATCCCAGGACATGAGGAAATTTATATATAAATGTTAAAAGCACTTTAAATTCATAAGTAAATACAATTTGATAAAATTATTAAATAAGTCTAAAAGTATAAGTATTGAGATAAAAATTATTGAATTTACATAAAATGTATTAATTTAGAGCAAATCTATCCCAGGAGAAGAAATATCCTATTAGTTGCCTCATTTTATGCAATTTACATGTCTTTAAGATGACCAAAATTGTTTTTATTTATAATTTGGTGCTACACAAAAATTTAATTATTAAGAAGAAAATCATTTAGTGTAATTTTCATGGTTATTTGACTGAATATTTGGTGAATTCATTGTTAAACAAAGCCTTATCCATCATTATACCGTTTTTGTAAATACATGTTTTCATACACCAGGTTGTAGGGGATTCATGTGTTGTAGCTTCTTAGGTATGGCACTCAATCTCTGTCCCAAGTAATCTGTCACATAAAATTTTTAAAGCTTGAATTCAATTTTATATTTTGGAAGCAAACAAACATAAATCTCATAATTCCACCATCTGTGTCACTTAAAAAACATACTATATACTCATTGACACAAAAGTTAAACCATACAGACAGATATAATAAAAAATAATAAAAGTCTTTCTTCGTCCTAGTTCTTATTTCCAAAGGTTAATACTCCTAAAATTTCTTGTACAGTCTTTCAAAGATTAAACACACAAACATACACAGATCCTTTTTTATTTATGGGAACATTATTACACTTTATACACTGTAACAAGCTTTGTTATTTTTCAACCAATATTTTGTTGTCTGCACATATAGATCTAATTTAACCTTTTAAATGGCTGTATATTATTTTATTTTTTATGTTATGTTATATCTATACACACACACACACATATATATATCATATATCATATATATACACACACTACATATGTATGTATGTATGTATGTATGTATGTATGTATGTATGTACAGATTTGTATGTGTGTATATATTCCATACACATTTATAGACATTTGGGGAATGACTTTACATGACCCTCTGGGAATTCCATGTCTCTCTATTTAGTACTTGTGAAGTATAATAAATCCTTTAATTTCATATGCCTCTCCAAGTGTAATCTCTGCAGCTGTGTTAGAGTGATCCTTAAAGACCACACAAGGGAAACTTATTTCTCCATTTATGACACAATGTGGAAAACTAAACCTTTGAATTATGCACCTATCTCCTTCTCCCTTACTTCTTCCTATATTTGTAAATAATGCCATCATATTTCTATTTTTAAACTAAAAACTTAACCATCACTTCTTGATTTATTTCTTATCTCTTCCCCAATCCAATCTACCAATAAGTACTAGTCCACCTTACATGTGAAAAGTATCTTGATTCCATCTATTTCTCTTCACCTCTATTATTGTTATTATCCTAGTCCAACCCTCCCCTATTCTCTTGCCTAGATTATTGTAATGACCACTGCTTCTGCCTTTGTTCCTCCCACTATGTCTGTTCTCTACACAGAAATTAGAGTAAATTCAAAATATAAGGAGAATCATGTCACTTCCCTGCTAAAAATTCTGCAATGACCTCTATCTTGCTCACAGTAAAATGACTCTACAATAGTCTATGGGGCTGTCCATGACCCACGCCTTCCTATTACCACTTCTATGAGTTCATCTCCTGTTGTCTGTCCTTTACTCATTCTGTCACATTCATTTCATTTTTGTTCCATGTAAATATCAAGTGTACATAGGGATTATGTGCTTGCTGTCCTTTGCTCAGAATGTAATATTCCCCAATATCTAAATAATTCATGACTT
Source organism: Macroglossus sobrinus (assembly GCA_004027375.1). Lineage (NCBI taxonomy): Eukaryota > Metazoa > Chordata > Mammalia > Chiroptera > Pteropodidae > Macroglossus > Macroglossus sobrinus. The sequence goes on along the minus strand of PVKZ01001079.1, from coordinate 59,858 downwards.
CACTTTTGTCAGATTTATGCCCAAATGTCATCTAATCAGAGAGACTACCCTATGACTCTCCTTTACAAAATAGAACGCTTTCTTCACTATCACCAGCACTCTTAAAATTCTTTATTTTTCCCCTTTTTTAGCACTTCACCATTGGTATATTATAGTGTGTGTGTGTGTGTGTGTGTGTGTGTGTGTGTGTGTGTGTGACTGTTGTATCCTCAGTACATAAAACAGAGCCTAGAACATTAGTATAACTAATAAATATTTCTTGAATGAAGAAAAAAATTGAACCCATGATTCATTCTCCACAATGGCTGTCCAACACTTCCTTCCTCCTCAAACTTAACTAGGTAGAGTCCATTTAGAGAATTGTCATCACACTTTACTTAGAGACTATCAGAGGTAAACTTCCCAAGCTATTTATTTTCCATCTCAAATTTTCTGTATTTCTGCATTAACTTTTTAATGTGCCATGTTGTTTTAGAGATGTCCTTTCACTTATCTAATCAATAATGTTATTTAAGAGAAAGCATATTACTTCAATTGTTAAAAGCATGGATCTGGATTCAACTCCTTAGTTCTACCACATACATAGAACAGATTATTTAATGGCTCTACACCTCAGTTTCCTCCTTGACAAATGACAGCAATAATAATACTTGTCTCATAGAATTTTTTAAAGGTTTAAAGTACTTAACATGCAATCATCATCATCATCATCATCATCATCATCATCATAAATCATAGAGCACATGATATATGCCAGGTATGTTTTAGGTACTTTAAATACATTTAAAACTTTGTTCTCATCTCACTTTTGTAATGAGTCTATGGTTGTTTGTTAATGATCTTTCTTCATTCTTCTTTTAGTGTTTTGTGTTTGTTATTGTTGGACATTTTTCTTTGAAATATTTTGGCTCATACAGCATTTTCTTCTCCTAAATGTTAATATAATATTCCTTATTACATACCATTTTTCTACCTAATAGTATGAGATACCTTATATTTTTGAAATATACACTTATTATGTGTTCATTACTATTGAACAATTCATGCTAGACATTATATAGATCATGACTATATATGGCATATGTTATAAACTTTTAAAAAATTGTAATGCCTAGTGCTGGCAAGGTTATCATATATTCTTGTTGTTGGTATTTAAAATTGAAAAAAATATATGGGTGTATATTACAAGGCCAGTAAAGTCAGACATTTCCTTTGATCAAGTAACATTTGTTATAGAAAAACATTGCAAGCTGATATTTTATAGTATGCGATAAACTATATAAATAAACATGTTGATTATAATATTATGTATGAGATAAAACATCTGGAAATGTTCTACTTGTAAAACAATGGGATAAAGGTACATGTTGATTATCTAATAAATTCATATTGAAATAAATTACAGTATATTAACAGAATGGATTATTGTACTACTCTTAAAACTTAAAACATGGAAATATTTATAATGTATTAAGTTTTTAAAGTATACTTTTAGACATATACTAAATTATCTCAATTGTGTAAAAAATATATCTTTATATGAGGAAGGATTGGAAAATAATAATATGCAAAAAGTTAAGATTCTGATATCTTAAATTAATTTGTTTATTTTATTTTTCTCAAATTTGTCTTAAATATGACTATTTCTACTTAAAACAGGAATATATGTAGAGTGCATGGTCCCTACCTTTGATGAATTTACAATTGTGTTAGAGTGACATGACACACACATTAAACAGTTGAATAAGGTAATACAACAAAGCAGACAACTCAACATTCACTCATTCAATGAGTTTCAATTAATATGCATAATATAGTGTACAATTATACATTTAACTGACACACACACACATATACACATACACACACATACATATAATATTAAGTGTTGTTAAGTGTTGTATAGACAGCAAATGAGCATAAGGCCTTTGAGGAGCAGGAGGTAAATAACCCTCAGCATCTAGGTTCAGATGGTGGTCTTCTACTATTTTATTTTAGAATCTCTAGTGTTTTTTTTTTTGTAACACAATTCTCATATTTGTTATCATGAATATTTTGATAAGTACTGAAATATAATAAGCATTGAAGATGTAATTTGTACATGCTAGAGAAACCACTAAAATTTTAAATCTAAGAGATATAACAAATAAACAAATAGATGAGATAAGTGGAATTAATTTTTTTTTAAATCGAAAGTTATACAAAAGAAGATAATACAACCACAAAAAAAAAAACAGGTGGGACAAGTAGAAAATAAATAGCAAGGTTGTAGATATATACTCAACCGCACCAATAATATAAATGGTTTAAAATTCTAGTTGAAAGATATATATTTAAAGATTAGATAAAAATACAAGATATCTTTTGTATGCTATCTATAAAAAATCTGCAACTCATGGAAGAGGTGGCTTACACCCTCCAGAGCCACATTAGCATGGTCAAAATACAAACCTAGAGAGAGATTCCTTCAATTAGAGCGTCCCCTAAAGAGTGGCATCAGGATGACATAAAATAAAGTGGCTTCGGGATGACATAAAGTAAAGGTCTTTGGGTGATAAAGATTCTCTATTTTTTTTTCATCATTTGATTTGGCACATTTTTTTTTTTAAGGTCAGAATCATGGTGGAATTAGAGACGTCCCTACATCTCTCATATTGAAACAACAATAAGTTAAACATCTAAAACTCAACAAAAAACGTCCAATTTATACAGCAGCATGTCTGAGTGTTGGATCTAGCTGCACATAAGAGCTACCACAGGCTAAAGAGAGACCTTCATATAATAAATTTTCTTTCTGGGGAAAAAAGCAGAATACACTTTCATTAATGCTTAGGCAGAGAAATAGTCCATTAAACACCGTGAAAAACTAAGGTGAACAGGCAGCTCAGAAAGAAAGAGAAAAAATCTCCAGAAAATAAGCTTAAGGACATAGAAATATGTGACTTAAATCCCAGAGAATTTAGGATGGTACTTCTGAAAAAAACACAGTGAGATCCAAAACAATTCATATCAACAATTTCAGGAACTGAAAAAACTAGATGAGCGGAATGAGTTTGTAGCTAGGAAATTGAAATTCTCAAAAAGAACCACATAAAAGATCTGGAGATGAGTGAAAGACACACTGAAAAAGATGAAAATGAAATAGCAACTTGGGAAAAAGAGTCGACCAAATAGAGGAAAGGATCAATGATATCAAAGACAGAAATCTACAAATAAGTCAGAAAGAAGAAGAGAGGACCTGAAGAATGAAAATTAATGAAAAAGAAATACAAGAACTAGCTGATATCATCAAAGACAAAACATAAAAATAATGGGTATTCTCGAAGGAGAGGAAAAAGAGAAGGGACTACAAAGAATTTTCAGATAAATAATTGACAAGAATTTCCCAAATCTAAGGAATGAGCTGGAGCTTGGAAATTAAGAAATCAGAGAGACTGGATTAACATGGAGCCATGGAAGACATTACCAGACCCTCCCCTGGAAACAATAAACTGAATATCTAAAACTCAACAACAACAAGAACAAAAGAGCACACGGCACTTCTGAGTGTGGGATCTGCGCATAAGAGCTACCTCAGGTCAGAACCCTGGGTGTCGGGCAGTGGACTGAGAGAAACAAAGAAGCTGCCTCTCACAGTTGGAGCTCTCTGTAGGTGGAAGGGGAGAGGAAAGGGTACAGATAGTTCCCTGAACAGCCAGCCCCCTGCCTGAGAGTGCTGTGAACTCCACATGGCCGGAGACAGTGGCCAGTCATCAGGACAGAAGGCAGAGAAACAGGGACGGCAGAAAAACGGGGAAAGCAGAGAAACGAGAGTTGATTTTTACTAGCCGCAGTTGCAAAACTGAGGCTGAGCTGCAGCCTCCAACTCCCAACCCGGAGGGTGGTAGCGAGGATAATTAAACATCTATAAAGAAAGAAAAAAAAAAAGACCTTAGTAACACTTTATATAAAGCAGAGATCTAAGAGGCTTAGATGCCACCTATGGGAAACCAAAAGAAAAACACCTAATTTTTAATAGAGACCATTATATAATTAATCTGCTTTCTGGGGAAAAAGATGCAAAACACACTTCCATTAATGCTCAGGTGGAGAAAAAGTCCATTAAACATCATGATCAACTATGGTGACAAGGCAGCTCAGAAAGAAAGAGAAAAATGTCCAGAAAATAAGCTTACAGACATAGAAATATGCAACTTAAATGACAGAGAGTTCAGGATGGTACTTCTGAAAGAACTCAGTGACATCTGAAAAAACTCATATCAACAATTTTAGGAATTGTAAAAAACAACTAAATGAGCAGAATGAGTTTTTTAGGAAAGATACTGAAACTCTCAAAAAAACTGAATAGACTTTCTGGAGATAAAGAGAACACTGCAAGAGTTGAAAAATGAAATAACAAGCTTGGGAAACATAGTCGACCTAATGAAGAAAAGGATCAGTGATATTGAAGATAGAAATCTAAAAATAAATCAGAAAGAAGAGAGAAATTGAAGAATTAAAAAAATAATGAAAGAGAAATATAAGAACTAGCTGATACCATCAAAGGAGGAAAAATAAGAATAATGAGAATACTCAAAGGAGAGAAAAAGAATCAGGGCTTAGAAAGCATTTTCAGACAAATAATTGAGAATTTCCCAAATCTACGGAATGAGCTGGAGCTTGGAATTTAAGAAGTCAATAGAACACCCAATTATCTCAACCCCAAAAGGCCTTCTCCAAGGCACATTGCATTAAAATTATTAAAAATTGATAACAAAGAAATAATTCTCAGGGCAGTCAGGGAAAAAAAAAAGATAGTAACATATAAGGGAAACCCATTAGATTATCATTGGACTTCACAGCCCAAAACTTAGCCAGAGAGGAGTGGAATTAAATATTCAAACTATTAAATGAAAGTAACTGCCAGACAAAAATAATGTATCCACTGAAGCTCTTCTTTAGATATGAAGGAGAAATAACGACCTTTGCAGACATAAAAAGAAAAAAAAAAGGGAATTCTCCACTACGAGGCCTGCACTACAGGAAATTTTGAAAGACATCAGCTCACCTAAAAGAAAATAACAACAACAATGAAAAAAACCCTCACAATTAAGAGTAAGGAGAGTAGCAGGCAGATAGAAGCACAGGAGTGCAATCTTACTAAATTACAAGACATTATAAGCTTGAACAAAGGATAGGAAAAGAGATTTGCTATAGCAAGATAGTAATAAACATTCACCATACATAGGGACAAATTAAGACTACAATGACAGAAAAAGGGAGGATTCAAAGATCTTAATTTTCAATGAGCAATGGATTTAAGGCATGTGCAGAAGAAAATGAATGACTATATATATAATTGTTCTTTACGTATTCTTAATGTCAATCACATACTAAAGACTCAAAAATGAAGTATATAACATAAAACAAGAAGAAACACAAGGATAACCCACGAAACCCACCTCCTCCCCCCAAAACACATACACACTAAAACAAGAAAACAATGGAAACCCCAAGCTACCAGAAAGCAAAAGAAAAAATTGTTATAGGAAAACCTCATATTTTAATATCACCCTAAATGTAAATGGACAGAACTCACCAATAAAAAAGGTACAGAGTTGCCGATTGGGTCAAAAACCAAAATCCAACCATATGTTGCTTCCAGGAGACACATCTCAGTTCCAAAGACAAATATAGACTCAAAGTGATAGGGTGGAGAATGATGTTTCAGGCAAATGGCATTCAGAGAAAAGTGGGTGTAGTGGTACTAATATCAGATGAATTAGACTTTAAAATAAAAAAAAAGTAGAGAAAGATACTGAGGAACACTTCATAATAAAAAAGGGAATCATAAACCAAGAACACATAACACTTATTAATATTTATGCTCCCAATCAGGGAGCCCCAAAATATGTAAAGCAATTGCTATCAGAGCTAAAGGGAGAAACAGACCAAAACACTATCACAGTAAAAGACCTAAATACTCCGCTGTCGAATATATAAGATCATTCAAACAGAAAATCAATGAGAAAATAATACCCTTAAATGACACATTAGACCAACTGGACATAATTGATATCTGCAGAGCCTTTTTTCTAAAAACAGTTGCTTATACATTCTTTTCTAGTGCACATGGAATATTCTCAAGGACTGACCATATACTGAGATACAAAGATAGCCTCAACAAATATAAGAGGGTAGAAATCATACCAACCATATTCTCTGATCATAATGCTTGAAACTAGAGATCAACTGTAAAAAGAAAATGGAAAAAGACACAAATATATGGAGATTAAACATCATCCTACTGAAGAATGACTGAGATTGAGAAGAAATAAAAGAAAAATCAAGAGATACAGAGAACCAACTGGTAATGACAATACAAAATATCAAAAATTTTATGATACGGCAGAAGTGATCATAAGAGGAAAGTTAATAACGTTACAGGCCTACCTCCAAAAACAAGAATGAGCCCAAATAAACAACCTAACACTTTATCTTTAAAAAAAAATAGAAAATAAAAATGAACCCTAAAGTCAGCAGAAGGAAAGAAAAAATCAAATTAGAGCAGAATTAAATAAAATGGAAAACAAAATATCAATAAAAATATAAATGCAATGAAAAGCTGGTTTTTTGAGAAAGTTAATAAAATTGACAAACCCCTGGTTAGACTCACTAAAGAAAAAAGAGAAAGAACACAAATAAACAAAATCAGGGATGAAAGAGGGGAAATTATGGCAGACACCACAGAAATACAAAGGATCTTACAAGAATACTATGACAAATTATATAACACCAAATTTAATAACCTGGAAGAAATGGACCAGTACTTAGAAACATACAACCTTCCTAGAATGAATCAAGAAGAACTGAAACATCTAAATAGACCAATCAGAAGTATGGAAATTGAAAAAAATAATTAAAAACCTACCAAAAAGTAAAATTCCAGGAACAGTTAGCTTCACCGGTGAATTCTACCAAACATTCAAAGGAAATTTAATATCTATTCTCCTGAAAATCTTTAAAAAAGTTTAACAGAAGGCAATACTTTCCAACTCAGTTTAGGAGGCCAGTGTTACCATGATACCAAAACCTCATAAATTTAACACACACACACACACACACACACACACACACACACACACAAACTAAAGATCAATATTTGTCATGAACACAGATACACAAATCCTAAATAAGATACTAGCAAATCGAATACAGCAACATGTTAAAAAGATTATGCAACACGATGAATTGGGCTTCCTTTCAGGGACTCAGGGATGGTTCAACATATGCAAATCAAATAATGTGATACACCACATAATCAAATTAAAAAAATAAGAATCATATGATCATATCAATAGATACAGAAAAAGCCTTCAAAAAGATACTGCACCATTTATGATCAAAACACTTAACAAAATCGGCATAGAAAATAACTTAACATAGTAAGGGCCATATATGACAAACCCTCAGATAACATTATACTTAATGCAGAAAAACTGAAAACCATCCCTCTAACATCAAGAACTCTATCACCACTGTTAGGTCTTAGCGAGTGCAACCAGGCAAGAGAATGATATAAAAGACATCCAAATAGGAAATGAAAAAGTCAAACTGTCACTATTTGTAGATGACATGATTCTCTATATAGAAAATCCTGAAGACTCCACTAGAACACTACTAAAAACGATAAGCAAATATAGTAAAATTTCTGGATATAAAATCAATGTTCAAAAAGTTCATAGTGTTCCTATACTCTAAAAATGAATAGTCAGAAAAAAGAAGTGGAAGAAATAATTTCTTTTGCAATTGCAACAAAAAGAATAAAATACCTAAAAATAAATTTAATGAAGCATGTGAAGGACCCATATAATGAAAACTATAAGACTCTCTTTAAAAAAAAAAAAAGATCAAAGAAATGGAAAGATATTTCATGTTCTTGGATTAGAAGAATCAACATAGTTAAAATGACTTTATTACTTAAAGCAGTATACAGATTTAATGCAATTTCCATCAAAATCTCACCATTTAAAAAAATAGAAGAAAAAATAATCAAATTTGTATGGAAGCACAAAAATCTCCTGAATTGCCAAAGCTATCCTGAGAATAAAGAACGAGGCTGGAGACATTACTATGCTCAATTTCAGATATACTACAAAGTGACAATAACCATAATGGCATGGTATTGGTAAGAAAACAGACATACAGACCAGTGGAACAGAATAAAGAGTTGAGAAATAAACCCATGTTTATATGGGCAAATAATTTTTGACAAAAAAGCCAAAACCATGCAGTAGAGAAAAGAAAGATTCTTCTATAAATGATGCTAGAAAAACTGAAAAGCCACCTGCAAAAGAATGAAATTAGACTTTTGTCTATCACCACACACAAATATTAACTTAAAATGGATTAATGACCTGAATATAAATCCTATGACAATACATTGCATAGAAGAAAACATAGGTACTAAACTCATGCTCCTTGTACTTAAAGAGGATTTTACAAATTTGACCTCAAAGGCAAGGGTAGTAAAAGCAAAAATTAATAAATGGAACTACATCAAACTTAAAAGCTGCTGCACAGCAAAATAAATAGTCAACAAGATAAAGAGACAACCATCCTAATGGGAAAATATATTTGCAAGTAGTGCCTCCAATAAGGGCCTAACATCCAAAATATACAAAGAATTCTTACAATTCAATAACAATATAAATAAACAATCCAATCAGAAAATGGACAGAAGAGCTGAACAGATACTTCTCCCTAGAAGACATACAAATGGCCAACAAACACATAAAAAAATACTCATCATTGCTAGCTATTAGAGAAATCCTGATCAAAGCCACAATGTGATACCATCTCATTATGATAGAATAGCTATTATCAACAGGGCAAGTAATAACAAATGTTGGAAAGGATACAGAGAAAAAGGAACCCTCATACACTGCTGGTGGGACTGTAAATTGATACTGCCCGTAAGAAAAACAGTATTGAGGTTCCTCAGAAAACTAAGAATTGATCAACCATATGATGCAGCAATCCCTCTACTGGGTATTTACCCCAAAGACTTGGAAACTCATATCCAAAAATATATTTTCACACTGATGTTCTTAGTGGCATTATTCATGTTGGCCAGGACGTGGAAACAACTGAAGTGTTCTATGATAGATGATTGGATAAAAAAGTGGTGGCACATAGATACAATGGAATATTACTCAGCCATAAGAAGAGATGAAATACTGTCATTTGCGAAGATATGGATGGACCTCGAGATAATCATGCTAAGCAAAATAAGCCAGACAGACAGAGATGAAAACCACATGATATCCCTTATATGGGGGATATAAACTTAAAGCAGCAAACGAACAGAACAGAGACTCATGGACATGGACTATAGACAAATAGTTTCCAGAAGAGGTGGTGGGGAGAGATGCAGATTGGATAAAGGGGTCAAATATGTGATGAGAGAAAGAAATTTAAGTATGGGTTGAACACACACACATTATATATATATATATATATATATATATATATATATATATATATATATATATGTCTTATTGTTAAAGAATACACCTGAAACTTACTGGATTTTGTTAACCAACATTACCACACACACACACACACACACACACACACACACACACACACACACACACACAAATTCGCTTTAAATGTAATGACAAAAGTTAAAAATAAAAGAATTATATATATATATTATGTATACACTGATTGAAAGAAAGCTGGAGTGCTATGCTAATGTCAGACAAAATAGACTTTAAAACAAGGATACTACTACCAGGGATAAAGATGGACATTAAATTATAGGAATTATGAGATTAGTTCATCAAAGAAACCTTAAAATAATAAAAAACCTTAAATGTGAATATATACAATAATAAGATTTTAACATGCACAAACCAAAAACTAATTAATGAACGGAGAATAGGCATATCCAGAATTACAATTGGAGAGCTTCACATTTCTGTTTTAGTAATATACATATAATAACAATGGAGAAAATTTGATTGTTTTTTGGTCGTTGTACTTTTATTGTCTATTTCTCTGAGACTTGATATGTATCAATATAGACAGGAGAACAATAAGTGCCTCTTCTTTTTTGCACTCTAATTTGTCCTGTATTTTCTTACTTTCTTATGGAGTTAGTTACTCAAGTTAAAAAGGCAGCTCTAGCATATTGGAAGAAATACTAAATATTTTTAAAACTATTATTTAATATTATACCACAAGCACAAACATATTTTCTTCAAAAGTTAAAGTAATTAATGCTGTCAGAAGTTGTACCCCTGAACAGCCTATTTTTACTTTTTCAATCTTACTGATCTTTGTTATAAATAATGACATCTGTTTATGTATGACTTTTTCTTATCTAGGGATTACTATATTAAGATATATAATTTTTAAACAGTAAATAGGATTGGTACTGTTTTGCTAAGAGGTACACCATTTTGTGGGTTGTTTGGTCTAATATTTTATTTTATATGTTTAAGTTAGGACAAATATTTAGAATAGAGATTGATAAACTATAACTCAAAAGGCAAATCCAGTCCACTGCTTATTTTAAAAATACATTTTTATTGAAATACAGCCACATTTATTTATTTATATATTGTCTATGGCTGCATTTACATTACAATGACAGAGTTAAAGAATTACAACAGAGGCCACATCACCAACAAAGACAAAATATTTATTATCTGACACCTTATAGAGAAAGTTTGCCTAAATTTGATCTAGTCTGTCCAAGTTTATTAAGATGTGAATACTAAAATGCGTGATTAACAAATTAATTTGATACCTATGAATTAAAAATTAAGTAGAAGATGTTAGGACACAGTACACATAGATATGAAATTCTTATTTTTATAAACGTTTATTATGAATTTCATTCACAAGTACATGCACACAGACATACGCACATACACATATGCATACACCAGTCTTACAAAAAAATTTATAGTTGCCACATTCAATTCATAATTTCCAACTATCATTTCATGAATGTAAAAGATAGACTTTTAAGTTGTTTAAAATGAGTAGTGGAATAGTTGATATATACAATTTTACTTGTCAGATCTTTTTTCTTAGAAGATCTTAAACTTTTCCTTTCACAAACTTTGAAGTTCTATTATTCATTTTGATTGGTTTGCCTAGTTTGATCAACTATAGTCCAGAAGAAAAACTGATACCTGACAAAGTAGGAGCATGTATCAATTTTGGATGAGACACTTAATTAATAAAAATGCACAAGGCAGTTTGGTAAGATCACTTGAATTATTGTTTACAAATCCCAGAAAAAGAAAGTCTTATTAAACCTATATGAAAGTTTCTGATCTTGAGAAAATGAAGAGCCTGATTATACTCTGATATTCTGTAGACTCACTTTAATCATGGCATGATGAAATTTATCAATCCAAGGAAACTTCAGCCAGTATCTTCAGGCAAATCAAACCTACAGATACTCTCTCTTAATTTATGTCCCACTCAATCATAGCTAAGCATATCTCTTATCTCAAATACCGGCATAGAATAACTGATATTTACAGAAACATTATTTAATGATAAAAGGGCTACTTATAAGAATTTTTATATTACTATTATTATTCTTCATAATAGTTGCTACTCATGAGTTATTGCTATATTTTTATCTACATTGCCATATATCGTTTAATTCTCAATGTTTCTCTCCTATATCCTCTCTCATTTTTTTCCTTATTTATAGGTAATTTGTCATGGCATTTAAAACTTACCTCAAGATCAGTAGTTCTGATCACTAGAAAAGCATGTGTATTTCCAAGTTTTAAATTTTAGACACTGTTTTTTGACCTTATATAGATATCTCAAGCTCTCTTTCATTTGTGTTGTCCAGTCTCCAAAAAATAAATATTGATTTTCTGTCAGAAAAGTATAAATTTTTGTAATATCATAAGTTGTATAATTTTTAATTATAAATTACAAAATAATAAGCAAAATTAAGCTTCGAATTTAAAGAATATAAAATATACGGTTTTTAATGTTTATTCCCAAACTTCAAAAATGCCAAACATTAAAACATTTATTTAACAAATTAAAGAAAAATGAAAAACATAATTATTTAATATTTTAGTAGATATAAAACATATTCAATAAATCTCAAGCCATATTCTTGATATTAAATTAATAACTTCTTCTTCATAACTATGAGGAGAATTCTATAATTTGATAAACACTATAATACATAAAGCCACAGAAAACATTGTCCTTAGTGGTAAAATACAATAAATTTGAAATGAAATTAGGAAAAAAGATAAATATATTTACTATTACTGTTAGCATTTCAACATCATTCTTGAATTCTTAACCATTGCAATAAGACAAAAAATTTTATCTATTTTAAATATTGAAAAGTATATTGGTCAGGTTTTTATTAATTTCACTTAACATAATGCCCTCGGGGTTTATCCATGTTGTTGCGCATGACAAGATTTTATTCTTTTTTATGGCTGAATAATATTTCATTACGTGTGTGTGTGTGTGTGTGTGTGTGTGTGTACATATATATGAATAGTATTCCATAATTTCTTATCTATTCATTTATTGATGTACATTTAGGTTATTTTTATATCTTGGCAATTATAAAACATTGCTGTGATGAACATGGGAATGCATATATTTTTTTCAAGTTAGTAGTTTATTTGTTTTTGGATAAACACCCAGAAGTAGAATGGCTGGATTATATAATAGTTTTATTTTTAATTCTTATAGAACCTTTATACTGTTTTCCATAGTGGCTATATCAATTTACATTTCTACCAACAGTGTACAAAGGTTCCAATTTCTCCACATCCTCAGTAACACTAGTTATGTCTCAACTTTTTGATAATAGCCATTGTAATAGGTGTGAAATTATATCTCACTGTGGCTTTGCTTTGCATTTCCCTGATGATTAATGATATTGAACACCTTTTTATGTACCTGCTAGCCATCTGTATACTTTTTTTGAAACAAAATGTCTATTCAGGTCTGCCCATTTTTTAATTGCTTTTGTGTGTGTGTGTATTTTTGCTCCTGAGTTGTATGAGTTCTTTATATATTAGTCCCTTATCAGATATATGATTTGTATATATTTTCTCAAATTCAATAGGTTGTCTGTTCATTATGTTGATGGTTCCTTTTGTCATGCAGAACGTTTTTTACTTTGGTGTAGTCTCATTTGTTCATTTTTTCTCTTGTTGCTTTTATTATTAGTGTCAGCTTCAAAAATCATTGCCAAGACCATTGTAAAGAAGCTTGAAACCTATGTTTTTTTCTAGAAGTTTTATGGGTTCAGGTCTTGCATTCAATTCTTTAATTTATTTTGAGTTAATTTGTGTGTATGGTATATGATAGTGGTTAAATTTCATTCTTTTATATGTGGCTATCCAGTTTTCCCAACACCATTTATTGAAGAGACTGTCCTATCCCCACTTGATATTCTTGGGTCTTTTGTCATAATTTAATTAACCATGTATGTATGCTTTATTTTTTGTCTCTTTATACTACCCCATTGATTTATGTGTCTGTGTCTATACCAGTGCCATACTGTTTTAATCACCATAGCTTTATAATAAAGTTTAAAATCAGAGTGTTATCCCTCCAGCTTTGTTTTTCTTTTCGAGATTGCTGTGGCTACTCAGGGTCTTTTGATAATAGAGCTCAAGGGGGATACGTTACAATTTTTACCCAATAATTTTTAAATGATATTTGACACTAATATATTCATTCATTTATTAATTCTATCATCTAAAAAATTCACTTTAAATTTGCAGATTTTTTGCACAACATATTTCCTCATTCTTAAATTATTTTCTATAATTATAGATAGAAATTCAACAAAATAATTATTATTATTATTTTATAAATAACATATATTAAGCATTATATATTGAACCAGATACTGTGCTAAGTGCATTATATTTATTTGCATTACATTTGTAATTCTTGTAAAAACCATCTCAGTTTAGTACTATTATTATTTGACAGGCACTTGTTAAGTGTTTTCACTCCCTCATTTATCCTTCCAAAAACCTTCAGGTCTGGCTACAATCATTATCCTCATTTTCAGATTAAGATAACTTTCCTAAGGTGACAAACTCCTCTGTTGTGGAGATGAGATTTGTAGTTGGTTTGTCTAAAGCTAGAAACTATACTCAGCGATAAAACTGTATTTTCCCTTCTCTAAGTTCCTAAATACCCTGAATTATAATGGAAAAACTCAAACAATTATCATAAAGTCATGGAGCACAATTATAATTTAACTTTTAAATTAAATAAATATGATTTTAGTTGAAGAGGCCCTATTTGATAGTCAAGAGTGAAGATCTGCTGAGTCACAACAATATGAAATTCTTTATTTACTACCAAGATTTAATGCTCCAACCATGATCAATGCATGCCATCTTCAAAGGGCAGCTCTTTTATTAAGTACTGGCCATATTGGACTCTTTGCACCTTCATTAAGTTAGAATTTAGTTTGTTAAATCTCAAATTTTACAAGCATTTAATCATTCTAACTGTGTTGCTACCTGTTATAGCATGAATAAAATTGCCTTTGTTTTAACATTTCATGTTTCTCTGCAGGAATCTCTAAAATATTACTTTTCTCTCTTGTAAACTGTGGTAAAGAAAATACAAAGGAGCTGGGTGCAACATTAGCCTCATATACTATTAGCACTCTCCTTTTTTTAAATTTTATTTTGTCATGCTAAGCTTCTAGCTAAATACTATTTTGTGAGATTAAACAACTTTTGTTTATCATAGCTCATTTTCGTCTACTATACCTTATTTCTAATCAATTTTTAACAACATATCTTTATTTTACATGATTTAAATTTCTTTAATGTCCATTTTTTGCCTTAATATACTAATTTCCCACCATTTTATTCTATTTTCTGGATAATGTTTAATTCTAATATAGAAACATTTTTTTCTTAATCACTTGGTGAGTTTCTTCATCAGTCTTGATTTTCATACAGTAGATTATTTTCCTATGTGCCTTGCTTATTACCAGTTTGGCAACTTTAGCTTTAAGCTTTGTGGCATAGGTTCATTTGTTGTCCTTTATTTTTCCTATTGTTTTTTTTTTCCTTCGTAAACCTCATCACCACATCTGATTTTCATATTTATCAAGGTCTGTCGTTTCAAAGGTAAATGTTTTTCTTCTTTCTACCCTTGACATTCACATTTGTCACAACGTTGTCAGCTAACATAATTTTTTTCTTAACAAATCTTTAAATATTATGAACACAGATCAGATAAGCTCATAAATATTCAGCAAACTAATGCACATATCCAGGAAAACATGTCAGTGGAAATATTAGTAGTGCATTTAATCAGCAACCAAAGGGACTTGACTAAATCACAAAAACAAAATATTTTAAGCATAAATGCAAATATGTGAGCACAGACTACTTTTCCACAAAGCAAAATTAAGCAAATTATTAGCCACTCAATTATACTTAGACCAGCAATAAGAGATAAAATAAGTAAAAAATGCTAAGAAATTATATCTATGCATCTGAACTTGAAATTATTCATCTGAAAATTTATGTATCAGTAATGCAAGACTGGTGAAACTGATTGTCTTTAGCATGAGCAAAGAGACATCATAGTATATAAAGTCTGCCTCATTTCTACTATAAGGTGTATTTATATGAATTGTATGTTCAGAGCTGATGTTAGTGTAGTAGGAGTTAAAAAGTCATGCATATTTCAACATCTTTGCATGAAATAAATAATGTGAAACACATTTTAAAAATCATTTCGCAATTTTGTAACCAACCACATTGGGTGAGCTTCTGGCCAAAAAAGGTACACAAAATTATCAAAACTCTAAAGGCTATATTTATGATTTGTTGCCATGAAAATTAAGGTTTGAGCCAAAAGTGAAATAATAAATTTCTTAATTTTGCTTTTTTCTACTAATTAAAACTTTAACTCAGGAGGATTTGCTTATTCCTTTGATCGACCTCATTGGTATCTCCTAAGCTTAAAAGAAGCTCTCTCTAGGAAGTGCCATCCTTACAGAATTGAGGAATTTCCATTTTTTAAAATGTATAATAAAATATCTGGCAATCAGAAACACTTGGAAACTCAAGCTTATTTATTCAAGAATCTCAGAAAGACGATTTAAATGTCCTATACTAGGAGAATTTAGAAATATGTACACTTTATATTACAATGTTAAAGTTGACCAAATAATGTTTTTAATAATTATGAGACAGAGCCTTTAAAATATGCATAAATTCATATATGACAATGTTATGGCTCTGGAACAGGTCTATAATTCCTTCATCCAGTGACGTTTTAGATAGATATGGTAGACAGCCTCTAAGATGGTCCCCAATAGGTCCTGCTTCTGGATGTTCATTCCCTGTGTCATCATTCTCCCTTTGGGTGTGGGACAGAACTTGTGATTATCTTCTAAACAGTAGGACACAACAAAGGTAATGGGATTTTCATTTACAAGAACAGGTTACTAAGAGATTGCATCCTTGGGTGCCCTCTCTTGCTCTCTTGCTGTCTTGTTCATTCACTCTGAAGGAGAACAGCTGCCATTTTTTGAGCTGCCCTATGGAAAGTCACACATGGCAAGGAACTGATATCTCCAACTAATTGCCAGTGATGATTTGCAGTCTTTCAACAGTTATGTGAGTATGTTTGAAATCGGATCCTCTCTTAGTAGAACCTTGAGACAACTGCAGCCCCTGCTGATAATGCGATTGAAACTTTATGAGAAACTTTGAGTTAGAGAGAGCCAGATAAGGCACACTTAGATTTCTGACCCATAGAAAATGTGAGACAATAATTTTTTGTTGTTTTAAGCCACTACATAGTGGGTTTATTTGCTGGGCTGCAATAGACAACTAATATACCATAATAGCATTGTTTATGTGTTTTTTTGTTTATTATGACTTAGAGTCTTCTCATTTATTTACAATGTAGGTGAAAAGTAATAAAACACAAAACTTTAAATTAAAAGCTTCATTGTTGACTTAAGAAGGTATTTTAAACCAAACACTTGGAAGATTCTTGCTCACTTATAAAGTTGCAGTCTGTAGTCACTTCATAGCATTAACATGATCTGAGAGTTAACATGGATCTTTCTTCACAGAGAGGTTCAAAACTACAAATATGATGATTATGATGATATGACACATGATAAGTGTGAAAGTAGAAAATAGCACCATGGTTTTAGTTGACCAAGGCATTACAGCAATTTTTTTTTAGATTTTCCATTGAAAAATACTTCTCAACGTTATTACCATACATATATAGTTAATCATACCAGAGCTCAGTTTCATACCTAGAATTAAGTAAAAATTGAGAATACTGGCATGATTTTTTTTCTTTTACACAATATTTACTGAAATTAAAAGAAATAACAATAAGAAAAAAGTCAGTTCAGATGCCAAAATAAGAAGGGGAAACATCTTTCTGTAAGTTCACTGTGAGAATATTGTGTTTTCTTTTTTGTTTTGTTTTATTTTGTGAGACATACTTCAAGAAGAAAACACTCTCAGATATGCAACAGATTATGGATTGATTTGCAGAAGTACTTTTCTTCAGCAGTCAGTGTGAAAGCTGAGACAGTTCTAATCTGCAAGGCTCCAATTATTCATTGGCCTCAGAGAAAGCAGTATGTTGCCATTAACATTTACTGCTAGTTAGTGTAGAGTATTCTCCAATGATACACCAAAGGAAAAGATGAAAATCTTGTAGACATAGACAAGAAGAATTAATCCAAACAAATTATTTAAAGTATTAAATTAAAGATCTTTCTAAATATTTATTTACAAAGGTGTCTGCAACAAAAATATCACAAACTTGTGGCTTAAGAGAAATTTATTCTTTCATAGTTCATAAGGTCAAAAGTCCAAAATCAAGGTGTTGGCAGAGATGGTTACTTTTAGAAGCTCTGAGAGAGAAACCACCACATGCCTTTGTCTTAGCTTCTGGTGGTTGCTGATAAGTTTTGGTATTCCTTGGCTTGTAAAATGCATCACTCTAATTCTGCCAACATCTTCACATTGTATTTTCCTTGTGTCTCTGCTTCCTCTTTGCTTTTTATAAAGAAAGTAATTAGATTTATAGTCTAACTTAAATCCTCAATGATTTCATGTAGATATTCTTAACTAATTACTTCTCCAAAGACTCTGTTTCCAAATAAGATAACAGTCTGAGGTTCCAGATAAACATGGATTTTGAAGGACACTACTCAACCTACCACACTAAAGTTAGGTGTATAAAAAGGATAGCAATCTCTTATTTTAATATTTGTTTAAGATCAAACCTACAAACAACAGCCACAGTCAGGCATTGGTTAAGATTTATTCAAACTTTGTAAAAGATTCATAATCCAGTGTAAGATAGATTCTAATAATAATATTTTAGAACCTTTATTTTTTCTGTGAAATCTGACTTATTAGAATGTTGTGGTTAGACAGATAGTATTAAAAAAAGATGTAAAAGTCACAATGGTTCCTCTAGCATATTTGACAATACGTTAGCATTCTGCAGTGAGCACGTTGTGAACAACGAAAAGGCAGAAATCTTTAACACTAAACATATGTTGCAGGATATGCATTCTGGAATTGGTAATTTATGTGTGGATGACAGTGAACCACACAATAAATGGTCCAGTGGTAAACTAACTTTGAATAAAATTGGAGTGACTTAAAGGTAGCAAGGTGAACTTATTACAACTGTCTACATACTGCTCGCATGGTGCTTTTCATTTCATTTCACATATTCATCCAAATAATGGTTTGTTATTAGGGTATATGTCACGTGACTGGTCACTAGTAAATTAATATTTAAAAATTACTGATGTCATTTTGAAAGCAGCATTCCAGTGATAGGGAGCATATAATGGAATGGATGCTCCTACACATTGCTGTATGAAATTATATTCCATACAGCCTTTTTAGTGAGAAGTCTGGAAATATGTATCAAAAGGCTAAATAATGTGCACATTCTTTGACTCAAAATATCCATTTATAAAAATTTATCTTAAAAATAAACAGATAAGTACACAAACATGTATGTATTAGAATGTTCATTTAAGTATTGTTTGTTATAACAGTAAAAAATGAGGAATGTCTTAAGTGTCCTAAATAATGGTTTGGCTGGCTAATTTTGAAATAATTAAAAAAATGAAATAAAATACTATGTAATCATTAAAAGTGATTCAATAAAAATTTAATGACATAAATGATCTTTATGACTTCTGGTGAAGCAAAAACAAGTAAGACAAAATATGAAAAATGTGATCTCATTTATGTCAAAAATAAAAAAAAAATGCAACCTAAAACAGCCCTGAATAAAATAAATTTGGGTCATTTATCTCAAAAGATGTAATGGGCATTTCTACCATTTTATTTTGGCTGATTTGTAATTTATAATAAAAAAATAAACACATTTAAAAAGAAAACATAACAGTAAATGGTAACAAAGTGTTAAGGTTATTAGGACATGTATTCCCAACCATTGTCCTCTTCTCCTGTAAATATTATTTAATCAATTTAATAACCTAATTTTCGAAAAAAAGTGAAGCAAAGAAGATTTTTCAAAACTTTCTCTAAACTGAAATAATTTATTTTATTGAGAGTTGTTTTCATAGATTTTTTTTTATATTTAAGTGTGTAGGGTTAACTCAGAACAGGGCCCTTGCAATACTCAGAATACTGATAGCTGCCTGGCCTGCAGCCAAGGAAGGCAGTACACAAAGAGATTTCAGGAGGGCCTGCTACCCTGGACATTTCCTGCTGCTCCCATAGATGTTATCTGCTGCAGTATATCTTGCTCCCATTTGTCTGAAGGCAGCGGCTCCCCCAGTGAGATAACCCCTCCCTCTGCTTGTGTGCATAAAAAGCTCTGCTTGCTCTTGTTCAGCATCTTTATTCCTGAAGCTTCAAGCAGCCACTGCTGAAGCTTCCCTGACTTGTGAGTAATAAATGGCATTTCTCACCCCACTGGTCCTCCAGGTGGTTCTTCTGGAATATCCAAGCCCAATTTCAAGTTCCAGACCTGGGACTCCTGCATTTCAAGGTGATTTACATGAGCAAACTTAAAAACAAATGTAACTATAAGAAAGAAGAATGCTTTCGAAATGCTTTTTCTCTGCCATTTATCAAACTATCTTTGAGGAGCAACTAGCAAATCTTAGGTCAGACCACAGGGCATTATATGATCCTTCTTTTATTTACAATCCAACATTGTATCATTGATTTCTTTTTTATTGTAAGTTGTTATGAGATTCATAATAGTATTAGACCCCTGGTACATATAATCATTTTCTATCTGCTGCCAAGACATGTTTTTCCAGCATAAAGAGAGCTATTCTAAATGTAAAACACTCAACAGCAAAGCATTGACACTCTATAATGATATTTTTGTGTAATATCTGATTTATGACATTATGAGATGACAGGAATAAATTTGAAAGACTAAAAGAAAAGTAAATCACACTAGTGAAGAGTAATTAACCTACTTGAAAATAGTTACTATGAAAAAGGTGACTAATCTCATATACAGAAAAAATTATATTTCAATAGACATTCCACTACAATTGTTACATGCATTAATTGAATTCTTTCCTCAACACTGGAGCCATTTCTTTTCAAAAAATTGGAAACACATCTGTATTAGAGATTAAGAATCACACTTTCATTCTCTCATCAGGTAGAAGTACAATCAAGCAGCACACAATTTTTATGTAGAAAAACAACACCTCTAATACTTAAATTATAATTAATTTCACTGTTGTTACTTTTCAAAATGCAATATTCATTTTTGTGACATTTCCCACCAAATAATTGAAACATTCAGATTTATACAAAATTATGTAGATAGTTTCATTCCAGAATCTAGTAGGTAATCAATTCAAATTCCTAATTTTTCAGTATGAGGGGAAATGATTTAATCCCTCATAGGATGAATAAAAAGTTCTTGTGTTTAGATCAAGAAACATGAAAATTGTCTCTTGGTCCAAATTTCTAACCATCAAGTAGAGAAGTTTGAAGGTTTGTAATAAATAACTTAGAAAATATTCTCAAACAATGAGGAAACAAAGAAAGAAAAGCAGGGTGTGATCATGACCAAGTGGCTTAAGAACATGTTTTCATCTATAAAATGTATATGAGGATACTTTATGTGTAGGGTCCTTTTGACAATTACATGAGATAATACATTCCTCTTTAATCATAAGCTTAAATTTGGAATATCTTTTAGCCTGGAGTCTATTAAAAACAGCAAGTAAGTTCAATCAGTATTTATATTAATTTCATAATTCTGCCAGCTTAGGAACAAGTTGCTCTATGAATCTCATTTAACTAGAAAGTTGGCCCCTGTTTCTATCTCTAATTCTTTTAACTCCCTGTTTGATCACCATGAAGAGGGAAGAGGTACAGTAACCTTTCTCTTTCATGGCCTCTGTGAGTAGAACAGGCTTTCTGTTTCTGAACCTGCTACAAACATCTTTTACAAAAGATTCCATGATTATTAATCCAGACCTACATTGTGACCACATTTAGATATTTTCAATAAAAAAGAGACTTTCTGGGGCTGAGTATATCAGTAAGTTAGGATCACACTTATGAATTAAGATTATTTTTTTCTGTCCCTTGAGCTATAATATCATTGCTGCTTCTTAGATTGTTTCTATCAAAGTACTCATAAAAAGCAGAAGATGACATATACAGCAAGGAGAGGGTAAGAATGGGGTGGCGTTGGTAAGAAGTTGTAGGGTGAGGATTTCTTTTAAGTCATATTTTACCTAAACAATCATATAAACTTTGCATTTCATCCCACAATATATCCATGTTTGCTATAACATAAAAAATGATGTACCACTGAGTAAAATTGATGCTTCCAGAAGATATTTTATCTTTAGATTAAATATTTAAAACTACAAGTAACTCTCTTCCTGCATTCCATTGTGTATCCCAGTTTGAAAGGCAGACATTTAGTGTTTCTAAGAAATTTACAAATGATATTGGTGAGGACTACATAAGATTCATTGTGTTATCAAAAATGACTTGTTATTTCTTATTAGGAGTAGGTCCATTGCTAGCTAAATCATAGGCAATAACTTCTCAGTACACTCTCAAAACAATTTTTGGGAAAAAAATCAGTGACTGTAAAGTAATACAACATATTTATGAAGGTATTGGGACATAAGTTAGTAAGGTATTGGGATATAAGTTTGAGTGTTGTATAGGAAGACAATCTGAAAGAACAAAGAACCCTCTCCATTTTAACCTGCACAGGAAAATGTAAATAGTGCAAATATGTTTAATTCTCTTTTCACTTTCAGATAGTTTCCACAAGTAATCAAGACTTTTAAACATTTATGTTCTGATTATTTCTCCTGAACCACACAATTCTTTGAAGATATCAATTAAATTTTCACAACATCTCTTAGGTTCCAAGAAATAGTGTCACCAGTTTATTTTATTATGTGCAGCCATCAATTAAAATGTTCTTATCTCAGAAATTATGTCGTAGTTTATGAATCAGTATTGAATAATCATTAGGCGCAGATAGTATTAGTTGGGGTAAAATATTACTTCTGAAGGAATCTTTTTTGAAAAATTCAAATTTCAACCTGAGAGAGTCTAGATTTGAAATATCTTTCAAATGGCATTATTTTATGTTATGTGATGCAAGGACTGAAAGCTGTTCCATTAATACGTCACTGTTTTCAACCATCCATTGTTTCCCTCTCTCTCTGTCTCACTCAAGTGCATCAACTATACTTACACACACAAAAACAGTCACGAGGGGCCACTAGTTCAGTTTTAAAGATAATTTTGGAAATATAGGTTTTAACAACAATGAAGTCATAGTGGTAATAATTTAACAGCTTTGAGATGACCTTAGTTTAATCTGGTTATTTAGAAATTACAATGCTATAAGAATTCATTAACTAAGCTTCAGAAGGATTGAAAATTGCCAGGTTTGTGAAGCAGTTTTATTTGACCCCCCAAAAAGTATGTGTCTTCATACATGACCTGATTTATTAGGGTTTATTATATAGTATATAAAAAAGAGAGTTTAGATTACTGTAGTCAAAGGGCAAGTATATTTGCATCATGAATTTTATTAAAAAAATTAAAGAGTTGAGCTTTCCTTAAGGAATGTTATCTCTTTCCATCTGACTTTTATTCTATCTGCTTTTTTTAATAGAAATTTTTGTGTAGATGTCATTTTTCATAGTAGATAACATGTTCCTTGAAGGTCTCTGCCATCTTATCACTTTACATCCCTCAGAGAATTTACCTCTTGTGCATAGTAGTAAAGAGCTTTAGAGAAATTTTTATATGAATGCAACATTTTTCCTTCACAGAGCTTCCAAATATGTGCACGTAGTCAAAGACATTCTCAGAACATATGCTAATGACAGTTTTCTTATACACGCACAAGTCATCTGCAACTGTTCAGACTGAATTAATAGAATTTCCCAAAATAGTGAGTAGGTAGAGGGTAATCAAGTTACACTGAATCTCAACAAAACAAATAGATTTTCATTTGCTTATAGTTAGAGACTTGATAAAAAGAAAAAGATACTTCTTAGAAATTAATGTTAATGGTACGGTAGTTTACTTTAAAATATTAGCTTAACAATGTATCTGGGTGTAAACCGAAAACCACATTCAGTCATTCAAAGACCATTTAACAGGTCTAATTGAGGAAGTAGCATCACAATGGATTTTTCCAGACTTGTCAGGCAGTGTTTATCACACAAAGCAGCAGAGAAACCTGTAATACATCGATTCTGTTCCACTTTAACTATTGGAAGACAGCCTGAGTCAATGTGCAAGCAGAAAGTTTTAAAATAAACTGTAACACTTTAGAAAACGTTCAATCAGGTGAGTTATGCTAAATAACTAAAAAAAAAGATACTTTCACCACAACTTGGCTGAAATAAATTGATTCCCTCTGAAAATGAAAACAAAGATTCTAAGATTCCTAGATTTATTTGTGAAAACTAATTAGGAAATTAATGTGCTAATGGTCTTCTCAACAATGGCTGCTATATCATAATTATCTGAATGTTTTAGTTATAGCTGAGTTTAAAAATAAGTAGTGGAGCTACCTAAAAATGACTGTGCTACATATACAATTCAGCTCATTAGACTGACACTGGGATTTTCTTTGAGACAGAATTCTATATAAGCTGGCAATTTAGATGCCAAGTTTTAGACAGATACAATTTAGAACAGTTGTGAAATAGCTTAGAAGGGGGAAAAAAGATGATAATGAAAATGTTGCCAAAGTTTAACCACAGGAATCTGCCCAGTGCCACCCACTAAAATGTAAATTTCCAAGTACAGAAAGACTGATTTCATAATATAAATGACTGTAATGAAAATTTCATTTGATACTCAAAAAAACTACTGCATGTACTATAAACATTGTTAGTAAATAAATTGTTAATATATTAGAGAAATCATTTCAAGATTAAAATATTTGAAAAGCCTTATCTCTAGTTTTAGGTACGTTCTCTGAAACAACTCCTGGATTTTATTTAATAAATAATGTATGACTTTCTGCATGATTAAGTTGACTAGTTGCAATGGACCTGTTCAATATTTCTGTGTTTGATTATGATTTGTTCTTCAATGAGATATTCTTAAGCATTAAATTCTATAGTAAAGGAGCATTACTGAAAATAGTTTTCAAAGTTAATGTAATGCTTTCGAGTCACATTATAGGCAGCATCAATGATGAGAGCAATATTTAAATTTCAAGACACAGTTATTTCAAAATCAAAGGGGTGGAATGATGAGATCAGGGATGTTCTGGGATGTTATGTGGTTAGTGCTGTCAGCAGTCTTGTCAAATGAGAGAGAGAATCCACCCTGCTGTTTTTAAACATAGAATATTGTTTTTACTATTGTCAGATTTTATGTATCAGTTCTTTCTACTTCGACTGCATTCAAACTATTATAACTCCTTAGTGTCAACGTATAATATTTTAACCATTTATATAAAATTGCATATAGGGAAGCACAACATATGTAATGAATGCTGAATAATATCGCAGAAAGAGTACAAGTTTTGGGCTCTACAGATCTGAATTCAGATTCCAGCTTAGACACTTTCTGACTAGTTATGTGCTCATGGGCACACCATTTAGCCTCTCTAAACCAAAATTTCTTTATCTGTGAAATGGGGCAAATACAACCTATCTTGACTTGTTGAGGAGATTACAGAAAATGCATATAAAAGTGTGTAAATTTGCCTGAACTGTCTTGGAGTCCATAACATGTCTATTTTTGCTCCGTTTGTGTGTCTCTGCCTCAGGAACCTTTGCAGGTTCTTTCTCCCACACTGGCTATCTAGGATCCCAAGCTTCAAGAAATATCCAGTCTCAACACCCCCAGCTTCTCCTACCTCTCAAAGTTTTTAGAAAGGAGATGGACAAGCATAATGCCTGACATATTATAGTTGTTTGATAAATATTTTAAATTACTATATTTGCATTTTGTATGCTTTTGTATGTGTGTAAATATCTATCAATGTATACAGAGAATATACATGGTGTATTGCTTAAGTTTTTTTTTTTTTTTGCCAAACCAACATAATTATTAATGTATCTTTCTTCTAGCATTACTCTCATTTTCATATGAGGAACCAATCACCCTTTGTTCTTTCAGTGTATGGGGTTTGAATGGAACTCTTGGTCTCAGAAGTAGTAGCTGGCTCAATCAACATCACAGATATTTATTCATCCACATGACCAAGACAAATAAGAATGCAGACTAGAATTTTTATTGGGTCAATTCTTTATGTCAGGTAAAGAAGTAACCTGAGGGTTGCTGTGGTGACTTAGGGAGAGTTTGCCTGTATAGGGAAAAGCCTCCACAGAGTAAAGCACATTGAACAAATTCAGATAAAAGCTGAGCCAAAAAAAATGTGTAGAGATTGTTGTGATGCAAATGTTTAAGCTCCTGAATTTAGACCTGCTTGAATCTAGATATTTCTGGACATTTTAGTTTTGTGAGTGAAAATGTTTTAAAATGTATCATCATCATTAATCATTCAAGGTAATTTCAGATGAGTCTTTGTCATTTGCAATCAAGAGTCCTAATAAAGTTGTGTTTTCCCACAGAATTACAACATGACACATGGATGGAAACATAACTGTTAACTAGAACTCTTTTCAAATCCTGAGCAAATATTGAGTGGACATTTTCTCAAGTGTTATCAACAATAACAAAAAAATAATTTAACAAACACATGTTAAAAAAAAAACTCACCACACTGATAAACAGCATGTTTCACCACCATTTCTTAAAAACTCATTTTAGAAACCTCACTACTGAACATTTAAAGATAAATAAAAATAGCTCCTTAATAATGTTGGGATAGATCATTTATTCCTGGTCTGCTTTGAAATGGTGACACTGTAAGTATTTGAGTTCATGACTTCCAAAACTATACTATGTCACATATTTTGTGATGTGAAATGAATTAAAAGCAATTTTCTTTCAAATTTTTTTGACAGCTCCTGACATTCTTAGAGATAACTTAAGTTGTTACACAAGCAGGATTAAGCATCTCAGCCTTAGGCTCTCTTTACACAATGAGCAAAAAGAAAAAACAAATCTGTCAAATGGTTTTTGAGCTACAAAAAATAAAGTATTATTTCTTGGGCTCTAGAAAACTGAGTTTACTAGATGTGTTATTGAGCTGATTAACTTGACTTATGGTTTTGGAATCATGTAGACATGCCTTAGTTAAATCCATCCTAAGGAAGAGCATATTTTTCTTTATTCAGTCACAAGGAACCAAGTTCATTGAAGCTAAGTTTATAAGTTTTAATCTTGCCCAGCTGATTTTCCAGACTAAAAGACTCCATAGAGTGTAGATTTACACTGTACTGCTGAGATGAGAATTCTTTTATAGTTCAAAGAGTTCATCTATTTGCATGTTTGCAATATTACTACTTTCTAGTAGAAGCAAATTGAATTAAGAACCTAAATTGTATTTCTCCAAGAAGTAATTGTTGTTCTCTATTAGGCAGCCTGTGTCTACCTTTGGATATTATAATATCTCATATTCTATTCCTAACACTGATTCTCAGATTTATGAACCCATGGGTTTTTTTTTTTTACTTTACAAATGGCTAAGTGACAAAATGGGAAAAATTCAACTACCACATCGACAAACAGTTCATTATTAGACTGTTACTGAGTGCCATTATTCAACGAGCTAACCTACAGGAGGTTTGATACCTTCTAAAGGCGATTCTCAAGCTACCATAGATGAATTTGGCACTTTAACCTGTAAGAAATAGATTTCTCAGAAAATAAAAAAAATATATATTTTGGTCAATAACAATCTAAACTTTAAATTATTTAATAAGATTTTATGTTTGCATTTATCTTGACGATAGAAAGTCTCTAATAGAAAGGTATTTCCTCCGAGTGAAACTTTTATTAAAAAGGTATACCTCTTACATATCAATTTTAAAAATCTCATTATGCTTCTGCATGTTCCTCAAAGTGACAGCCTCCCATGTCCCTAATTACAGGTGTCTGGCACAAAAGATGATACAACCTGACTCTACCGTAGGATAATAGCCAAAATATTTTGTACGGACTCTTACTAGCAGTAGTTTGCACAGGTAGACAGCCTGTCCTCTGGACCTTGTTTGGCTAAATCCTAGAAACCAAACAAGTAGCTATCAGTTTTCTTTTTCTCTAAGGACAGTGTCATTATTCTGTCAAAGATTAACTTGCAAATATAAAATTATTCATTTTTCAGACTACCTTGTAGCCATCAACAAAAAGGGAAATGAAAGAGAAGAGCATCCAGCTTGAGAAAAGTGATGAGAGCCAGAGATGAGCCAAATGTGGGAAGTCAGAACCAATACCTACCAGATAATCTGACAGAACCAATGATGGATTTATTTTTGCAAATGGTAAGAGAGAAAGTGAATTTTTAGGGTGTAAACAACTCAATGGACAGAAGGGGTAGTGATGAGAAGAAGAGGAAGAATGAGAAGAAAGTAGAAAAGAAGCCCAAGGAGGCTTAAAACTTGTCAGTGAAGTGTATTTCAGGAAATACAGCAGAAGCCTAAGCTACAGATCTGTTCTTCCCTACTGCAGAACTGTTGTCTAATCAACTCATACCAGAGTTTATCGTAATGCTCATTTATTTAATTATTAATTCTATTATTCAGTTAATTCACATTTTTTCTTCAAATCTCATGTAAACTCCATATTGCCATTGAGGTTTTTGTCTCTTTAAATCACAATTTACAAATATTACCTTCTCCACTTATCTCTTTTGAAATTCACAGCTTGGAGAATTGGTATTTTTTAATTGGTACTTTTCTAAGAGCCAACTTAAAACTCTTGCTTAGATCTTAATCTGAGATGTTCTATACACTTTGATATACTGCTATTGTGATGATTCTGCCAACTTCATAATACTGTTTAAAAAATGAAAGTGGGCAGTTTGGAGCTTTGATTCACAGCAGAAATTTTATTTTAATATTTTATGCTTTAAAAGGCAATGGACACTTTTGAAGGGGCAATGGGGATGGGAGATAAAAAAAGCCTGAGAAAGAAAGCCTTGGAGTTATAATGGACAAGGAGTATAGCAATTAGAAAAATCAGCACTGTACCACCTGGATTCTGCCTTCCTTTAGTGTATGAAATTACCACCATTAGGGGGAAGAAATGCCACTTTTAGAAGGAAAATGTCATCAGATTGACTAATAAGAAATACATCTATATAACATAATATATCATCTCTTAATATTATTCCTGGGTTCAGTTTCTTAATCTATGAACCTATTAGAAAGGGTGTGTGGGGTGGGTTTACAAGTCAAGTTTTTTTTTGTTGTTGTTGCATGGCCGGAATACCCAACCAGCTGAAATCCCAGGCCATTCTCTCACTGGTGCAGTTTGAAGAACAGCCCAAGCCCTTCAGTTAAGGACCCCTTGTCAGTCCCTGTCTACATTCTCTACCTAAATGCCTTGGGTGAGAAATCGCTGAGAACAATTTGATCAAGAACCCTGGAATTGTTTCTGGCTCCGCTTTTTACTACTTGTTATCTTGACAAGTCCAAGTCCTACCTTAAGTCTGCATTTCCTCATCTGAAAAATGGGGTTGTCTGTGCTTTCTAAAGAAGAAAGCATGCCCACGTGTGAGCTGGTGTTTCAAACTCAAATTTATACTGTTACTCACTTTGCAATCTTCTACTAAACTATTTCCCTTCATATCCTTATAACCTTCATTTACAGATTTTACTCTCAAGTTTTTGAAATGCCCTCTGAACATTCCTCACACCTCAGCCATTCCACCATATCAGAGCTTGTTTCGTGGGGTTAGAAAGGTGATTTAGAGCTCATTTTTTCTCATTGAATGCCTTTCTTAAACCAAGGTGCTTTAAAACCATTGCTAGTTTCCTAGATGGTAAAGGAGAGCAAGAAAGGACTGGAGATTTTTTTGTTTTTCCTTTTCAAACCAAAGTGTTAAAGGCAACATAAAGAAAAAGATTTAAGGCTGCAGCCTCTCAAAGCCCTCTGAATAACAAGTCTCACACATATTTCAGTTCTTGCCCTAAACATATCCACAAAAAAGGGGTAAATTAATCAGAAAGAAGAGAAAGGAAGAGAAAGGAAGAGAAAGAAAGAGAAAGGAAGAGAAAGGAAGAGAAAGGAAGAGAAAGGAAGAGAAAGGAAGAGAAAGGAAGAGAAAGGAAGAGAAAGGAAGAGAAAAAGGAAGAAAGGAAGAAAGGAAGAAAGGAAGAAAGGAAGAAAGGAAGAAAGAAAGAAAGAAAGAAAGAAAGAAAGAAAGAAAGAAAGAAAGAAAGAAAGAAAGAAAGAAAGAAAGAAAGAAAGAAAGAAAGAAAGAAAGAAAGAAAGAAAGAAAAGAAAGAAAAAGAAAGAGGAAGGAAGGAGCGCTGCCCCGGGAAATGAGCACATGCAGTAGTTCAAAATACATAGCAGCCTTTGAAACTTTGGAAAGACCACATTCATAAAGGCTTTAATTGGATAGAAAAAGTATAGAATAGCAACAACAACAACAATTGCCATCAATAAGTGAGAAAAAAAAAAACTTTGTTCATGAAGAGAAAATGCTAGTGTTTCAGATGTCTTAAAACAAATCTTTCTTTACTTTGAGGCCATAAAGCTATACTTCTACAAGTTTCTGGGTTTTCTCTTTCACATTTAGTACTTAATCAATCAGAAATTGATTTGGTGTTGGTTAGATAAGAGACAAGTTCTTTCTTTTTTAAATATAACTAATTATTTCAGCACAACTTATAAAATAAGTCTATCTTTTTCCCCACTGATCTGCCATGGAACCTCAGTCATGTATTATTTCCACAAATGTCGGTGGGTAATTGAGTCTATAATTCAGAGATGGCTTCATGAATATAACACACTTAATATGCTCTTCTTATAATGTGACATGGATACTATTCCATAGAGGGTTAAAGTCTGTTTTAACCCCTTGAATCTGGCCACATCAGTGACTACAGTGGAAGTAACTCTGGTTGACTTTTGAGACTAGAATATAAAAGATGATGCAGCCTCTTTCTGTCTGGCTCTCAGAACATATTTCTTTTGAGCTTTAAGACACCAGAGAAGAATTCTGTCTGTGTTGAAACAATCATGCAAAATAAACCATAAGAAAATACAAATACCCAAGGTGCCTCAAGTATTTCATCCCCAAGCTGTTTGAGTCTGCCCAGTTCAGGCACTAAAGTCTTTAAGATCAACCCTGCCCTTGCCACCATATGATTGCAACCTAATGAGACCTAAGTTAGAATCTCTCAGCTGAGAACTCCCAAAGTTTTGACCCACAGAAATTGTGATAGATAATAAATGATTGTTAATTGAAACCACTAAATTTTTGGATGATTTGTTACAGAGTGTTGTATAGAAAGAACACAAAGTCTCTTTCTGAAATCTCTATTTATTGGTGAACTTGCTTATTACTTCCTTGTTTTTTAATTTGCAAAATGGAGAAAAGAAATACCTATCCACATAAGGTTATAAAAATTAAATAGGTTAAATTTATCAGTGCCTAGCACATAGTAAGTATCATATGTGTTAACTATTATTACTACTACTACTACTACTACCACTACTATGATTATTATTTCTGAGTAATAGCATATTGAAATAATGTCCATATCATTATAATAATTCTTGTATTCAGTAGAATAATATTTCTTGTTTTCTTCTTTCTCATCCCCTTCTTCCCTTTTTCCCTTTTTCTCCTTTCTCTCTTTCCTCTCCTTCTCCTTCTCCTTCGCCTTCTCCTTGTCCCTGTCCTTCTCCTTCTCCTTCTTCGCATTCTTTCTCATTCTCATTCTCATTCTCATTCTCATTCTCATTCTTTTTATTCTTCTTCTTTCTTCTTCTCATTCTTACTTTTCAGGCTTTTCTTGACTATTGACTTTATTATTCAATTTAGAAAGAGTGAATGAGATTTTGAGTCTTTCTAGAGTTGTAAACTTAGAAAAATAATTCAAGAACAGTGGTCAGAAAGCCTTTTCTATAAAGGGTCAGACAGTAAATATTTTAAACTTTGAGGGCTATGCAGTCTTTATTATAGCTACTTAATTCTGCTTTTGTAGAGCAAAAGCAGCCATAGATAGTTAATAATCAAATGCACATTGGTTGCCTGGATTTGGCCCACCAGCCATAGTTAGCTGACATCTGTTCAAGAAGAGAGTGAGATAAAGTCTTCCTAGATACTTTGATTGTATATTAAATCCCCATATACAAAGAAGATCTCGTTTTGAGTTATTTTTCTATTTTATTTGCCTATTTGCTTGTGAGTTCACTGCCTACCATATCCATTAATTTTACTATTTGTTTAAACAATGACATTTTTATTTTATTGTTTTAATTGTTTTCTTCAAATACACTAACATTTTGTAATTTCTTATTGATTACTCATTTTATAATTTCATTCTTTATTCATTGTGGTTTTTCATTTCATTGTAGTTTTTGTATATTATATATTTGGTGATTTTAGATTCTGGAACCTCAATGAGCCTTGGGTTATTGCTATTGTTGTTTATCTTTGCCGACTCTAACTCGTCATGGTTTATTTCATTATGTGTTTTGTGATCTTCATTTGTAAACTTAAAGGTTTTTTTTCAATTTTGTATATCCTGGATGATTTCTTCCAAAGAAGAATTGTGTTTGCTTTTTCTGAGAGTCATGGGGTATTATCAACTTGGAACATTTTCATTTTTATCATCCATTCAGGGGCCTCTACTTCATCCAGGAATCTCAGGTTCTAATATACCTTTTTCTACCTTCATTGTGGTTTTCAGCTTTTTTCATTAGGGCAACCTTAGAGATTTTCCTTATTATATGAGTCCCAAACAATAAAACAAATATTATAGTTTATGCAGGATCTATTTTTTCTACATTAAGTACACCTCTTCAGATAATTTTATTTGCCATAATGCCAGAAACAATAGTGTGATGAACTCTTTAAAATACAAATTATAATGAAAAATAAAAAAAAATATGTGCCTTTAAGTTTTGTTTCATATCGCCAATTGCCCTCCAAAAAATGTTTAATTTATGTTCGCAACAATAGTGAATGAGAGTAATCACTATCACTTACCATTGTCAACAGTGGATAATATTAATCTTTTTATTTTCCCTCTAGATACTAATGCATGTTGGCTTGTGACTATAGGAAAGAGAAAAAATTAAGATACATAGATGCAGGTTATCTACATAGATTCACTCCTTATTTGAAGGTCACCAACTAAGGTTCAGTAATCCTTCATGGTGAAGTGATCAGCTTTTTAGATCTGCTCATGGTCTGTCATGAATAAATAAGACTCTTGAGGCTCCCTTATCATTTTGAGATGAAGGAGGAATGATAGTTATCATTTGGCCTGGACAAACAGCTATATAAGAAAATAAAAACCACATTTACTCCCCAACTCAGTTCCATTCTTCCTCTGGCACTGTGAACTTGAGAAAATTTTATTTGTTAATCCTTAATTGCCATGTTTGAAGGACAATGGGGAAAATATATATGCTGCTCTAAATCTATAAATATACTCTAATATCTTTAGAAAAGTGTTGTATATCAATTGTATTACTAGAATGCGATTTCAATATATGTTCAGATATTCTAAGAATAAAAGCTGACCAAAATGGTTCCCTTATTGACAAAATATTTTCAATTCTATTAATTTGATTGTTTAATCTAGTCACTGACCCAATAAAATCACTACCCTTAATGGGCATAGAACTAAGTTGGTACAATGGGAAAAATATATAAAAATAATATTTGATTACTATATCTTTATAAGGATCCTAGGCTTCAGGTTCCATTAGAGACACAGTCTAAGTGCACAGATGTTCTGAAATAAGGTTTGTAAATTAAATTAAATTTAACAAGAAAGCTGATGAATATTCCAGCACATACCTGAAATTTCTTTCAATGCAAATATACCTTCTAAAACACTTTTATGCTAAGGCATTATGTCAAGGGGGGGGGGAATTCTTTCCCAACAACCAATCAAGAGTCATTTAGTATTTAATAGGCAACACAAACTGACATTCATAATAGCATAAGAGTGTTTTAGAATGTCATGAAGACCACAATGTGACCATTAATACTGCATTAAGTCCAATTATATTTCTTAACTTGAAAAATTATTTTCTAAACTAATATTATTCAGGGTCTTCCTCACAATTGTGCAACTCAAATAAATAGGCATTGTTTTTAATTTGATTGAACAAAATTAAACTAATACACATTCCCAGAGTCTATGCATTACTTTTTATTAAATTACAATAGTAAATGACACATTTGTATCCTATTTTAATCTCTGTGTTTACTCAATTTCAAAACTCAATTAAGATAATTATAAATAACCTGGTCATTTCAGTTGGGAAATGTTATCTGAGAAAAATTTAAAAGTGTGTTTTAGTTACTTGTTAATATTTTAAAGCATATAATATTTTAAAGCATATATATGCTTTAAAATATTAATATATATTAATATATAAATAATAAATATTTAATAAATAAAAATGATAAATATTAATATATATATTAATGCTAGTCTAAATGTATATAAGTTTAAAATATAATTCAGCCATTCATCCATCATCATTTACTGGCAATAATCAAGATTCACCAACCCTATCCCTTGACTCAGGACTGCATGATTTGGTTTGACTTGGTCATATTAAAACAGAATATAAAGGCAATACTTTCTAATCTCAAATGAGGTATAAAACTGGCAATAGTTTGGCACAGGTAAGCCAGTTAGAAGCTTCCTGAATATTGGGACTTCATGTTGTTTTGCAATGTTAGAGATGGCTATTAAATCAGAGGTGAAGGAACCAGAGATGGAGCAGCGGGTAGTAAATAAGGGAGATATGATGAGGTAGTTTGCCTGTACCTGCTGGAGTTCAATCTAAGGCTGACCTCATGCCAAACAGAGGCAATGAAAATTCTTCCTATAGATAAGGCAAACACACAAAAAATTTTTTCTTTACTTATGAGAAAACAAATAAATAAGGTGAATTTTGTAGCAAAAAGAGAAGTGTTTTAATAATATACAAGATGACTTGGAAAGAAGCACAGATCAGATTAACACATGGGCATTGCCTCTCTGGAGAACAAGGTTTAATTCCAGCTCTTGTCACAAATAAAATGAGTTTGACTGTCTGCAGTGAGCAGTAATGCATGACATATCAAACTGCTGCACTCCTTGGCAGAGAAAATCAAGAGTGTTCCATCTAGAACAAAGTTAATCCTATCTAATAGAAAATAACTCATAGTGCAATTCCTTTAAGTATCTGGGGAGGAAAATCTTTTACAGATAATGAGCATTGTTGATTGCAAGATATAAAAAAAATTGTCCTTCATTTGCTCTATTTGGTCACTTGATCAGAAAGGAGTTTCAAGCACCAGAAATATTCATCTTTTCTATTTTTATTAGCAGCAAATAGTATTCGTATGTCATGAATCCATGTTCTCTTTTTAGAATAGAGAACTGTGCACTAGAAGAAAATTGTTCAAGGGTATATTTTGTCACCAAATATCACTATGTGACTCAGTTGAGCTCAAGGGACCCCAAATTATTGGTTTTAAGGTTTACATAAGAAATCTCAAATGTAATGTAGTATATTTTTGATGTACGCTCCTGGCTACCAATTTCAAAGTTAAAATTTCAATCAATTTCTCTCCGTTATCACCTCTTTAGAAAAAATAGTGCAATAACAATGTTTCTCATGATTGTTTTTCTTATACATAGATTGAATACTTGACTGAATAAAGTATTGTTTATGGTTTCCAACAACTCCAGTTCCATCCATCTTTCTACGATACTCCAATAAGCTATGTAATTTTTAAGGAGTCATTATGTTCCTGTTTCAGTTTCATTATTTCAGTCTAGACACTAAATCACAATTACGAAATCCTGCAAAGACTTTAGGGATTAACCACATTTCCTGTTTTAACAACATAATGCTGTGAGAACTTGTGATTCAAGGCTTGTAGTAATACAAAGCCTCTCTGATCAGTCATCTCATCCCAGAAGATATAAAACATATTTGTTTGATTACTGAGCCATCATAACCATGACATGTAGATCTGTAAAAAGTTTTTTAAAGTTTTTAAAAATGATTTCCTCTTGCCACCTATCTATTCTTAAAATGACTTTTGTCTCAAACTCTAGTGAAAAAAAATGGTGTGCAATACTGGACATTCACTGAGTTAATTAAATTGTATAAACAGGTAGGATTGATGTTATTAGGGTGAATATTGAATGAAAAAATTAAGTTCAGTAATAAAGCAGAAAACCCTTTCTTTAATGAGTGTGATAAAAAGTCTATGAATAGGTTGGAGGATTGGTGAAAAAGAAAGAGGGGGTCGATAAATACAATTGGTAGTTAACAAAATAGTCACAGAGATAGAAAGTATAGCATAAGGAATATAGCTAATAATATTGTAATAACTATGTATGGTGTCAGAGGGGCACTAGATTTATTGGGGTGATTATTTCATGAGTTATATAAATGTCTAACCACTGTATTGTATACCTGGAACTAATACAATATTGTATGACAACTATAACTTAAATATATATATTCTACAGAATAAACACTTACTAAGCATCACATTATATTCCAGGCATATGCAAGATGATATACATCTATTGTCTTATTGAATCCTCACAGCAACACCATGAGTAGATATTGGCACTACTATTTTGCAGATGATGAAATGAGTTTTGTACTGTTTAAATAACTTACCATTATCACATATAAGTGATAGAATTATAATTTCTAGTTCTGACTGATCTACAAATCTGATATTTTCTTTACACTGAAGCATGTTATATTAGTGTAATTTTTAGGGTATAGGTTATATTGCTATAAGATTAAGACCCCAAAATATAGTGGTTTAAATAAGATATCTAAATTTTTTGTTGGTTTATTAATTAATTTATTAAAACATTTTACTTTTCTTTCACATAATGGTCTTATGGGTCTCATCTGCATCATCAAAGGTAGTTTGCTTCTATGTTTATATTCCAACATGCAGAAAAAGGGAAAGAATAAAAATCTAGAAAAAGTAACATAGCTTTCAAGAGGAGATGGTCCAGTACATATTTACTTCTATTTAAATTCTATTGGCCTAAACTTATTCTTTACTTAATAGTAAGGGAAACTGGGAAATGTTGTCTCAAACTCAGTGGCTATATGCCTATAAAATCAAGGGAGAATTGATTTGGAAGAAAACTAGTAGACTGTCACTATCAAAGATTGTACAGAGAGTTCAGGTGTATGTAGTGTGTAGTGAAGCAACTCCATAAAGAGTTAAGAAGCCAGAGTAAGTATAGAAAGCACTCGGATAAAGATGTCATGAGAGAAATAAGTTGTGCCCCAAGAATGAGTAATACATGAATGGACATTTGAACTTAGAGGCATACTTTAGCTGATTACATCTCAAGTGAGAAGAAGGCAGCTATTTAGAATACATATTATGTCATGATATATTACAAATACAGACGATGTAGAAAATTTTATATAACTCGTACACTATGATTAAGGATGTTTATTACATTCTAATCTTAGTCTACTAAGATTAGACCTTAAATTATTTATTAGACCTTAAAATTATTTATTAGAAAAAGGAAAAGAAAATAGATAAAACAGATTTAGCAAAATCTTGAATATTGTTGATTATGGAAGTTAAATATTTGAATGTTCACTATATGTTTTTTAATATGTTTGAAATTTTTATGATAAAAAAATTTAAAACAAATTATTAAGCAAAAAGGAACCAGAAAGAAAAGGGTCAACAATATTAAAGTAAATACAGATTAAGTGGGAGAATTGTTTTCTATAATGGTTTTGTGTAGCAATTTCAAATGGTATACATTCAGAGTAATGGCCTGTTTTTTAGACCAGATCATAGCGACTTAAATTCTAATGTCATTGTACTCCTAGTGCATTTTAGGTAGAATGTCTTCTTGTGTGTTCTCCATTCTGCTCCACAAAATTATACCTAATACTCTAACTTAAACTGATTTGTCTGTGCTCTAAATTTTTTCAATAATGGTAGACCACAGCACTTATCTTATTATTTCATCAGATATTGCCAGATATTGTTGTTCAATATTTTTGTCCAAATATTTCTTATTATAAAGTTATTAGTAAGAATTTAAAAGATAACTCTTTATTAGACAAAATGTAATTTGCTCAGTTTAGAATCTTCTTACTATATTATATATGGTTTTTGAAACACCTAAATCTGTTACTCCTTATTATTTAAGTTACCTGAGGCAAGTAACTCAATCCCTCCATATTTCAGTTTCTCATTTGTAAAATGGAGATATTGATGCTTACTATGTAAGAAATTGTGAGTATAAAATGGGACACCATATGATAAAGCCCAGAGTAATTGGCACATAGTAGTAGATTTTAGTTCTCTATTCTCCTTCTTATAAACAAAATATAAGAAATAGGCATTCATTCCAACAACTTGCTTTAAATATGTTGCTTAACAATTTTATTGAGGCATTTTTTAGTATCACAAAATTCACCATTTTCAGGTATACAATTTAATGATTTTTAGTAACTTTGTCAAGTGGTTCAATCTTAACTAAAAATTTAGAACATTTTCATCCCACTTAATAAGATTTCTCATGTCAATATGCTTTATAATTCTCAAACATACTTTCTTTCATTAGTTATTGCTTAAAATAAGACATGTATTTTTAGTTTAATCTTCTAATGTCACCCAAAATATTAAGCCTTATAGTGCAACTATTTAACTGGTCCACAGGCTATTGTTCTGCCTCCTTTGTTGGTTACAGTGCTCAATACATTTGAAGTTGAGCAACTTGGGCAACAGAGTCTCTAATAATAATGATACTTGACTACTAAGTATCTAAGTAGAGCTCTTCTGGCCACAACAGCATGGAACATATGCCTTTGGGACTTTCTCCTATGCTAATGCATATAGTATGTAATTACTATTTAGCGTCTTTCTGCCTTCCCAGTCAGTGAGAATTTGTCACAAGGTGGTAATATTGACTGCCTATAATCATGGCTGTTCTAGCTAGAGGCTGCTGAGAAGTTTTTTGCTGAGTAAACTTTTCCATATTCATTATTGTTACTATTAGTATTACTATTATTATTCATTGAGTGCTTATCATATACCAAGAATCATGCTAAATACTTCTTATACAACATTTCATTTGATTTTTATGATAAACTTACTAAATAGATATTATCATCTTTATTTTGAAGATGTGGAAATGTCTTTCCCATTTTGTAGATGAGCAAACTAAGGTCCAGAGATGTAAAATACTTTCCAAATATCATATAACATGTTTTCATTGAAGCCTGACTACAGGCCCTCTTAACCATCTTTCTAAGAGCAAAGATAACAAACCACCTGCTCAATAAATATCACTCATTATTATAACTTACAATTATTAACCCATAAGTACCCTATATGGTAGGCATTATTAATTCCAGTTAATTGAAGAGGAAACTGAGAGTCAGAGTGTTTAAGTGACATGCTTAGGAGCACTAAGCAGCACTTAGAGGTATAAATACAAGTTGACAAATGTGGGACTTAAACCTCTGAGTTCAAATACTGGTTCTGTTACTTTCTGTTTGACTGAGGACAAATTGTTCAATCTTTCAGTGTCTTTGTTTTCTTATCTATAATATAAGGTTATTTATTGGTAGTGGCAACTCAACAGATTATTATGAAGATTAAATCAGTTAAGATATATAAAGTACTTAGAACCAGGGTCTGATACATAATAAGTGTTATATAAAAGCTAGCTATTAGCAGTAGTAGTGGTAGGATTTATTATTTTTATGGTAAGCTGTCTGTGGGGCATGTATTTTTTATTATATTAAGAGCACTATTTTTCAGCCTCATCATTTTCTGCATAGTCCTGTTTCCTTGCAAATACTCCTCATAGATGTTTCAAATCTGTTTTTTCCCCAGAATTGCACCAAACCAATCAAAACTCTTTAAAGATGTAGAACTGAGTGTTTTTTTCACAATGTACATTTGTTATTAACATGCTTTCCAATGTGATGAGTATATTAGAAGAACAAAAATTCACTTTTGTGTGTGTGTGTGTGTGATAAGGGGAGAGAGTTTTTTACTCTATTCAATAATCTCTATAGTTTAATGTCTTACAAGCAGCGGGGAAATAATGTCCTTATCAAAGCTAATGAAGTGAGAGGTCTATAGCAATATCATCAGTAGTGAGCCTAAAGAGAAAAGGCTCAACATTCTTGGCCATGAAAATATCAACTGGACCCCTGGAGAGGCTTTTTACAAATTTGGAACACTACTCAGGGGGTTAGAATAATTTCTAAAGTGCAAAAAGTGCCTTTCTGATAAGTAGACTTGCTAGCTGATATCTCTTGAAAGTGAAAATATTAGCTGGAAAGCAAATATCAACCTAAAATATAGTCATATTTCTCATAACCAGTGATTTACATGTGAATCAACCTGGACAGTTATATACACTAACTGCTTTAAAATAGATCAAGCTGTCATGAATTATTTATTATGTGTGCCAAATATATGATTGTGATTAAAACTTATATGTAGTTTGCTAAGCTTTGATACTGAAAATATGTAGTAACATTAAGTTCAGAAAATGCCCTTACCTCTGCTGTGACCCTGGAGATTTATCAGCCTCATTATAGATGTATTCTGACTTAGCTTTGGATATAGATGACCAGATCGATAGGATTCTGGAATACCCTTATTCCAGAATATCTCATATCCTGTTGTGATGGTACAATTGAAATTAGTTTAAGAGAAAAATCAATATCCTGTC
This sequence comes from Macroglossus sobrinus, assembly GCA_004027375.1. Lineage (NCBI taxonomy): Eukaryota > Metazoa > Chordata > Mammalia > Chiroptera > Pteropodidae > Macroglossus > Macroglossus sobrinus. The sequence goes on along the minus strand of PVKZ01001079.1, from coordinate 19,492 downwards.
TATGACCAATTTAATAGAGGCTAAATGACCAGTAAATATATTAGTCATTTTTAATATTTACCTTAAAAATATATATGTCTGATAAAACCTATGTTCTAAAAGTTGTTATAAAAATTTGATTATCTGGTTTATAGAAGAGATACACAAAGAGGAGAAGTTAATTAAACTCTACTATGTTGTAATCCTATTTCTTTGAGTATTCAATTCTCAATAATTTAGTAAAGATAAAAATAAATGTTAATAATGTTATATAGGTTTAAATATCTCAAGCAACGATTAAAAATGCATATTTTTTCTTCAAATACAAAAGTGATAAGAATAAAATCAAAGTCCACATGATGTATTTAATGACAATTTTGAAATACATATGTTCTTATATCTTGTTCTAACAATATTGAAAATTTATTTATGATGTACACTACTTACATTATTAGAGTCAGTTCAAGATGGAAATAATGAACCATAACTGTTGTCTTATTTTTTCCAAGTGACTTTAAAAAGACCTTTATACCTTGTAATTAATTGGCCAACTAGGGAAATCTGCTGTAGAAATAAATGTAGTTTAAATAGTATTTTATATTAGATGGAATTTGTTCAGAAATCTTTTTTCATGGAGACTATTAAAACATGCATGAGAAACTACCAATTACTTAGCCCAGAGAGTGTTCTTTACAGAAAAAGCTGGGGGAATTACCATACAATAATAATAAAAACACTCAATGTGTTACCTAGGGCATGAGATCATATACTCTTGGAGACTTTAGTCACCAGGTTTTATATTTAATTTGGTCGATCAATGTGCTTCTGCATCAGTTTAAATAATTGGCTCCTTATTGAAAAAAATTAAAATTTATTTTGATAAAATGTGCACAGATCTGCAAATCTTAAAGTGACATTGGGACTTTTACTCACAAGAATACTATTTATCACCATGCAACATTTTGATATTCATCTTAAAGTGCAACAGCAGATGAGAAGGTATTAATCCTCACATGTCCCTAAAGACTATCACAATCTCAATTTATTGTAGAAGAAAATTCCTGAAGCATATAATGCAAATTTAGTTAAAAATTTTTTTCTCTTCTTTTGAACTAAAATCTACAGTTAAACTTTACTCAGAATTTTCCTCGCTCCAAACCAGGTCATTTTGCAAGACATGGATATCTACAAAATGCTTATTATTTTTCCTCTCATCAGTTTATTCAAATTAATTCTATTTAGATCATTGAAATTTGACTTCTTTAGTTAGATACTAATAGTCAATACTAAAACCTGTGCCAAAGTATCATTTCACCTTTTTTTTTTTTCAGCCAATTGCTAACTTAAAGTAGTAAATTCCTAGTAACACTTGATCTGCTAGAGCCTCATTTTTAGGCCTTTAGTTGCCAGTTATCTAGCACACAATAACACAGAAATAAAGAATGAAATTTAACCTTAAAGGTCAGTGATTAGTGACCATGAAGAATGATTAGGGCTTTGGTAGTCATAAGTGCTTTGGAGAAGATTCATAACTCAGAAAAAAATAATTTTTTTTTGTTGAAGTCCAATATGGTTTGCTTTCTATCTTAAGAATTATAATTATGGCTACTGGTTTCCATGTGGATGTGAACTTGTGCTTACTGAATATCCTTGGATGGTGCTATTGGTTTAATCAATATAGGTGCTGATAAATCTTTGTTAGACAAAATAGAAAGAACAATAAAACTCACAATGTGGTAACAAAAATGAATTCACATTAATTACAGAGACATTTTTTTTTCTGTCTGTTGCCTAAACAAGCATGGGGGAGATGAGTCAACAAATAATTTGGCACTGGAGAGAAAATTCCCCTTCGATTTAGGAACAATTTGACAAGATGATAAGAATAATTGAGAACATTGCTAACAAAAATGTTAAAGTGAAAACTAAATTTCTCTTTTATCATTTAGCAAAGTTGTCCTGTTTGATTCTGGGTTGATAGTAAAACACATTCAAGAGAACATTATTTTTAAAACATAGTTTTTTAAACTTCTGATTTATGTTGGAAAAGGAATCCATGAACCAGGTTTACAAAAACACTCTAAAAAATGCTACTTGAAATAGAATATAGCTCTTGTAAAACATGATTTTCATATAGGGAAATAAGGTATATTTATATAAAAAATAAGAATTTTAAATTATTAGTAAGATTGTGACAAAAATCTTTGTGAAAAAACAGCATTGGTACAAGTATTAAGTTCAAGCTAGTAAGACTGGGTTTTGAAAGAATTACTGATCACACTAAAAAATAATACAACAACTGTTAATTTGTGAGAAATCTTGCACTGAGCAATTTGTGTACAACACCTTTGTGTCCTAAAATAATAACAAATAATAAATTTAAATTATTTTGAGAGTTATTACTGCAGAATTATTAATAAGTATAAAGGAATCATTATGTAGTAGGACCAGAAATGTGAAAAGTTAGGAAACCGAGAGAGATGAGATAGAGCAAATAGCTACCAATTGAAAGCAACAACATTAATAATAACTATTTCCTTAAGCATGCCCCATAGTTATTAATCAAGATTCAGAAATCTTGATTAATCAAGATTTCTGAATCTTGATTAATAACTATGTTTTATAACTTTACATTTATGTTTTAATTCTATGAGAAACTCAGTCTTTTTTTTGTCAACAGCTGTATTTGCATCACTGCTGTTAAATTCATATTGGTTTCCATCTGCACAACTCAGTGACAACCAGGTTGTGTATTGAATGTTACATCTACGTGAGTCTGACAGACTCCAAATGACAGATGAAATCATTGAGTTGAATTGGCAATTGTAAAATGGACACAATTAGATTGGTTGTGAAATTCCAGAGATGAAACTTTGCTAGATGGAGCTGATTCCTTGCAGTGCCAAAAGAGTTAGTTTTTGATAACTAACTTATATTTAGAATGATTTCTTATAGAGAGTTTTTTCAGCTGAAATTTTATCAACTTTGAAAACTCAAGTATCCTTTCATTGAATCTTGAGCAAGTAAAAAAAAAAGACCTAAGTAATTAACATTTGTCATTTTTAGACATATCTTTTTCTTTCCCTGAACTCACTGACCTGGAGGAGGTTATATATTTTCCTCAACTCTGATTCAATTCAAAATGAGATCGAATGATATTAGTAGCACTTTAATTTTGAAGTATAGTATATTCAAGAGTAAACACAGAACCATTAACAACATTGGATTGGATATCACATATATATTAAGGAAAAAACACACAAAAAAATCTATATAGAAAAAGTAGGAGAATTTAGAAATCATTCCTGAAAATGAGAAAAGTGTTGTCCTTATAAAAATTTTAAAAATTGATTATAGCAAAGAAAATGTTTTAGTTAATTGACCCTATTATTGAAATTGAAATGATACATTGTTATTTGATAGTAAAGTTACTTTTCTTGTTTTCATTCTTGATTTATAACTCCAATTTTACATTCAGTTAATAATCTTGCAAAATCAGTGCAAATCTACAGAAACAATGAAAAATAAATGATTCTACAAAGTCTAGTCAAAATTAACACTAGACCATTATCATGTCAAGTTACAATAGGTTAGTTTCATCATGTGTATCATTTTGTAGTACAGCATTGGGCAACTATAGGGGAAATAAATTATTCAGACTCTCTGCTCCTTTTAGGTTGTTACTAAACAACTTGTGCAAGTACCTTCTGTCTCCCGCTCTGCCAGAGCATGAAAAATAATTCAGGCTTTATTCTTGCACACTCTGAATGGGTGTGTGTGATAATTTTAATGTCTCTATTTTAAAATTTCAGTATATTTTAATGACATAGTGAATCATCAGTATTGTTAGAAGATTTCATTACTCATTGTATCAAGTTGTAATGCTCCATTACTCATTACATCAGGTTTAAATAAGACATAACTCCTTTTTAACATAATGTTTATTAAAACTAATTTATCTTGTCTGGTGCATTAACATGTGTTTTTCATAAGAGATGTAATTTTGATAACAATTTTCTTTAAAATTAGAAGAGTTATCTAAACCTTTGAGACAACTTAGTAGAATATTAATCTTACAAAATATCTATACTAATAACACTCTTCTAAGTAAATACAGTGAAGCTTTATTATAGCATTCCTGAAATGATCTGTAATCCATTACTTCTAGTCATTAAAAAATTCCTTAACATCAAGTTATCTTAACATTTATAATATTAGCCATCTCAAAACTATCTTTATCTGTTGAAATTCAATTTAAAAATTTTTCTGTTAAGTTAGTTCTAAATGAAAGGATGTGTTCTATAATATAACAATACAATATATTGGTTGTTTATTAGACTTATCCTAGTATGAAACTTAGATATAAGTAATTAGTACATAGTTTATCAGCAGAAATTGTTGTCTCCACTGAAAGAAGAAACCCCAAATATTATATTGGAATTTCGTTTTCTCAAAGACCTGAAAGGTAAATGAGGGTGGCAAAGTAAAAATTATTTCAGTTATTATGGAGTAGATAAAAAAAATAAAACTCTGTTGAGGAAAGCCTGGAAGTCTAAATTGATAAGGAGGAATATGTTGTATTGGTCAAATAACAAATGGTAAAAAGTGTATTTTTTAAGCATATAAAGCAAATAAAAATAAAATGAGAAAGATGCTAATTCCTTATTTAAAGATTATAAATACCCTGGTGGGTAGATTGACTTCTGATGGGAGATTAAGAGCTCAAACAAAAATAGAAAAGAGAATGGCTTAGGATACCTTTGAAAAGCTGATGACACACATTCTTGAGTAGTTATATCACTGGTAGATATTACTTCTTTAAGTAATACTGGTAATTTAAGTAATATCTACCAGTGATATAACTTAGTAGAGAAAAAGTGGAAAAGCTAAAGAAAAATGTTATTTAATGAATAACAACAAAACTATAAGCTAAGAACTATTATGTCTACCTTACAGGTAAAGAAACTAGGGCTCAGAAAGTTTAAGGAATTTATTCAATGTTATACTGGTAGTAAGTGGTAGTATGAAGATTCTAACATGTATATCTGGCTCTTTGGTCTACACAAAAGCATGTTGCTTGGATAAGTGGATGAAAGCTGGGAAGAACTGCAAAAAGAACATAATCTTTCACCAATAAAAATGCATAAATGTAGCATCACACATATAATTTCTAATTTTTCTTATTTTTAATCAATTACTCAGCATCACATATACACATCTATGCATTCTTTGAAAATATTATGATTTACTACAAGGATTGACACTGTCAAAATGCAGATGAGGAAAATGTGCTGTAAAAAGGCATCAAGATAGTGTTTAGGTATGAAGAAGAAATTATTTACCTTAAAATATATTAAGCAGGATACAAAAGTAGGTCATAGGTTCCCTCTATGTGGAGGCAGTAATAAATCGTAAAGTCTCCCATTTATAAAAAGCTTCATTGACCAACACCTCGTTGATCATGAAAGGTTTTTGTTATCTTGTATGTCTTTAAAAATAAACAAAACAAAAAACTAGACATATCACTTTCCTTCTGAACATTATTTTGACTGTTTATGAGGCCCAGAGCTGCTGTAGCCATTTTAATATCATCCTGAGAATGCAACAAATATAACTCAGATGAGAACAGAGATAAGGGTATCACAGAAAACTAAAACCAAAACTTCTGGATTGCATCAATCCTAGAGACTGTTTTGTCTCTGGACTTCAAGTTATTTGAACAAGAAATTTTTTTTATTATTATTTAAGAAAAGTATGCTCACACACACAAAAAGAAATCTTATACTTGAGGAAAGTTTTTTTTATTATTATGTATGATTTTATAGATAGTAACTAGCTGCTTGAATTAACTTGGAGCAGCAGTGAAATGTAGACAATCTGCCAAAAATAAAATTAGCCAATTACCACTTTACTAGAAAACCTATTCTAAATTTTGTATTTCTTCCAAAAGCAAAGGAATAATTAAAAGAAAACATCATTCTAGTGCCAAATTTTGAGTAGATGATAATAGAATGTCTAAATAAAAACAAAAATATTTCCTTAAAGCTTTATTGAGATAATCCCCATTAGGATGGTAAAATTCCATAGTTTTGCAATTTATGAAATGATAGCAAATCAATATTCATCTATATCATCAGAATCATAAGTAGACAGTGCTGAGGGATTTTTTTCCCTGCAAATATTAACACAAGTAAAATGAGCCTTTGTACCATCTCATTGCACAAGGGTTCTTAATTTGTTCAAGAACAAAGAGTAAGTTTTAATTTTATTTTGGAAATGGCAAAAGTATGTAAGCTATACAAAAACTATAAAGACTATTCCTATCCTGAATATATTCCTGGTTTAATCAATTTCATCCACATGTATAAATTCAAAGAACTATCAAAGGGATTCACACTACCCAAAATGAAAACATAAGCACCATTTGTACTTTGGTGCTTTATTTTCTTTGGAATATCATTGCTCCTCTTCCACTCCATATTTTTAAGCAAAAATATTACCAAAGCTTTAGTTAAAAACATGGTGATGACAGTTCAAGTCATTTGTGTAAAGGCACACAGGTACTGACAGAGCTGGGATACTAACTCAGGTTGTTTTCCAAGCTCCACATAATTCATTTTATTTTTGACAGAAAAGGAAAGAATGAAGAAACAAAAGAAAAGAAAAAGGGAACAAAGGAAGGAGGAAGAAATGAAGAAAGAAAGGAGTAAAAGAGGAGAGGAAGATTAGTGGTTTCCAAGTGGAAATATAGTGGAGATAATAGTATTTTAGCAGGTCTATGAACAGAGTTGTAGATACTAATATATCTGCTATAGAGCAGGTAAAACTGAAGAAGTAAGATACAGTTCAAACGGTAAAGGGAGACTTGAAAGAGTTTAGAGCTCTGTCATGATTTCCACCGGCACCCACCAAGTCACCACAAATATACATAATCTGAGTAAAATATGCATCTATGCAAATTTAGTTGTCTTACCTACAGACCCTCCCCTATCTCCACCCTTCTGACAAAACTGTCACCTTAATTTTCTCTTATATATAGTAATTCTGGGGCTGTGATGACTGAGACATAGTCTTTTCTCTCAAAGATCTTATAGCCCAGTAGGGAGCAATAAGAGAAGTACACAAATGATGCATAATGCAAACTAGAGACAAATGTACCATAACATAGTTAAGGCTTTAATGCAACTAGTGAGTTCAAAAGTAAATGGGTAGATAGGAATTAGGAAATAACCAGCCCAGATATAGCTACTTGGCTTAATGTTTCTCTGGTAAAGGTTTTAGGATTAATTATGCCATGAACTGCTGTGGCGAGATACAAACTATTGTTTTGTATCTACCATAGACATAAAAAAAAGATAGGTAGAAAGCCTGTTAGGTATAGACCATACTTGGTGTAGCCCCACACAGCTGATCTTGTCTTTTGGTTTTAAATGATTACTTACATAGAGTATTTTTTCTATGTGGCATTCAAAGGTTACTTCTCCTATGCTTCAACTTTATAGTATTGATCTACCTTTTCTCCATGCCACCTCTAAAAGTGTCCTTTTAGAATCACAATTTTAGTAGATTGAAGTGGCTTAAATAGGCAGGTAAAAAAGACTTCAGGGAAGACATCAATTTGAGATGGATCTTGGAGGACGACCAGTATTTCTACATGGAAAAAGGGAGAGAAAGACAGGCCAGAGAGAAAGCACAGAGTAATTAATGGCCAATGATAACATAGCATAGGTTATTTTCAAGAAGTTGGCAGTCTAATTTTACTGGAGCATAGGTTTAATGTAAAGGAATCATAAGCAGATGGAGTTTGGTATTATATTATAGACATTCTTAAGTGTCAGAGTCAGTAATACTTTTTTGGCTGGCAATGAGAAGGTGTTGAAAGCTTTTGAGCAGGAAAGTGACTTGATCAGAGTTGCCTTAAGAAAGATCTCTTTGACAGTATGTGTAGCATGCAATGGAGTAAAGAGGAATGAGTGGTGAGAGGCCAATTAGGAGGCAATTAGAGTAGCCCAGAATTAAAAGTACTGAGAGCATTAACCAGAATGTTGACAGTGAAAGCAGAAAGGAGGAGAAAGATAAAAAAAAAATATTGAGAAAGTAAAATCAAGACCACTTAGAAATTGATGGCATGGCATATGAAGGGCCAAAGTAGATAAAAGAGTCTGGGTTACTAAAATGTTCAAGCTTGAGTGACTAGGAGAGAGCTCGTATTATTAATAGAAAAAGAAAAGTAAGGAATTATAGTTTAAGAAGAATGTATATTGAAAGGGCAGGTGAGATATCCAGTTGGAGATGTGAATCTTGCATTTGAAAATGTGGGTCTGGAGTTCAATCTATAGTTGAAGATTACATGTTTAAGAATTGACTGCAAAGAAATGAAAGCAGAAGCCCCTGGGTTAGGTAAAATACACAGCAGTTATATACAGTCATGCAAAGCTTAACAATGGGGATACATTCTGAGAATGTGTTGTTGGCCAATTTCATCCTTGTGCAAACATTGTAGAATGTACTTACACAAACCTAGATAATATATCCTGTTATACATATAGGATATATATGTATATGTATGTATACACACACACACACACACACACACACACACACACACACACATATATATATATATATATATATATGTGTGTGTATATATATATATATATATATATATATATATGTGTGTGTATATATATATATATATATATATATATATATATATATATATAGCCTATTGCTCCTAGGCTACAAGCCTGCTCAGCACGTTACTGCACAAAACAACATGAGATGAAATTAAGCACAAGAGAAAATGAAGAAATCAAGAGATGCGGTAAACACAAGATGTATGAGGCTACTGTCAACAAAACATGATATTCTATTTTACAGCAAACTTTTCTTTTCTTTCTATAAATGGAAATAATACACTAAAATATCAACAAAAGTATGGTAGAGTAAACACAATCATTTTATAATCATTATCAGGTATTATGTACTGTATATAATTATATGTGCTATACTTTTATACAATTGGCAGCAAGTAGGCTTGTTTTCATCAGCATCGCCACAAACATGTGAGTAATGCATTGTGCTACAAAGTTATGAAGGCTTTGACATCGACTAAGTGATAGGAAATTGTCAGCTCCATTATAATCTTATGGGACCACTGTCGTATATGCCATCTGTAGTTTGCCGAAACATCGGGAATTTGGACAAGGTACAGTGGGAATAGCTCATCTCTGCTTCCTGAGGTTTAGGACCTCAGCTGGGGTAACTTGATTACCTGGGAGCTGGAACAATAGGGCCAGCCAGATATCTCTCTCTCCACGCAGCCTCTAAATTCACCTAGCTTAGGGTTTCTCACAGCATGGCCGCCCAAAGTTTATAAGCTGTTAGTCTTTTTATAAAGCTAGATCCATAACTGGCATAACGTCACTTCCACCATACACTACTGGTCAAGTAAGTCACTAAGGCCAGCCTAGATTTAAGCAGCATGGCAATTAGATTCTACCTTTCAGTAATAGAAAAACATTTGTTTCAATATTTAGTCTTCCATAGAAATATATCACCAAAAAGGAATCATTGTAAACCCTCTTCACTGTAGAACTTCAAATATTTCCCCCAAAAGTGAGATTTGGAGGTATCATATTGACCCAATTAAAAAAAAAAAACAGTGTTGGTTAGATAGTTATTATATATTAGCAAAGTTAATATATACAATGAGAGGGAAGATAGTGATCTTCCAGATGTTGTGTAAATGGAGGCGAGAGTAGAAAAGATGGAATGAGGCAGCTTAATGAAGAGTACTCTGAAAAAAATTGGAAGCTGAAATAGAAATTTCAGTCATTATTAGACAGAAAGATGGAGTAGGCTCCTGTTACAATATCACCAGAGGTCAACAGAAGAAAGTAAAAATCTCTCCAAGAGAACAAAAAAGACACCTGTTAAAGTTATAAACACGACACACAGAATTAGGTTTAGCAATCTAGAATGTCTTTGAAGTCATATAGATTTTTTTTTTATTACAAACAGGTAGTTTCTGTTATGTATTATATATTAGACTATGGATTCATGTGAAACTACAGTAAGTTAGCCTTAAATTGAACTTGAATAATCAATGGATCAAGGTTTTGACATATATTCCTTTTATTTTAATTCAAAGTATTGTTAAATCAAATATAAGGTACATTTTAACTGTCCTTTGATCTATATCTTCTGGGGATTTAAAATAAGATTTTCTATTCAATCAGAGCTCTTATTTAAATTGTACATTAAGGATCTGACTTAACTTCATAAAAACAAGGACATTCAGAGTTAATACTGAAATCATTGATCTTAACTTACCCCATCGAAACTTTAAAAAAACCATTTAAAAAACATTTTTTATAGTTTTTATACTTTTAGATAAAATGCAAATATAAAAAATCAGTGTGACTTTAGTTAACTAATGAAGGTGGCAAAAATGAAAGTGCTAATAGAGGAGAATTAATGAACTATGAGTCAAAAATAGAGAAATCACTACAATCCCTATACATTTCATCCTAAGACTTTACATAGCATCTTTAAATTAGAATCAAGATTATTTTATTCCTGGGGAAAATTATGCATTTACCTCTTTCTCCTCTATTTGTGAATCAGGGGGGTAGAAATTGTCAAGCTGACAATGATTGTTTCCATTATATTTTCTCCCTGATTGTTGCCTTCTATCTTATTCCTTTGTCACCATGCCCTTTTCCTGAGATTGCATTTTATATCTCTGAGTTACCTTTCTAATCAATCTCCTCAAAATTCAGTTGTCCTGTTTCCTCATTTGACTAGCCTTTTCTCCTTTAAGAATGTTTTTCTCCTTTAAGATTAAAACTGGCTAATCAGATAAATTTATGGAAACTATTGTATTATTGATTTCTGTTGTGTTCTCAAGAGTGGCTAGAACTTTCTCTCGCCTATGTTATCCTCCTTCACAGGTAGCATGTCCATTTGGAGACACTTAGGGCAATTCACTTTCACTCTCTGGGCTTTGGTTCCTCCATCTGGGAAATGAAGAAGTTATGAACTATTAGTTCAGCATTCCTATGGTTTCTAAATCTTTTCTTTTAAGAAGTTGACTTTAGAGATATTTCTCTTATATTCTTAGTCAAAAATATCCTTACAATGTCAATTTCAGACAAAGCAGGAAAATAGGGTGATAAGCTCCTGAAGGAAGAGAATCTTTAGATATGATACTCTCTAGATAGCTGCAGATTCTGCTCATTTGTAGTCTGTCCCTGAAAGGAAATTATGTATTTACTTTTTCAGAAATTTGAAAAAAAATTAACATTCTTAAAAACTTGGCTTTTTATTTGTTGATTAAACTCTTTTTAAAGTAAAAAACAATTGATATTGAAATGACTCTAGTATGTATTTCCTTTCTCTCCTTTTTCCCACCATCTCTATTATTCTACTCTAATTATTCTCAGTGCCTGTGGGACGTCAATTCAGTTGTGGAGCATGAGCAAGTTGTGCATTTATGACAGATCAACAAACTGAAGAACCATGCAATCTCTGGGTTCCTAATAAAGGCCAAAATGGAAACTAAAGTGTTTGATGGCATTTTGTTTCATATTTCAGCATGCATAATTTTTCTTTCACAATGATTTTTTTTTCAATTTCAGCAGAGTATGGCTGCTTTTCAGACTGTTTTTTTTTCAAGCGCAATTATTCCAACTATGAATTAACCTTTTCAAAAGTATATTCACTTAGCAAACACTTTTACTTCTGCTCTTGATAACGTTTTACAGTATTTGCTTTACATAGCTTCTCTGAGTTTTGTTAGCAGCCACGGCCTACAGAATTCCTCTACTGATTTCTTTTACAGTAAATAAAGGTTCTTATCAGTTAACTGGCATTTTAGCACCTTTTTGCTATCAGTCATATGTTTATTAAGATCAGAAGGTAAATAGAATTGTCTTGCTATTTATAAAAGAATAAGTAATAAAGTAATGCTCTTATTTGGATTACAGATCAGATTTCTTACCCTATCTAAGGTTTACCTATAAATGCATTCCCAAGTCACTCTTTCTTGGAGAAAGAATCATTTCTGATTTTTACTTGAAGAAACAAGATTTTTTCCTAGTTCCATAGTGACAGTGAGTGTAAGTGTGTAAATATATGAGAACCAATACAGTACTCAAACTTCTTGCAAAGCCATAGTCTTCTTGAAAATGCTGGTATATCTTCATTAAAGCTTAGTTTTCTAGCTTGTAAAAACTTAGAAGCTTTTCATTAGTTTTTTTTCATATTTAACATGCAATGCTTATTTATTTTAATTTTTTTACTATTACAGTTGACATACAATATTATATTAGTTTCAGGTGTACAACACAGAGATTAGACATTCATATAACTTTCAAAGTGATTACTCTAATAAATCTAGTACCCATCTGACACCATACATAGTTATTACAAGATTACTGACTCGATTCCCTATGCTGTACTTTACATCCCCATGATTATTATAATAAATCTAGTACCCATCTGACACCATACATAGGTATAAGATTATTGACTATATTCCCTAAGCTGTACTTTACATCCCCATGATTATTTGTAACTAGCAATTTGTATTTCTTAATCCCTTTTTCTTTTTCACCCATCCTCCTAAACCCCCTCCTTATGACAGCCATCATAATGTTCTCTGTATCTATGAGTTCGTTTTGTTGTTGTTGTTGTTGTTATTTATCTTATTTTTTAGATTCTACATATAAGTGAGATTATATGGTATCTGTCTTTTCCCATATGATTTATTTTACTTAGCAAAATACCCTTTGGGTCCATAAATGTTGTTGCACATGATAAAATTTGATTTTTTTTATGGCTGAGTAATTTTCATTGTATATATGTACTATTTCTTTATCCTTCATCTATCGATAGACACTAAGGTTTCTTCCATATCTTGGCTATTGTAAATAATACTGCAATGAACATATAGATGATTACGTCTTTTCAAATTAGTATTTTGATTTTCTTCATATGCATACCCAGAACTAGAATTACTGGGTCTTTCTTTGTCTTTTGTTATAACCTTTTTATAAAATTCTGCTTTGTCTGGTATAAGTATTCTTATCCCAACTTTTCTTTTTTTTTCTTTTTTTATATTTCCATTTTCATAAAATATCTTTTTCCATCTCTTTACTTTTAGTCTCTGTGTGTCTTTTGATGTGAAGTAATTCTCTTGTAGGCGGCATATGTAAGTGTTCTGTTTTCTTATCTATTCAGCCACCCAAGTCTTTTGATTGGAGCATTTAATCCATTTTTATTTAAAGTAATTGTTGTTAGATATGTGGTTATTGCTTTTTTATTATTCATATTTTTCTCCTCTTCCTCCCCCTTTTCCTTTCTCTCCCTTTTCCTCTTCCTCTCTCCTCTCTCTCCTTCTCCCTCTCCTTCTCCTTCTCCTCTTCAGCAGCGTGGAAGTAGCAAATGTAATGTTTCAGCTCAGTTTAAAAGTTCACACTTTCACAAATTTTGCATGATTTCATTATGTATGGTATTCTATTCAGTTTTCACCACCACCATCCCTTTGTAAGTAGATATGTTTATTATCATGAAAGATAAAAGAAATGGTTTACATAGCAACCTTGACCCACAATTTGTAGCAGCTGGTTTTCACAATATCCACCTTCCTCTTTGTGATCCTTGATGCTCTATATTGTTTCCAAATAATAAATATTTCATTGTTTTCATTTGGATCAACCTACTCCCTCTGACTTTTGATATTGAGAATACTTAGCAGAATTATGCAAGTTCTTTTCTATATCTAGCATTAATAGATTACATAAGAAGCCAGACTACAAAAATATCTGGAAAAGCCAAGATAAGGTACAAATATCCCAATCTGAAAGTAGAATATAAAACATTATAAGACAAACGAGAGTACAGATTATGACCATGTGATACTTTAATTTTAGCTGAAGAAGTGGAGGTACTAGAAAACAAAAGTACAGAAATTTAAAATGTTGTGGTAATTATTTACTACAAGCTTTCTACTCCATTGGTTTATTCCTTTTGTACCTAGCGTATCTCACTCAATTTCTTTCTGAGAGTTCCTAATATTAGTATTGTCCAATATATATTCTCAAAATAAAATAAGTTTTTATCAGTCAGTAAGAATAATGTTAGTACCAACAGATCAAAAGATAAAGCATAAATAAGCATATTACAAAAGAAAGATATAGAAAATAATTGTTGAACTTAACTATTTAACCTGGCACAGGAAGCAAAGTTTCATAATTTTCAATACTTAGAAGAGTGTAGCAAAACAGTAAGTTTCATATAATTAAAGTAGAAGTGTTAGTGTAATGTTTCTCACTAGTGCAATTTGGTAAAATAACTAGGTACTTTAAAGCAAAAAGTACTTAGGAATTTATGTTAAAAAGTAAGAAAGGCAGTTCAAGATATGGGTTAATATGAATGGTCATTATAAATGTTTGCTATAATAGTTTTTTTTTTAATTGGCAACAACTTAGAGGCTCAATAATGGGAGATTGATTAAGTTAATGATAGTATATTTTTGTTATAATGTAATATGAAGTCAATGTAATTAATTTTTAATGCATTTAAAGAAAATATTTGTGATATATTCTTAAGTTAAAAAGCAGGTTAACATTATACATATATGGACAAAATGAATAAATTTATGTACCTGTACATTTAGTTATCTATATAGAAAAGTATATATGCCAAAATGTTAACAGTGGTTATCTTTAGGTGCTAGAATAGATAACTTTCATTTTCTTCTTTATACCTTTCTATAGTTAATATCTGCAAATTTATTCTATACAAATGTAAATGTGACTTTAGAGATTTTGTTTTAATTTATGTTATCTATTATGTAGTGTTTTTAACATGTTACAAAAATATACACACTTAAATGTTGTAATTATGTAGTATTCAAGTATATTTAGATTTTAAATATTTTTATTGTTATAATAGTATTCACTTTAGAAAACATTGGAATTACAACTAAATTTAAATAATAAAAAATGTCAGTAATCTTACTACCCCATGTTAATCATATTACTTATATTTATTTGGGTACATAACCTCTGTTTCTTTTGGGTGTGTTTATGTATGTGTAATGATCACAATTTTATTATTTCAAAACAAGGTTACACTTCACAATAATATGATATTTCCATCTAATTATGTCATGAACATTTTTCACATCAGTAAATATTCTTCAGCATTATATTTAATGATTGCTTTTGTATGGATGTACAGTATTTTATTTAATAAGCACTCTATTATTAAATATTTAGTCTGTTGCTATTTTTAATTTTATAAATAACCCTTTAAAGTATTTTTGTAATAATAACTTAGTGCACATATATTATTTCCATAGCATAAATCCACATATAAAAAAAGAGCATGCAAAGTTGCATAATTTTTAATGAATATTGACACATATTCTTCAAGAAAGACTATACTAATTTATTCTCTCAAATCATGGATAACAATGCCTGTTTTTATACACCTTTCCTAAGAATGAAACATTTCTTAATACACTTTTTCAATTTGATGAATAAAAATTTTATTTAGTTTTAAAATATAATTTATTTGGGGCAGACCCCAATTTTTTATTTATATTTATTAGTCATTTAATTTTTTTGTTGTATTGTCCTGACTTTTGTCCAGTTTCATATGGCCTGTTCATCTTTACTTTACTGATGTCTAAGAGTTCTTTTTACTTTGAATCACCTTCATATGGAATATATTTTTTATACACATTTTCTAGTTTGTCTTTTATTTTTCAGTTTTATGAATGCTGTTATACTTAATTTTTGCCATTTCATATATTTTAGTGTCTTCATCCACATATTCTCTAATTGCTTTTTCAGTAATTAATTAGTCATAGACAGGCTACATGGAAGAGCTATTATTTCAAGTAACATATTGGATTTTTGTCTGTGGTCTTTTTGCCATCCTTTATGCAGATGTTTTATTGTGATATTACTTCCAAGGTTTTATCAGCAAACAAATTAAATGTCCAAAACCTATCTATAACAGTACAGGTTTCTCTTAAAAGGAATCTGTAATTCTGTTAAGCAGTTTTATGTAAAGCAAAGGATCAACCAGATGCATAGAGTAGAAATAAGAAAACTAGAGAGCTGATGAGTAGACTCTTATTGTCCTTTGCTGTGGTTTCCTGAAAACCTTATATCAAATTTATGGCTGGAGCTGAACAACATTCTGTGTCCTTTGTCAGACATTCTTTCCCCCAAAAAATGTATCTAATAACTTTTTGAAACTGTATGCAGAAGAATAATTGCAGGCTTTTGGTACTTCTTTAACTAGATTTTCAGTATCGAGTGTCTTACTTTCAGATTATAAATCTGCCCCTGGAACTTGCACTTTGGAGAGTCAACTGAATTGAGAAGCAATAAGAAAGATTAGTGAATTACTTTCTCTCCCTGTGCAGTAATGGGATATAAGCATTATCCACAGGCTCCCAAAGTCTAACTGGCTTACAACATGTCAGATATGGCACCTTTAGAATTTACATAGGCATATCCATTTATGGATCCAATGCACAAGCATTAATTATATACTTATAATAAAGCTCCTGCTATCATATGGCTTTAAAATGTCAAACTATTTTTAAATAAAGTGTAAAATAAAGAATTTTTAAGTTGGAAAGAATCACTTCATTCATTTACTATAGGAAGAAACAGAGACTCAGAGATCTGAAGTGACTTGCCCAAGGTGACCTTGTGAGTTAGTGACTCTTCAGTAATCACCATTACTATCAGGCAACGATGTCCAGGATGTAGACATCAGTAAGTATGAACAGCATAGCATAGGCCATAGTGGTGTGATTGGGGGGGGGTCCTCTTATTCTCCTCAGTTGCATAATGCATGAAATATTACTATTACACTGCTCTAAGATGAGTAGTTCAAAGTATATCAGCTAAAACATTGTACGGGACATACAATATCTCATACATTGTATGGGACATCTGAGATTAAAATTCTAAATGGAATGAAAAATTATTCAGAAAGAAGCAGGAAAGAATCCAGGAAGAATTTGTATTTATTTGGCAATATTGTGAGAGGCCAAGTTGAAGTATATAGGATTCCTTAGATAAAATACCTCAGAAAAGTTTAAATGTTGGGATAAAGCAAAGCTTCTGTCAATTCTTCTATTAGGAGTAAGTGGTAGAAAGAGAAAATTTGAATTCAAGTTCTTCTATTTCATTCTCATGTTACTGTGCAACACATTTAATTATACAACCAAAAGGGCCAGCATTAACAAAGTACTAATTTGAAAAACTGTTTTAGTATTAATGCAGAGGGATGAATCATCCATGAAGATCCCCAAGTCTCTTCTTTAGAGTATTCTCTTTCTTAAATCATGTATAGAATGAAAAAAAGTAAAAGAGATTTTTGAGATCTCTTAGTGTACCCTCTTCATCTTACAGGAGAGAAAATTGGGACCCAGAGAAAGAAGAGGACCTAAACAAAAGCTTTTATATGGCAGTGTTAGGGGTACTAGAGCCCTGGTCTTCTGGACTCAGGCCAGTAAGTGTGTATCTACCATCCCACTTCTCACCAACATGCTAATCAGCTCTAAATTGGTTACCATCTCAAACCAGATAAAGAGACTTCCTTAGGTCAGGATCTTTAGAAAACCCCCATGACCAAGAATTGCTTTACTTTCTTTTAACTTCGAGAATTCTCTGTATGTGTGTCTGTCTCTGCCTCCCTTCCCGTCCTTCATCTTCCCATCCATCACTCCATCCTTTCCTACCTCCCTTCTTTCTTATCTTCTCTCTTCTTTTGTCTATAATAGTGACATCATTGAGAAATGATAGCATAACAAGAGAGTATTTGTTGAGCTGAACCAAGTGCTAGTTGTTTCCAAAGCCAAAGTTTTATTATTATACCAAAAGCTCCAGTTGACGAACAGTAGAAATAAGACAATGGGTATTTCTCTAATATTAAGTGAAACCATTTTGCAGAAACTAATTTATGATAATGACTTTTTAGGTTGGGAATATTGTTATGTAAAGTATATTTATATTACACGGTACCACAATGCACACATACATATATATCCATGCACAAATGTTTTTAGGGGAATGGCTATATAAATTATCTCTATAGGTAGCAAATTCAGATTTCTTCATAACTGGAGTTGAATTTTCTAAGGCTAACAATTGCATGGACCTGTTTACTTTCAGCAAATTACTTTCTAAAACAGTAGATATAAATTTTTAAAAATTGTATAGTCATTGCATCCATATCCATAAATTTACAGATTGTGAAATGGGTACCTGGAAAGTTCCATAGCTCAAGGAATAATAGAACAAGTACTAGCATCCAGGTCCACCAATGAAGGGCTTTTCCTTTCTACTGTATGCCGGTGCTTCCATTCTCTACTACCATATCTTTTTGCTTACCCAGATGGTGTCTTTCTCATGATTTTCAGTTGGATTAAGAACTAGAGGTACTGGCGAGCCCAATTCCCTAAATTATTCTCTCTCATAGTACAAATAGCAGAACAAAAAAAAATAAATGAATAATCTTACCATTCTCCTTGGAAACTCTACCATCAAAAATATTATTTCAAGCTTGTTTCATTCAAAATGTGTTCAATTTAAAATGCAAAATCACAGGATGGGGCTAAGACACCCTAAAGGGCTACACACTGACTTTTCTTGAGTTAACTTCAAAGGTAATACCAGTTATCCTGACTTGAATAAAAAATAGCCCTGTAATTAATGAAAAGAAATGTTTTGCTTGGAACCTAGAATTGACTATGAACTCTATCTTATAAGTATTTGATTTCCTGAATTTTAAAGCAAAAATGTATTGCAAAAGCTGTCATGAAGGTGAAAGTCAAAGGCCTAAGTTTAAGAGTAGAATAAAATTTTTATATTATATTTGTACTGTGTTTTATAGTTTTTAAAAGCAATTATAAAATGTTTCATTATAATTTTGAGCCTCATAATAGCCTCATAATAGATTCTCAGCACAGGTATATTTCTCATCGGGAATGCAAGTATCTTTTTTTTTTTTTTTTTTTTTTACATATAGTACAACTAAAACTCAGGGCACACTAAAGCAGTTTGGTAATAAATGGCTGCCACAAGACTAGAAAATAAGTTTTTTTGACCTGTGATTCAGTATACTTTCTAACATTATTTATATTTCTTAATTAATGTAAACAATCTCCATTAACAATGTTTTCATGTTTCAACTACACAAAATCCCTATAAAAATAGCAAATAAACTCTGTAATTTGAAATGTTGGGTGTAGGTGTCCTATTAAGTAGAAGTCATAACTTTTTACTGGAGAGCTATCATATGTGTATTTTTTTATGGGACTCAGAATATAAAGTAATCTTGAATGATTGCTTTAAGTTTTCCCATGTAAATTCCACCAGAGATTTGAATCACTAGAGTAAAGTTGGTTTTGAAAATAAAAGGGAGGGGAGAGAGAGAGAGAGAGAGAGAGAGAGAGAGAGAGAGAGAGAGAGAGAGA